>JAGIQG010000031.1:11237448-11363629 GCA_024679065.1 Sphyrna mokarran
GACAACAATCTCTTGCATTTTGTTGACGTTGAGGGAGAAATTATTGTTGCTGCACCAATTCACCAGATTCTCTATCTCATTCCTGTACTCTGTCTCATCGTTGTTTGAAATCCGACCCACGATGGTGATGTCATCGGCAAACTTGAAAATGGAATTGGAGGGGAATTTGGTCACACAGTCAGAGGTGTATAAGGAGTGTAGTAGGGAGCTGAGAACACAGCCTTGTGGGGCACCGGTGTTGAGGATGTTCGTGGAGGAGGTGTTGCCTGTCCTTACTGATTGTGGTCTGTGAGTTCGGAAGTTCAGGATCCAGTCATAGGGGGAGCTGCCGAGGCCCAGACCATGGAGTTTGGAGATGAGTTTTGTGGGAATAATGGTGTTGAAGGCTGAGCTGTAGTCAATAAACAGGAGTCTGACATAGGTGTAGGTAAAGGGTCGAGTGTAGGGCCTGTTGCGGCTGTTGACAAACTGTAGTGGATCCAGCTATTCCAGGAGGCTGGAATTGATTTGTTCCATGACTAATCTTCGGAAGCACTTGATAATGATGGATGTTAGAGCCACCGGCCGATAGTCATTAAGGCACACTGCTTGGTTTTCCTTAGGTATAGAATGCTGGTCGTTTCCTTGAAGCAGACAGTGACCTCAGATTGTTATAAAGAGAGGTTGAAGATGTCTGTGAATCTCTCCGCCAGTTGATCCACACAGGATCTGAATGCACGTCCGGGAACCCCATCCGGGTCAGTCGCTTTCCGTTGACTTTCAAGAAAGCTGTTCTGACATCTGCAATGGTGACCCCAGATACAGGGTCATCCAGCACTTCCAGGGTGGAGGGCATGCTCTCACTGACCTCTTGCTCAGAATGGGCGTAGAATGCATTGAGCTCATCGGGAGGGGTGTGTGTTGGAGCCGGTGATTTTACATGCCTTCATCTTGTGGTCTGTCATGTCTTGCAGACCTTTCCCTAGTCTGCCGGGCTTGATCAGAGAAAGATCAAGTTAATGTAAGGCAGGTCCATTCAAACGTCTGACAGCAGCAGGGAAGAAGCTGTTCTTGAGTACATGATGTTAGACCTCAGTATATTTTTCCTGATGGAAGAAGGCGGAAGGGATAATGGTCCAGGGTGGATGGTGGCTTTAATTATGCCGGCTGCTTTACCAAGGCAGCAGGAAGTGTAGACAGAGTCAATGGATGCGAGGTTTGACACCTACTTAGCTCTTAAGAGCTCTCTTTATGGTCTATAATTAGACCTCGTGATAACAGTGAGCAGTGTCCCGGGGTGGGCAAAGGGTCTGTCTTCCACTGACTCATGTTATGGAGATGCCAGCGTTGAGCTGGGGGTGGGCACAATAAGAAATCTCGCAACACCAGGTTAAAGTCCAACAAGTTTATTTGGAATCACGAGCTTTCGGAGCACTGCTCCTTCATCAGGTGCTCACTTCTTACTGTTCCAGTGACTCAAACAAGGCACCAAGAGTGGGTGTGCAGAGTGTCCCGCTTGCTGGAAGGTTTGGGCAGATTATCCAGTAAAGGAAGAAGCAGGCAATAGGGCAGGGTGACGAGTGTATTGTGCAGTATAACTCCAGGAATTTTCTGTGTGTCCTATCACCCAGTCAGTGTTACACAATCAGCAATGTATCACGAGTGCTGGGTCAAGTGCTGAATGTGTATCTTTCTGACGGATACGCACTAACTGCGGAGTACATTCAGTCTTGTTGGACTAAAGCTTCCCGGTCTAATGACAGTGTTACTATTTTGTCCATCTTTGTGTCTGGCTTTATCAGTCCATCCCTGGAAATAAAAGTTTTATTTGTTGTTTAGGACAAACTGCCCTTGCACAGACATTTGGTCCCGTTGTGATGGATTATTGGTTTCATTAAGGTTTGTGTAAACCACTCTTTTCTCTCTCACTCTATAACAATCAGAGTGACTGATCCCAGGATTGGTTTCACATCCTTTGCACTGGGGACTTTTTGACACTGCACTGACTGATTTTTTGGAATATAGAATCCCTACAGTGTAGAAGGAGGCCATTCTGACCATCAAATCTGCACTGACAACAATCCCACCTAGGCCCTATCCTTGTAACCTCATGTATTTGCCCTGCTGATCCCCTGACACTAAGAGGAAATTTAGCATAGCCAATGCCTGTAACACCACACATTGGAGTGGCACAGTGGTTAGCATTGCTGCTTCACAGCGCCAGAGATTCAGATTCGATTCCTGGCTAGGGTCACTGTCTGCATGGAGTTTGCATGTTCCCCCCATGTCTGCATGGAGTTTGCATGTTCCCCCCATGTCTGCATGGAGTTTTCATGTTCCCCCCATGTCTGCATGGAGTTTGCATGTTCCCCCCATGTCTGCATGGAGTTTGCATGTTCCCCCCATGTCTGCATGGGCTTCCTTTGGATGCTCTGGTTTCCTTCTGAAAGACTTGCTGGTTAGGGTGCATTGACCTGAGCAGGCACCGGAGTGTGGCGAGTAGGGGAATTTCACAGCAACTTCATTGCAGTGTTAATGTAAGCCTTGACTAATAAGTAAGCTTTATCTTTGGAGGAAACCAGAGCATCCCCATGCAGACACAGGGAGAATGTGCAGACTCCATGCAGACAGTCAGTCGAAGTTGGAATTGAACCCGGGTCCCTGGCGCTGAGAGGCAGCGGTGCTAACCACTGTGTCATCATGCCGCCCAATCTGATGATCTCTGAATCCATTGGGTCCAGCCCGAGCGTTTCCGATGCCCATGTGTAGCTCACAGACAGTTCAAAGGTTAGAGTGAGGTCAATAGATCGCCTGCCTTTGACATGAGGCCCTGACCATTGTCTGTAATGGTCACCTCCACTGACCTGTCCAACCCGGGCACACAGTAATATCACTGGTCGAATAACTCAGAGGCCCAGCATCAGGCTTTGGGACAAACATTCAGATCCAAGGTCTGACAAAGGGTCACCCAGACTCAAAATGTTGGTTCTCTTCTCTCTCCACAGCCTGACCTGAGGAGATACATCAGCATTTCCTGATTGAGATCCGACTGATCTCATTCTTTTCATAAATGAGGAACAGAAAGCTAACTTCTAAAGGTTACCATCAGAAAGAACGTGTCGCTCTTCGTTACAAGAGGTTTTGAGTCCAGGAGCAGGGATGTGTTGTTACAATTATACAGCGCCTTGGTGAGGCCATACCGAGGGTATTGTGTGCAGTTTTGGTCTCCTTTTCTAAGGAAAGATGTTCTTGCTCTGAAGGGGGTGCAGCGAAAGTTTACCAGGCTGATTCTGGGGATGACGGGACGGATGTATGAGGAGAGATTGTCTGGGTTAAGATTGTTTTCGCTGGTGTTCAGGCAAATGAGGGAGGGAATCTCACAGAGATTCTCACAGGACCCAGACAGGGTAGATGTAGGGAGGATATTCCCGATAGTGGGGGAGTCCTGAACCAGGGGTCACAGTCTGAGGATTCAGGGTAGACCATTTAGGACAGAGATAAGGAGGCATTTCTTCACCCAAAGAGTGGTGATCCTGTGGAATTCATCACCACAGGAAGTCATTGATGTCAAAACATTGTATGTATTCAAGAGGCAGCTGGATAGAGCGCTTGGAGTGAATGGGATCAAAGGTTATGGGGAGAAAGCAGGATTGGGCTATTGAGTTGGATGATCAGCCATGATCATGATGAATGGCAGAGCAGGCTCGAAGGGCTGAATGGCCTCCCTGCTCCTATCTTGTATTTTTCTATACATTGCCATGTTCAAGAGAGCCTTTTGGCAGAGAGATCTGTCACTTTTACCCAGTCTGATACACGTGTGATTGCTGACTCAAAACAACATCCCTCTGAAAGAGCCACTCTCTTCAAGGGCAATTAGGGATGGGCATTAGGGTGGTGACAGCATGGAAGGGTAAAAATTGATGTAAATATTACCTGATGCCGCACGGGAATGCAGCAAGCTCCAGCTGTGTTAGTCCATGTCCCATAATCAACGAGGCAGAGTTAAAACTGGGGCAATGTGAAAAAGGCAGAGTAGGTGGTGGTACAGTGGTATTGTCACGGAGCCAGTCATCCAGAAACCCAAGCTAATGCTCTGGGGACCCAGGTTCGAATCCCAGCCTGGCAGAATGTGAAATTTGAATTCAATTCAAAAGCTTCTGAAATTAAAAGTCTAAATGATGACCACGAAACTAGTTGTTATAAAAACTCACCTGCTTCACCAATTTAATGGATAAATCTTCAATATAAAGTTAGCCTCAGTATTAAACTATCAGTAGCCATATATAAACTATAATGGCCATTAAACTATCAGTATTTGTAAAGCTTATCTGGTTCATTACTATCTTTTGGGGAAGGAAATTTGCCATCCTCAGCTTGTTTTGCCTACATTTGACTCCAGAGCCACAGTAATGTGGCTGAATCTCCATTACCCTCTGAAAGAAGATTGCAAGAGTATATTTTTAGCTATATGAGGAATAAGAGAGGAAAAATTAAAATTGGACCACTGGAAATTGAGACTGGAGAAATAGTTATAGACTCATAGAGTTGGAGGTGTACAGCATGGAAACAGGCCCTTTGGCCCAACTTATTTATGTTGCCCTTTTCTTTAAAACTCCGAGGCTAATCCCAATTGCCCACATTTGGCCCATATCCCTCTATACCCATCGTACCCATGTAACTATCTAAATGCTTTTTAGAAGAGAAAATTGTACCCCTGCCTCTACTCATATCTCCAGCAGCTTGTTCCAGACATGCACCATCCTCTGTGTGGAAAAAAATTGCCCCTCTGGCCTCTTTTGTATCTCTCCCCTCTCACCTTAAATCTATGCCCTCTAGTTTTAGATTCCCTGCTCTTGGGAAAAGATATTGACTTTCTAGCTGATCTATACCCCTCATTATTTTATAGACCTCTATAAGATCACCCCTCAGCCTCCTACGCTGCAGAGAAAAAAGTCCCAGTCTATTGAACCTCTTCTTATAACTCAAACCATCAAGTCCTGGTAGCATCCTAACAAATCTTTTCTGCACTCTTTCTAGTTTAATAATATCCTTTCTATAATAGGATGACTGGAACCATACATCGTATTCCAAATATAGCCTCACCAATGTCATGTACAAGTTTTAGAGGGTTGATTTGGGAAGGAGGGGTTATCTGCAGCCTTAAAGCACATTAAGGTGGATAAATCCCCAAAGTTTGATCAAGCGCATCCTCGATCTCATGGGAGGCTAGGGAAGAAACTGCAGACATCCTTGCAGAGATATTGCTTCATCTCTTCCCACTAGTGAAGTTCTGGGGCTTGGCTAATGCCCTTCATGATTTTATAGACCCCTCTAAGATCACCATTCCTTCATTGTTTAAGAAGGATAGCAAAGAGAAGCCAGGCCTGGTGAGCTTGAGATGAGTGGGTGAGTTACCGATGGATAGGATCTACTAATATTTGGATAGCCAAGGTCTGATTAGGGATAGCCAGCATGGCTTTGCGTGTGGGAAGTCACGTCTGATGAATGTCTTAGAGTTTTTCGAAGAGGTAAACAAGAGGATGGATGATGTTAGATGCGGTTTACATGGACTTCAGCAAGGCGTTTGGCAAGGCCCCACACGACAAGCTGGGCTGGAAGTTAAGGTCACATAGGATCCTGGGAGAGCTCATTGCATCCAAATTTGGCTCAATGGTAAGAAGCAGAGGGTGAAGGTGGAAGGTTGCTTCTCAGACTGGAGGCCCGTGACTAGCTGCTGTTGGGTCTGTTACTATTCTTTATTTAAATTAATGATTTGGATGTGAGTATGCAAGGCATGGTTTCTAAGTTTGCAGATGAGACTAAATTTGGAGGTATTATTGATAGTGAAGAAGGTTATCAAAAGTTACAGGCGGATCTTGATCAGTCAAGGAAGTGGGTCGAAGGTTGGCAAATGCATTTCAATACAGATAAATGTATTGAATTTTGTAAAGTCAGACCAGGGTAGGGCCTACACAGTGCATGGTCGGACCCTAGGGAATGTTGAGGAACAGAAGGATCCAGGAGTACAGGTATGTTGTTCATTGAAAGCAGCATCACGGATAGACAGAGTTGTGAAGGAGGTGTTTGGCAGACCAGCCTTCATCATTCAGGGCATGGAGTACAGGAGTGGGACATTACAGTTGTAGAAGTGGTTGGTGAGGCCGCACTTGGAGTATTATGTACAGTTTTGGTCACCTTGTTCAGGAAAGACACTAATGAAATCATTCAACAGTAAAGCTACCAAAAACCATGCAGTCCCTGAACCATGGGTTTTGATGGAGATACTCATGCGCTCTCACACGCTCTCGCATACTCTCCTCATTTGCTTGTTCATACACTCAGTATATTCACTGTTACACACTCTCTCTCAAGCCCCGACACACACACACAAGTTTAAACATAAACCATTGATTGTTAATCCAGATCTATATACCGATCACATTGTTAATCCAGATCTACACACCGATCACATTGTTAATCCAGATCTACACAACAATCATATTGTTAATCCAGATCTACACACCGATCACATTGTTAATCCAGATCTACACACCGATCATATTGTTAATCCAGATCTACACACCGATCACATTGTTAATCCAGATCTACACACCGATCACATTGTTAATCCAGATCGACACACCGATCACATTGTTAATCCAGATTGACACAGATGTCAGTACAGATGCTGTCACCAATCCATAGTCTTCTGCCGTGTATGCTCCATGTCACACTGTGGCTGGAACCATCTCTAAGCAAAATGGAAAGATTGAGACCAAATCTCCCACACTTAGGAATGCCACTGCTTAGCATGAATCTAAATCGAGGTTCACCTTTCCTTGTACAGAAACATTAAACCACATTTCTGATGTTAACAATACAAATATAAATGCCTTCAAACTATCTTGGCTGTTTTGTTGTGCTGATGATCTTTATACACCAATGCTCCTCACCCTTCCTGACATAGTGAAGAGCATACTGTAAATGTGACAACATGGAGCAGGTTTCAGTCCCGCACTCTCAGGATAATAAAGAACTCCGCAAAGTCTACACTGCTTCCACCATCTCACATCATCCTCTGACACAAATCTTACGTTGTCCACCCACCGTGTTCATGCAGCTAACCTTACGGCCGATGGTCCAGTGAATGGAGGCCACCGGCAGACACTGGCTGGAGATCTGACTCCATCCATCCTGTTCTACCCAGCTTCACCCTGGCTAACACGGAGCTCAGATTGGAACTTACTCACCTGGCAGAGTGAGCCCGTACTGAGAGAGTGCCGCTCTGTCACACCACGTGTTGAATACGTAGGCTGACGAATGGCAGATGGAGTTTAATTTAGAGAAAGCGAGATCGTGCATTTTGGTAGATTGAACCATGGCAGGTAATGAGAGGGCATTGGGGAGAGTTACAGAGCAAAGAGATCCAGTGGTATGTGTTCATAGCTCCTTGAAAGTGGAGTCACAGGTGGACAGAGTGGTGAGGAAGGCATTTGGCATATGCTTGGTTTCATCGGTCAGAATATTGAATACAGGTGTTGGGACGTCTTTTTGAAGTTGCATAAAACATTGGTAAGGCCACACTTGGAATACTGTGGACAGTTGTGCTCACCTATTTTAGAAAGGTTATTATTAAATTAGAAAGAGTGCAGAAAAGATTTACTAGGATGCTACTGGGATTTGACTTATAAGGAGAGGCTGGATAGACTGGAACTTTTTCCCCTTGAGCATAGAAGGCTGAGGGGTGATCTGATAGAGATTTATAAAATAACAAGGGGCATTGATCCGCTAGATAGTCAATATCTGTTCCCAAAAGGTAGGGGAGTCTAAAACTAGAGAATATCGTTTAAGGTGAGAAGGGAAAGATACAAAATTGTCCAGAGGAGAATTTTTCACCAAGAGAGTGGTGAGTGTCTGGAACAAGCTGCCTGAGGTAGTAGTAGGGGTGGGCACAATGTTGTCCTTTCAAAACTATCTGGAAAGTAACATCGGTAAGATGTGTCTAGAGGGATATGGGTCAAATGTGGGCAATTTGGGACTAGCTTAGACTTTTTAAAAAAAGATACATGGACAAGTTGGGCCAAAGGGCCTGTTTCCATGCTGTAAACCGCTGATTGCATAAGCAAACTCCTGTCTACAATCACTTTTTTCTGTAAAAGATCCCAATGTTTTCAACAAAGTTTGAGGACTTGTGTCTTGGATCAGTGATGTTGAGTTACAGCCAATGGTTAGTGCTGACGTGGGCATCACTCTGGTCTCTGACAACTTGACCTTTGTAACCTTCAAATTGAAGAATAAAAGTCGGCACTGCCTGAGAGAACAGAAGGGAAAAGACTCTGTCCGTGACTGCAAAGGTGTCTCATTGAGCTCAGTATGGTACGTGTGTGTGTGTGTGTGTGTGTGTGTGTGTCTGAGTGAGATTGTACCTGTCTTTGTGAGGATATATTATTTCATCCGGGAATATGTTGTTGCTGAGATTCCCGGGATTAATATTGTATTTGTTACCGGACATTCTCTAACATTGATCGGAATGGATTGTTTAATAAATGGGTGACTTTACAGGTTGTTAATTAGACACATTCAGCATTAAGAACAGGGAGCTGGGACACACGGCTGGAACACACAATATTTGCTCCTGTGTCCAGGGTGTTCACAAGCCTGCTCCTGAGTAAAGAGGCTGGAATTGAAACATTATGGAGTGCCAAATACCCGGCAGAGCTCTGCAGGAATGGGACAAGTGGAGACAGCAATGTTCCACATCCGGGGAAACAGCTCAGTGTGAGCACAGATTCATCCGCTCACTGACAATGTTCAGCAGTAGCTCCCAGATCCAAACAGAGACGGGCAGCAAATACATGGCAATGCGAATCCCTCTTCCCACTCCAAACCACTCACCATCCATACCTGAAAATATACTGACCATTCCTTCGCTGGGTCCAAATCCTGCAAGTTCCTCACTAACATCACGTGGGAACGCAGGAAAATAGCAATTCGGAGCAAAAGCAAGTGATTCATCCTTTCAAACCTGCTCCACCATTCAATCAGATCATGGCTAATCTCTCCCAATCTCAAATCCACCTTCCCACCTGTTCCCCATATCCCTTTAACCCGCTTTTTATTAACCAGAAATATATCTATATCCTCCTTGAAATGATTTAGGGATTCAGACTCCACTGCACAAATTCACTTTCTCTATGAGAAGGAGTTCCTCCCCATCTCCGTTTTAAATCTACCACCTCTCAGCCTGTACCTGTGACTAAGAGGAAACATTTGATCCACATTGACTCCATCCCTCTCTTTTAAAATTTTATGTACCTCAATCAGCTTTCCTCCCTCTGACCTTTCTAAACTCCAGGAAGTACGAGTCGGGACTATTTAATCTCTCCTCATTCACAAACCCTTGCAGCCTCAGAATCAATCTGGTAACCCTCTCCTGAACTGCCTCCGACGCCACTGCATCCTTCCTCAAATAAGGAGACCAAAACTGGACACAATACTACAGATGTCAAGGGTCTGTTCAATGGTGTAGAGGCTTTGAGTTGCGATATCACCTTGTGCAATCTCAAGGTGGACAATTGCTTTGTGGGGATGGTGGTGAGTTTGTAACATCAGGGAATGAGTGGATACAAAGGTACCTGACTGATTTCCTCGACATGATGTCTCTTTATTCCCACCAACCCAGCAGAAATTCTACCTGTGCGTGACTCTGCTGCAACTGGCTGTGGAACTTGGAGAATCGGCTTGCTCCAGGAAATTTCAGCGCTTTGAGGATATCGGTATGTCGTCAATCTTTCCAAACTTTACATTTGTTCGGGGCAAAACCAGCTGACCGTGGGAACCGTGTCTGTGCGCATCCACTCTGCAACTGGACGTTGCCAATGGTGGTGGACCCCAGTGCCATCATGGTGGAATGTTAGTCCCAGCCTTGGGTGAACTTCCCTGCATTGGTGCTTAACAATGAAGTGGAGCGTCTGGGATGACAAGAAGATATAGACAATATGCTCAAATGGACAGACAATTGGCAGCTGGAATTTAACCCTGAACCGTGTGGGGTAACGTGCTTTGGAAGGGGTAATTTCACAAGAGAGTACTCAATGAATGGTAGGATACAGAGGAGTCTGTGGAACAAAGAGACCTTGGTATTGATGTCCATTGATCTCTGAAAGGGGAAGGCACATGGGACACATGCCTTCATGAATCGGGGCATAGATTGCAGAAGCAGGGAAGTCACGTTGGAGTTGTATGGTACTTTGGTGAGGCCGCAGCTGGAGTTCTGTGTACAGTAATTTCCACATTATGGAAAGGATGTGATTGCACTGGAGGGGGTGCAGAGGAGATTCACCAGCATGTTGCCTGGGATGGGATAGTTTGGTTATGAAAAGAGTTTTGATAGGCTTGCGTTGTTTTCATTGGAGCAGAGAAGACTGAAGGATGAGCTGATTGAGGTGTACAAGATTATGAGAGACATGGACAGAGTGGAGAAGGAGCAGCTGTTCCCCCGAGTTGAAAGGTAAATCACGAGGGAACACAGATTCAAGGTGAGGGGCAGGAGGTTTGGGGGGGACGTAAGGAAAAAGCTTTTTACCCAGAGGGTGGTGAAGGTCTGGAATGTGCTGTGTGCGAGGGTGGTGGAGGCGGGATGCCTCACATCCTTTAAATAGTATCTGGATGGGCACTTGGCCCATCGTAACGTTCAGGGCTATGGGCCATGGGCTGGCAGATGGGATATGGTTGGGGTTTAGGTGTCTCTGATGTGTTGGTGTGATTTGACAGGCCAAAGGATCTCTTTGTGCTGTGTGATTCTAATGATTCCATGATTCAATCTCACATTAATGCTTCAAGCCACATCGACCTTTCCCTCAGCAATTGCTTTTCACACTCTTCCTTTGGCTTGGACCAGCGAGAAAAATGGGCTGAAAAATGGCAAATAGAGTTTAATGCAGACCAATGTGAGGTATTGCACTTTGGAAGGACAAACCAAGGTCGAACATACAAGGTAAATGGTAGGGCACTGCAGAGTGTAGTAGAACAAAGAGATTTGAGAATACAGATACATAATTCCCCCAAAAGTGTCATCACAGATAGATAGGGTCGGAAAGAGTGCTTTTGGAACATTGGCCTTTCTCAATTGAAGTATTGAGTATAAGAGTTGGAATGTTATGGTGAGGTTGTATAAGACATTGTTGAGGCCGAATTTAGGGTATTGTGTGCAGGTTTAATCACCTAATCACAGGAAGGATATTAATAAGGTTGAAAGACAATAGAGCAGGTTCACAAGGATGTTGCCGGGACTTGAGAAACTGAGTTACAGAGAGAGATTGAATAGGTTAGGACTTTATTCTCTGGAGCATAGAAGAATAAGGGGAGATTTGATAGAGGTGTATAAGATTTTGATGGGTATAGATAGAGTGAAAGCAAGCAGGCTTTTTCCACTGAGGCTAGGGAATAAAAAAACCCAGAAGGCATAGGTTAAGGGTGAAAGGAGAAAAGTGTAAAAGGAATATTGGGGAGGTGGGGGGTCCTTCACACAGAGAGTGGTGGGAATGTGGAATGAGCTGCCAGATGAAGGAGTAAATGAGAGGTCACCTTTAAGAAAAACTTGGACAGGTACATGGACGGGAGGGGTGTGGAGGGATATGGTCCAGGTCCAGGTCAATGCGAGTAGGCAGAAAAATGGTTCGGCACAGACAAGAAGGGCCAAAAGGCCTGTTTCTGTGCTGTAATGTTCTCTGGTTCTACAGTTCCGTAAGGTCCAGGAAGGAATCAGCCAATATCTTGTCTTATCAAACTAGTCAGCTCTGGTCCTTGATGCCAAAACTTCCCTGAACAATACACATGTGGATTCGGCCTACAAACAGGCTGAGGGCTCATTGTGGTAACCACGGAAACATTTCCCCAGCACATCATTCAAAGTCAGATTCTAACAAACAGTGAGTCTGTTCCTGATCTTTAACCCAGCCCCATGCAGAAGAATGTTCTGAGATTCCTGGCTGTCAAATGCTCAGGGACGGATCCGCCTGGAAAAGGAAGCTGGCTCTTGCTAGGTCCATGGAGCTCTGTGATGGATATTAATGTGATCCAGTTTCCCCGGGCAATCCTTCCAAAGCGCAACACTCAACATTTACCCATTATACTGCTTCAGCCTGCGACGAGGCATTGACAGACTAACATTTCTCTCTCTCTCTCTCTCTCTCTCTCTCTCATTCTCCAAATTAAACTGGAATGTCAGAATTATATAGATGTCGAGATGAGAAGGAAGTGTTACATAAATATGGAGACACGTGGATCAACTCAAACTGCATGGAATGTACCTGTACGGGTAGCTTTATGTGGTGCTGTAATAAGTAAGTGATCCTCTGCTATTCCACCTTGAGTATCTCTCATTTGTCATTCTGCATTAATGCTCCTTATGAAAGTTCAAAGAGAGCTTGATTTAACAACCAGATATGGGAGTTTGTTCCACAATGCTGTGCCAATTACATAAGGAGAGAAGTCACTCGTACAGGATTGTTGATCCAATTGTAGATACTCGGCGTATGAGTACAAAGGTAGAAAGATTGCAATTATCAGAGCTGTGCTCTGCTCTGTTATTTGGTAAAAGTGACACAAAGACCAGATCACATGACACACTTCCCTCCTGGTGATGTTATGTTACTATTGAATATTCCACATGTTCTCAGTAGTTTACTGACAGGAAAACAATGGCTGATTGATGGTTTCCGCTCAGCAGAAGAGTGAATGGGATGCAAAATCTCCTACCTCTCATTCCCAGGCTTCTCAGCACCTCCTATCTTCACAGCTTCCACGTATAGGCACGGAATAATGGAGGGGAAGAAACAGGAGAGATCGAGCGACACTCAGGAAAACATTCCCAGACAGAGATGAAACACATATCTCCATTTGCTGGAGATAACGAGAACATGGAGAGAAGGGTGGAGATGGAGGGAGGGGTGGTGATGGAGGGAGGAGTGGAGATGGAGGGAAGAGTGGAGATGGAGGGAAGGGTGGTGATGGAGGGAAGGGTGGTGATGGAGGGAGGGGTGGAGATGGAGGGAGGAGTGGAGATGGAGGGAAGAGTGGAGATGGAGGGAGGGGTGGAGATGGAGGGAGGGTGGAGATGGAGGAGGGGTGGAGATGGAGGGAGGGGTGGAGATGGAGGGAAGAGTGGAGATGGAGGAGGGGTGGAGATGGAGGGAGGGTGGAGATGGAGGGAGAGTGGAGATGGAGGGAGGGGTGGAGATGGAGGGAGGGTGGAGATGGAGGGAAGAGTGGAGATGGAGGAGGGGTGGAGATGGAGGGAAGAGTGGAGATGGAGGGAGGAGTGGAAATGGAGGGAGGGGTGGAGATGGAGGGAGGAAGTGGAGATGGAGGGAGGGTGGTGATGGAGGGGGAAGAGTGGAGATGGAGGGAGGGGTGAGAATGGAGGGAGGGGTGGAGATGGAGGGAGGAGTGGAGATGGAGGGAAGGGTGGAGATGGAGGGAAGGGTGGAGATGGAGGGAAGGGTGGAGATGGAGGGAGGGGTGGAGATGGAGGGAAGAGTGGAGATGGAGGGAGGAGTGGAGATGGAGGGAAGGGTGGTGATGGAGGGAGGAGTGGAGATGGAGAGAGGGTGGAGATGGAAGGAAGAGTGGAGATGGAGGGAGGATTGGAGGTGGAGGGAAGGGTGGAGACGGAGGGAAGGGTGGAGACGGAGGGAAGGGTGGAGACGGAGGGAGGAGTGGAGATGGAGGGAGGAGTGGAGATGGAGGGAGGGTGGAGATGGAAGGAAGAGTGGAGATGGAGGGAGGATTGGAGGTGGAGGGAAGGTGGAGACGGAGGGAGGAGTGAGATGGAGGGAGGAGTGAGATGGAGGGAGGAGTGGAGATGGAGGGAGGGGTAGAGATGGAGGGAGGAGTGGAGATGGAGGGAAGAGTGGAAATGGAGGGAGGAGTGGAGATGGAGGAATGATGGAGATGGAGGGAGGGAAGGAGATGAGGGAGGAGTGGAGATGGAGGAAAGGGTGGAGACGGAGGGAGGAGTGGAGATGGAGGGAGGAGTGGAGATGGAGGGAGGGTGGAGATGGAAGGAAGAGTGGAGATGGAGGGAGGATTGGAGTGGAGGGAAGGGTGGAACGGAGGGAGGAGTGGAGATGGAGGGAGGAGTGGAGATGGAGGGAGTGGTAGAGATGGAGGGAGGGTGGAGATGGAGGGAAGAGTGGAAATGGAGGGAGGAGTGGAGATGGAGGAATGATGGAGATGGAGGGAGGGAAGGAGATGAGGGAGGAGTGGAGATGGAGGAAAGGGTGGAGATGGAGGGAGGAGTGGAGATGGAGGGAGGAGTGGAGATGGAGGGATGGTGGAGATGGAGGGAAGAGTGGAGATGGAGGGAGGAGTGGAATGGAGGAATGATGGAGATGGAGGGAAGAGTGGGGATGGAGGGAGGAGTGGAGATGGAGGGAAGTTGGAGATGGAGGGAGGGGTGGGATGGAGGGAGGGGTTGAGATGAGGGAGGGGTGGAGATGGAGGGAGGAGTGGGGATGGAGGAGGAGTGGAGATGGAGGGAAGGGTGGAGATGAGGGAAGGTGGAGATGAGGGAGGAGTGGAAATGGAGGGAGGGGTGGAGATGGAGGGAAGAGTGGGGATGGAGGGAAGGATGGAGATGGAGGGAAGAGTCGAGATGGAGGGAGGGGTGCAAATGGAAGGAAGAGTGGAGATGGAGGGAGGGATGGAGGGAAGGAAGAGTGGAGATGGAGGGAGGGGTGGAGATGGAGGGAGGGGTGGAGATGCAGGGAAGGGTGGAGATGGAAGGAAGGGTGGAGATGGAGGGAGGAGTGGAGATAGAGGGAAGGGTGGAGATGGAGGAAGGGATGGAAAGTGAGGGAGGGGTGGAGAGGGAGGGTGGAGTGGAGATGGAGGGAGGGTGGAGATGGAGGGTGGAGTGGAGATAGAGGAAGGGATGGAAAGTGAGGGAGGGATGGAGATGGAGGGATGAGTGGAGATGGAGGGAGGAGTGGAGATAGAGGGAAGGGTGGAGATGGAGGAAGGGATGGAAAGTGAGGGAGGGATGGAGATGGAGGGTGGAGTGGAGATGGAGGGGAGTGGCAGGGATGGAGTGAGGCGTGAAGATGAAGGGAGGGGTTGGGATGATGGGGATTTTGCAATGAAGAGATATTCTGTGATCTGCTTCTCTTGTTAGGGCCCATTGGTAAATCCGTTCTCTGCTCTGCCACTTTCTAATTGGCTAGTCAGGAACTGCTGGGGCATTGTGGGGAAAGAAGGAATATTCTCAATATTTGTTATTGACTTTACAGGAGTTATTTGTGGAATTGTTGAGTGAAAGAGTACAGGAGAAATGTAACTCTCACTGCTGTCAGATTTCTAATACATTATCCCTCTATCATTTCCAGATTTTCAATACCAGTTGAATATCCGGAGGATTGTATCGCGGTTTTTGACCCTGTGACTTGTCGCTACTGGGTCCACTCGATTGAGTTTCCGACAATTGAATGTGAGGTGTATTCAGCTGTTGGGAAATGAGAATCAAATTCTTTCCAGTTCTGTGACAAAGGGGAAGTCTTGTGGGAGAAAGGGGCTGCCTTCTCTCCTCTGTGGACCATTTGTAACACAATAAAGAGATTTCACAGTGCTTATTTTCACAACTGTCATCTCTCTTTTCAACACAAGTGTGTGTGTGTGTCTGTGTGTGGGTGTGTGCGTTAAGTGTATGTGTGTGTGTGTGTTGGTGTGTATGTTAGTGTGTATGCAAGTGTGCGTGTGTGTATGTTAGCGTGTGTGCGAGTGTAGTTAGTGTGTGCGAGTGTATGTTAGTGTGTGTGTGTATGTTAGTGTGTGTGCAAGTGTATGTTGGTGTGTGTGTATGTTAGTGTGTATGTTAGTGTGTGTATGTGTATGTTAGTGTGTGTATGTTAGTGTGTGTGCCAGTGTGTTAGTGTGTGCGAATGTATGTTAGTGTGTATGTATGTTTGTGTGTGTATGTGTATGTTAGTGTATATGCGAGTGTGTGTGTATGTTAGTGTGTGTGCGAGTGTATGTGTGTGTAAGCGTGGGCATTAAGTGTGTGTGTGTAAATGTGTGTGTGTGTTTGTGTATGTATATGTGTGTGTGTTGGGATGGGTTGCAGCATCAAGAACACTCGAGAAGCTTGACACCCTCCAGGATAAAGCAGTTCTGCTTGATTGGCACCCCAACCACAAACATCCACTCTCTCCACAAGGCACAGTGATGTGTACCATCCACAAGATACACTGCAGGAACTTGCCGTCATTCCTGAGGCAATAGTTTTTGAACACTGTGGGTAGTGCAGTGGCACAGTAGTTAGTTACAATTCCTCAGGTCACTGTCTGCGTGGAGCTTGCACATTCTTCCCATGTCTGTGTGGGTTTCTTCCAGGTGCTCCGGTTTCCTCCCATGCTCCAAAGACGTGTAGGTTAGTTGGGTTAACCATGCTAAAGAGTTATCTCTCAAGGGGTTAGCTGGGTCAATCTGTGTGGTTGAGGGGATAGGGCCGGGGGAGGATATTTGTCGATGCAGTCTTGTAGGGCTGAATAGTCTCCATCTGCGCTGCAGGATTCTCTGGTTCTAGAAGGACAAGGACAGCAGACACACTAGAACATCACCATCTGTTATCCTCCTCTGAGCCACTCACCATCCCGACTTGGAAATATATCACTGTTCCTTCACTGTCACTGGGTCAAAATCCTGGAATTCCCTCCCTAACAGCACTGTGGGTGTGCCTGCACCACACGGGGACTGCAGCAGTTCATGAAGACAGCTCAAGGGGCAATTAGGGACGGTCAATGAATGCTGGCCTTTCTAGTGACACTTGCATCCCCCGGAAGAATTAAAGAAAGTGAACCCCATGTGTGGGAACCACCGTTCAGCCGCGAAGGCAGAGAAGTAAATATCATCTTCACTGGGGAAATGTTTGCGCCTTGAAGGATTCTGAGCCTGAAATTTCCACAGTCTAATTCCCCCCACCTGCTCCTCCAGTTCAGTTCCCAATTCTCAGCAAGGAGCCAAGAGCAGGAAGGTCAATGTCACATCGAGGTTGTAATGGGGAGTGAGGTGCACAGTTTCATGGTGTCGTGTGTCCTTTGTAAAGGGGACATCTTTGAACTTGTCCCAGACCCAGCAACATTCTCGCTGAGGGTAGCTTTTTTCACTTCAAATCTTCAGCGTGGTTTGCAAGCTTCATTTCAGCTGTTAGACAGGAATGAGATCTCCCAGGATGTCATTCCTTGCTGGACAATATGGGGGGATAGGAGCAGGAGCGGGTCATTCAAATCCTCAAGTCACCAGACACATTGATAGGTTTGTTTTTGATGTTCTACAATTGGTGTTGTACAAAGCTGTGTGTTTTATGAACCTCTGCAGTGAATAAAGATGCAAAGTCAACTTTAAATATTGAACACAATGTCCTTTATACTGTGGCTATTTTCATTGTAAATACCGTCAATGCATAACCCAAATCCTCACCACCTGTTACCTTACTTAACTTGAAGTTGTTTGCACATTACTTTGTGAAGGTAAGTAGAATGTGAGGATTTGTTGTTTACAAAACTGTAAGAAATAGTGTGAAATGCTAAGAGGAGAAAGTATTTCATGGTTCTGCAAAACAAAAGCTTTTGCTTCTGTACTGAAGAGATTAGGTGCGTGAAGTCGCCCAGACTGAAACATTATCCTGAAAGATCAAACAAAAGGGTTACTTTGATAACAAGCTTCAGGCATTTGAATCAGAACATGGTTTTGGACTTTAACCAATCAATTTAATCTTGGCATTTGAATAGCAGCAACCTATAAGATTTGAATCTGACGTTTTGCTAACCTGTAAACCAATCCTATTGTAGGAACATTGACATATCATTAGGGATATATAACAGCCATCTCCCAGCTCCAGAGAGCCAGCTACAAACTGCTCTGTCTCTCTCTGCCCCAGCTAATAGCTTCTCATTCAAAGCCTCATCCGAATTGAAAAAAATTCCAAAAGAAAGCCTGACGTCAATAGTCAAGACAGAAGAAAAATCAACAAAGGATAAAAGAGATTCCGGAGGGTAAAACCTGGTTGTATTTTGAGAGAGACAAAAAATTCCATTCTTTTGTTAATAAGCGGGAATTGTATGAAATGAAACAACTTTCCATTAGAACAGTGTTTGAATGGGTTTATTAATAGTTTAGTTAACCTGTTCACCGTTAGTTAGATTTAGTTAGTTACTTGTTGATTTCATAGAGATAGTCTCAGGTAGTTATTTTGATTTAGCCACTAAAAGTTGAAGTGCAGATATTCCCCCTTCTCACACATCCTTTACCAGATTACAAAGGGAGGGACTCCTGGTTGAGTAGTTGAGTGCTAGTTCTCACAGAGAAGATCAAACTTCCCCTTCATACCAATTACACCCGGCCAGGATTTTGTCACATGGAACCAACCTTTCTTCTCTGGAATTCAACAATCCTGCCATCCACGGAATCGGAGTGGAAACGTGCGTTGGCCTTCAGCAGGGATTTCAGGTCTTGCTGGAGCAAGGCTGTATAATCCCACCCGTTGTCTCTTCTTGTGACCTTGGTCCTCGGGTTCTTCACGCTGCCTTTCTGAACAAGCTTTTTCTATTTGCAGAGTTAAACTTCAAAAGTTCCTTGATGTACAAGCAATGGATTGATGAGAAACCCCAATGGCTTTGGCCAGTTGGGTCGAGGCAGAACAGAACTACTGGTCACTTCAGGCTCCATGTTTAGGCCCAGAAGGAACACTGGCTCCAACAGTCTGGAAACAACTCCTCTCTGCTAAGGACAGGCTGTTATATAGAACACCTTGTGAACTTTCGTAAGGACAATGCCAGCTTGGTCGCACACAATCCCAGCAGAGTAAAAACACTTCAATCAAAAATCAGGTTTGTTCGATTGAAGATCTTCCAGCATATTAAAAGATTCAACTCAGCAAACCATTCAGCCACAGAAGAAAGAAAGTCGCACTCTCTCTTCCTGCTCCTGGAGCACATTTAGCAGAAAAAAGTGCACACACTTGCACCTTTTGGTGCAGTTTATTTTTCCTAGAACAGCTTACCACCCTCACTCACTCAGATGATTAGCTTCCAATTTTTCATTTGATTAATTATTGTCACATCTATTAATATACAGTTGAAAGAATTTTTCCAGCATGCCATGCAGACAGAAAGAAATGTTCAGAGAGGAAGAAACAAGAGAGTGCAGAATGTAATATTACAGTCATAGCTAGGCTGCAGAGAAAGATTGCAAGGTAGGTCCATTCAAAAGTCTGACAGCAGCAGGGAAGAAGCTGTTCTTGAATCGGTTGGTGCGTGACCTCAGTCTTTTGTATTTTTTACCTGACAGAAAAAGAGTGAATGTCCGGGGTGCGTGGGGTCCTTAATTATGCTGACAGAGTCAATGGATGGGAGGCTGGTTTGCGTGAAGGATTGGGCTACATTCACGACCTTTTGTAGTTCCTTGCGGGTCTCGGGCAGAGCAGGAGCCATACCAAGCTGTGATACAACCAGAAGGAATGCTTTCTATGGTGTAAAGGGTCGTGAGAGTTGTAGTGAAGATGTCAAATTTCCTCAATCTTTAGAGAAAGCAGAAATGTTGCTGGGCTTTCATAACTATAGTGTCGGCATGGGAAGGACCAGGATAGATTTTTGGTGATCTGGACACCTAAAAACTTGAAGCTTTCGACCTATTCTACTTCCGAGCTCCATGTTAGCCAGGGTGATGATGGACAGAACATCATTGACCAGCACTGGATGGATGGAGTCAGATCTCCAGCCAGTGTCTGCTGGTGGCCTCCATTCACTGGACGATAGGTTTTAGCAACATCACAGTTGACAGGGTGATTACTGTCTGGTGCAGTGCTGTGTAACAGTGTGAGAGGGTTCAGGAGTGAGGAGGAACACTCTGCAGGGTAGGCGCTGGGTGGGTGCAGGATGTTTAGCTGGGAGGCTGGTGCAGTGCTGTGTAACAGTGTGAGAGGGTTCAGGAGTGAGGAGGAACACTCTGCAGGGTAGGTGCTGGGTGGGTGCAGGATGTTTAGCCGGGAGGCTGGTGCAGTGCTGTGTAACAGTGTGAGAGGGTTCAGGAGTGAGGAGGAACACTCTGCAGGGTAGGCGCTGGGTGGGTGCAGGATGTTTAGCCGGGAGGCTGGTGCAGTGCTGTGTAACAGTGTGAGAGGGTTCAGGAGTGAGGAGGAACACTCTGCAGGGTAGGCGCTGGGTGGGTGCAGGATGTTTAGCCGGGAGGCTGGTGCAGTGCTGTGTAACAGTGTGAGAGGGTTCAGGAGTGAGGAGGAACACTCTGCAGGGTAGGTGCTGGGTGGGTGCAGGATGTTTAGCCGGGAGGCTGGTGCAGTGCTGTGTAACAGTGTGAGAGGCCCAAGCAAGGAAAGCTAAAAGGAGAATGTCACTGGGAAAGAAAGATCTTTCTCCTCAGTTCCCTGGCTGGTCATGGGTGTGACGACAGAGTAACTGTGTGCAGCTGGGGACATTGTGCCTCTGTTATATATTCATGGATGGAATCCTGCGATGTCAAGACGATGTGCGATGGGGAACAGGGAAGCTGGAATGAATGGTGCTCTACATCAGGCTGAGGAGAGGGCTCCGACCCACCTCCCCCGGAGCTGGAGACCCTAATCAGGCCGAGGGCTGTCCCAGCTTCTCACCTCCAGAGGACAGCTGCCAAGGTGATAAGAGGGAAGGGGGTGTAGCAGAGTACAGGCTTCACCTGGGCTGTGTGTGTCCCAGATGTACCCCGGCATTGCCGGAGTGTTAGGAAAATGAAGATGTACTCCGAGCAGAATGAGGGGGGGCAGGAGGTTTTACTACAAAATTACATCTTTAAAACAATGACAAGTCGGTATTTATTGTTCAAGATGCTTCAGTTTGGGCAATTTTTGATTGATGCTTCTTGATTCCATAATTTAATTAACAACAGACTGCAAAACAGTGGGATAAAATTAATATTAAAAGACAAAAGCCCTCACAGACAGCACTTGTATATCGTTCCAGATTAATAATTGTTGGTTTATGTTTAAACATGCCAGTCTCCAGAAGAAAGGAACACGGCACAGTGGTTAGCACTGCTGCCTCACAGCACCAGGGACCAGGGTATGATTTCCTGCTTGCGTCACTGTATGTGCAGAGTTGTACATTCTTCCCATGTTTGCATGTGTTTCCTCTGGGTGCTCCAGTTTCTTCCATAATCCGAAAGACATGTGGGTTAGGTGCTTTGGGTGTGCTCTGAATAGCCATTGGAGTGTAGTGACTGGGGGATTTTCACACTAACAACAGTGTAGTTACTCCAGTCGCTCTCTGTTACTCGCTGTCATTTGCACACTTTCTCACACGGACACACACTAACACGCTCACACATACACAGACAGACTCATGCAGACATTTTTTGTTGGAATAATGGATGAGATTTGCAGTGAAGCATCTTTATTGTAATACAGGTTCCCATGGTACTTCGACATCCCCTGAATCTGTTGGGTTCATACCATATTGGAAAACAATTGTAATTATTCTCATTTCCCTATACTACTGTACACTGGGCATTTGATGGAATACTCAACCTTTTTGATGACCTTGAAGTGGCAAAAGCCACGGTGAAAAATCGCGATACAATCCTCCGGATATTGAACTGGTATTGAATATCTGGAAATGATAGAGGGGTAATGTATTAGAAATCTGACAGCAGTGAGAGTTACATTTCTCCTGTACTCTTTCACTCAACAATTCCACAAATAACTCCTGTAAAGTCAATAACAAATATTGAGAATATTCCTTCTTTCCCCACAATGCCCCAGCAGATCCTGACTAGCCAATTAGAAAGTGGCAGAGCAGAGAACGGATTTACCAATGGGCCCTAACAAGAGAAGCAGATCACAGAATATCTCTTCATTGCAAAATCCCCATCATCCCAACCCCTCCCCTCATCTTCACGCCTCACTCCATCCCTGCCACTCCCTCCATTTGCACCCTTCTCTCCATCTGCATCCTCTGTCCTTCTTCACATCTCCCTCCTTCTCTGTTCTGCCCCAATTCTCTACTCTTCACTCCATCTCCACCCTCCCTCCTAAGTACCCTTCCTTTCATCTTTGCCCTTACCTCCATCTCCACCCCTCTCACCGTTTGTACTATCCCTCAGTCTCCACCCGTCCCTCCATCTCCACCCGTCCCTCAGTCTCCACCCCTCCCTCCGTCTCCACCCCTCCCTCCGTCTCCACTCTCTGTTCATCTACACACTCTTGCTTGATGACGGAGGTCTGTCCTACAGTGGGATATCTGTGTAATGGAATGATTTGCTCCTCCCGCTCCCATTCTATCCCCCTCTAAGCCTTGCCTCCATTGTATGGGTGCCTGTGTGCTGAAAGTTGTGTGCAATGCAGTGTGCTGGTGAGATATATTGAGAAACCACTGCTGCTGCATTGTTTCTCAATGTGTAAACTACGCTGAGTCTTGTTCTATCATTGCTAAGAGAGATAGCAACATGACATCATCAGTGTGTCATGTGATCCAGTCCTTGCTTCACTTCAGCCAATCAGAATAGCTCCAATCTGTTTATTCATTCAAAATTTCCCCATGTGACTCGTGTCTACAAATAGATCCCCAACCTGGTGACCCAATCCCGTCTGTGAAATAACTCCTCACAGGCCGGTGTCCCTTCACCAGATTCCCTTCATTTACAAATCCTACACCACTCCCAGAGTGTTTCGGTCAGTATCCGGAGTGCCGGTGGATCTGTTTTATTCACAGGGGAGGCTCCCTGATTGGGCAGAGCAATCATTACCTCAATGTGTAGTGGGGATGAAGACAATAGGTCAGTAAGCACAGAGGCTGGAAAGCAGAACAAGGCTGTCTAAGAGGAAGATCATTCTGGAGGAGGATGATCTCAGCGGGCCTGGAGGTCTGGAGTGCATCTGCTTCAATGTGAGGAGCGGAACAGGTAAGACAGACAAACTTAGAACCTCAACGCTGGTGTGGAATTTGGATGTGATTGCAGTGATGGACACTTGGTTAAAAGAAAGACAGCTCAATATTCTGGGTATGAGTGTTTTTGACGAGACAGAGGAGGGGCTAGGAGAGGTTGGGCGGCGGGGGTGGGTTAGCGGTACTGGTTAGGGAGCATATTACAGCGATGCAGAGGGTGGACAATTTAGAAGGATCATGTAATGAGTCACTGTGGGTGGAGCTCAGGAACAGCAAGGGCGCAGTCACTACAGACCTACCAACAGCCTATGGGAAGTGGAGGAATGGATATGTAAGGAGATTCTGGATAGGTGCAGAAAAAATAGGCTTGTTGCAGTGGGAGACTTTAATTTCCCTTGTATAGACTGGAAATTGCTTAGGGTTGGAATTTGTAAAATGTGTACCAGAAGGTACTTTGGAACAATATGTTCCGTCAACTAGAGATGGGGCGATACTGGACTCATACTGGGGAATGAGCCCAGTCAGGTCATCAAAGTTTCAGTAGGGGAACATGTGGCAAATAGTGACCACAATTCTGTAAACTTTAGGATAGAAATGGAAGGAGACAAATGTTGTCCTATGGGTAAGGTGCTGAATTGGGGAAAGGCAAAGAACAGCCCAATTAGGTAGGAATTGGTGGCTGTTGATTGGGGGAGGATGTTGGAGGGTAAATCCACATCTGGCATGTGGGAGTCTTTTAAGGAGCAGTTGATGGGGCTGCAGGACAGGCATGTCTCTATAAAAAGGAAGGAGGGGAAAGGTAGGTTTCGAGAGCCATGGACAACCAAGGAAGTTAAGGGTCCGATTAAAAAGTAAAGAGAGGCATACATTAGGTCCAGGCAGCTAAAAACAGATGGAGCACTGGAGGAATACAGAGAAAATAGGAAAGAACTTAAACAGGGAGTTAGAAGGGCAAAAAGGGGTCATGACAGGATTGGCAGACAGGATTAAGAAGAATCCTAAGGCATTTTCTTCATACATTAGGAATAAGAGAGTTGTCAGGGGAAAAAAATTGGATCTCTCAGGGACAAAGGAGAGGAATTATGCTTAGAGCCCAAGGAAGTAGGAGAGATCCTAATTGAATACTTTGCATTAGTATTCACAAAGGAGAGGGATGGATTGACTGGGAGTGTCTCAGAGGAATGTGTTGACCTGTTAGAGAGAATCTCCATTACAAGGGAGGAAGTGTTAGGTTTGTTAGGGAACATTAAAACGGACAAATCCCCAGGGCTTGATGGCATCTATCCCAGACTGCTCAGGGAGACAAGAGATGAAATTGTTGGGTCTCTGACAGAAATCTTTGTCTCTTCATTGGACACGGGTGAGGTCCCAGAGAATCGGAGGATAGCAAATGTGGTACCGTTATTTAAGAAGGGTAGCAAGGGTAACACAGGTAATTATAGACGGTGAGCATGATTACCATGGTGGGGAAATTGTTGGAGAGGACTCAGAGATAGGATGTATGCATGTTTAAAATGGAATAATCTCATTAGTGATGGACAGCATGGTTTTGTATGAGGGAGTTCATGCCTCACAAACTTGGTGGAGTTTTTTGAGAAGGTGATAAAAATGGTTGATGAGGGAAGGGCTGTTGTCCATCTGGATTTTAGTGAAGCATTTGACAAAGTCCCTCATGGCAGATTGGTGCAAAAGGTTAAATCTCATGGGATAAAAGGAGAAATGGCTAGATGGGTGGGGAGCTGGCTTGGCCAAGGAAGACAGAGGGTAGCAGTGGAAGGGCTCTTTTTCTGGCTGGAGGTCTGTGACTAGTGGTTGCCTGACGAAGGCTATAGAGTCGAAAGTTCGCAAATTTACTATCAAATAAATTGGTTGGATTTAAAATTGGTGTTTTAAAACTTTACTAGTGGTGTTCAGCAGGGCGCCGTACTGGGATCTCTGCTGTTTGTGATGTATATAAATGATTTGGAAGAAGATATAGCTGGTGTGATCAGTCAGTTTGCGGATGAGACAAAAGATGGCTGGACTTGCAGATAATGATGAACATTGTCAGAGAATACAGCAGGATATAGAAAGACTGGAAAATTGGGCAGACAAACGGCAGATGGAATTTAATTCGGATAAATGCAAAGTGATGCACTTTGGTCGAAGTAATGCAGAGGGGAGCTATACAATAAGTGGCAGAACCATCAAGGGTATAGACACACAGGGAGACCAGGGGGTGCAAGTCCACAGGTCCTTAAAGGTAGCAGCACAGGTGGAGAGAGTGGTGAAGAAGGCGTATGACATGCTTGCCTTTATAGGACAGGGTTTAGAGTATAAAACTGGCGTCTGATGTTACAGCTGGATAGAACGTTGGTCTGGCCACATTTGGAGTCCTGCGTCCAGTTCTGGTCGCCACACTACCAGAAGGACGTGGAGGCTTTGGAGAGAGTGTAGAGGAGGTTTATCAGGATGTTGCCTGGGATTGAGGGTCTTAGCGATGAGGAGAGATTGGGTAATCTGGGGTTATTCTCACTGGAAAGACAGAGAATGAGGGAAGACCTAATAGAGGTGTATAAAATTATGAAGGGCACAGATAGGGTGAACAGTGGGAAGCTTTTTTCCCAGGTGGGAGGTGACAAACACGAGGGGTCACAAGTTCAAGGTGAAGGGGGGTGGGGGGGAGGTGGGATGAGGTTTAACTCCAATATTAGATGTATTTTATGCAGATGGTGGTGGAAGCGGACATGCTGCGATCGTTTAAGACTTATCTGGATAGTCACATGAACAGACTGGGAACGGAGGGATACAAAAGTATGGTCCAGTTGGACCAATGTGCGGTACAGGCTTGGAGGCCGAAGGGCCTGTTTCCTGTCCTGTACTGTTCTTTGATCAATCAGGGAGCTCATACTCCAAAAGGCCAACCTCCTGGACCTAGTTACATTCATTACAGGCTAAGTGACTAGTGTCTTTATATAATTAGAACAGCATAACAGAGCAGACACCCCCATGTTAAATCAATCCCACTTTGTGCTTTAGTAAGAAGCATCAATGCAGAATGACACATCAGAGAGACTCGAGGTGGAGCAGCAGAGGATAACTTACATTTGACAGCAAATCATCTTGGGCCAGTTGCAGTGACAAGCCAAACAGTTGCGGTTCAACCAGCTTTCCCCCGTTTTATGAAATCTTCCACTATCATTGTCTCGACATTTCAATGGCCTTGCTCTTCTAGACAGGACTGGAGTGAGAATGAGATGAAAGAGAGTTTAGTCAGTCAATGTCTCAACAGAAGCAGTGTAATGGGTAAACATTGAGTGTTGTGCATTGGAAGGGTTGCCTGGGGAACGTGATCACATTAATATCCATCACTGAGCTCCATGGACCTGGCAAGAGCCAGCTTCCTTTTCCAGGAGGATCTGTCCCTGAACCTGGAATCTCGGAACAGTTCAGATCTACCCTCAGTAACTCCTGGCTGCATTCATCTGCTTGGGGTGGGTTAAAGGTCAGGAACAGACCCACTGCTTGTTAGCGTCTGAATTTGGGTGATGTGCTGGAGGAGTGTTTCCACGGATACCACAGTTAGCCCTGTTTGTAGGCCGCATCTACGTTTGTATTGGTAAGGAAAGCTTTGACCCCTGGAGTGGGAGCTTGCTAGTTTGGCAAGACAGGATATTGGCTGATTCCTTCTTGGACACTCGGGGAACGGAGAGTGTGAAAAGCAATCCCTGAGGAAAAGGTCCATGTGTCTTGGAGCATTAACGTGAGACTGAATCATGGAATCATTAGATTCACACAGCGCAAAAGAGGCTCTTCAGTCCATCGAGACTACAACCGCACATTAGAAATGTCTGAACTCCCACCTAATCCCACTAGCCAGCCCGTGGCCCATAGCCCTGAATGTTATCATGTGCCAAGTGTTTATCCAGGTACTTGTAAAAGGTGTGAGGCATCCCATCTCCACCACCTTCCCAGGCAGCGCATTCCAGACCCTCACCACGCTCTGGGTAAAAAAGCTTTTCCTCACATTCCCCCTCCCTAAACTTCCTGCCCCTCACCTTGAGACTATGTCCCCTCATGACTGATCCTTCAGCTAAGGAGAAAAGCTGCTCTTTATCCACCTTGCATCTAATAATCTTATACACCTCGATCAGGTCACCCCTCAGTCTTCTCTGCTCCAAGGAAAACACCCAAGCCTACCGAACCTCTCTTTATGACTTCAATGTTCCATCCCAGGCAGCATCCTGGTGATTCTCCTCTGCACCCCCTCCAGAGCAATCACATCCTTCCTACAGTGTGGTGACCAGAACTGTACACAGTACTCCAGCTGTGGCCTCACCAAAGCTCTATCCAACTCCAACATGACTTCCCTGCCTTTGTAATCTAAACTCATCTGATGAAGGCGCAACACTCCAAAAGCTCGTGCTAGCAAATAAACCTATTGGACTTTAACCTGGTGTTGTGAGACTACTTACTTTGTAATCTATGCCTTGATTGATAAAGGCAAGTGTCCCTTATTCATTTCTCACCACCCTACTCACCATATCCTTCAGCTATCAGAGATCTGCGGACAAACACACTAAGATCCTTTAGTCCTTCCTAGTATCCTATCATTCACTGAGTCCTTCCTCATTAGGTTGCTGCTTCCAAAGTGTATCACCTCACATTTTTCAGGGTTAAATTCCATCTGCCATTTATCTGCCCATTTGATCATTCCCGTCTATATCTTCTTGGAGACCAAGACACTCTGCCTCACTGTTAACCACCCATGCAGGGAAGTCCGCCCGAGACTGGGATTAACATTCTTCTATGATGGCATTAGGGTCCATCGCCATTAGCAACACCCAGTTGGTGAGTGGATGCACGGAGACACGGTTTCCATGTTTAGCTGGTTTTTGCCCAGATCGAGTGTAAAGTTTAGAAAGGTTCAGGATGTACCTCCCTCTTGACGTTTCCAGTAGCAGGCTGATTCTCCATGTTCGACAGCCAGCAGAAGCAGAGTCATGCACACAAAGAATTTCTGTTGGGTTGGTGTGGGGTGGAAGTTAGGGGAAGGAGAAGAGGAAATGATGAGGAATGCACTCTAAGTTTATGTATGACTGTCACAGACGGTTCACATTAATACTTCAATGAAGTTAACGTGAAAATCCCTCAGTCGCCACCCTCCAGTGCCTGATGAGGTACACTGAGGGGGAATTTAGCATGGTATCTCATGCACCTAACCAGCACGTCTTTTAGACAGTGCAAGGAAACTGGAGCACCCAGAGGAAACCCATGTCGACATTGGGGAACAGACAGTGCGGTCTTTGCACAGACAGTGACCCAAGCCAGGAATCAAATTTGCTGGTTAGATGTATTGGCCAGGTTAAATTCTCCCTCAGTGTACCCGAACAGGTGCCGGAGTGTGGCCACTAAGGAATTTTCACAGTAACTCCATTCAGTGTTAATGTCAGCCTACTTGTGACAGTAATAAATAAAATTTAATTGCTTCGTTCTGTGTTTAGAATCATGTGAGGACCCCTGAGAAACTCTCAAGAACCTGCACAGTCACTGTGTAACAGTTACTAAAGACTATTTATTAAACAAAATAAAAGAGCAATACAGATAAATAGGACTATGATACTCCAAGACAGTTAAATGTATGAATTGCTACATTTGTTCCAAGTTATGTCCATGATCCCTGAACTCTTTTGAGCCTTCCCAGCCCAAAATAACATTCCAATTAAATAAACCTTTCAATTAATGCCACACAATACACGGTGGATTATCAAGCCTGGGACATGTCTCTTCCTGCTCCAGTGAAGATATTACAATTGCCTTCATAATGGTTTCTGCATCAGCTTGGTTCAAATACTTCTTAGACGTAAAACTGGCCTCTCACTTGTTAGATGCTATAATGCCCGCCTTCATCTGAAGCTGCTGACACTTGTATTCGCTACTCCTCATTCTGTACATTTGCTCTGTCTACATCTTACCTTTTGTGACACTCAAAATTAGCATCTCCACTGATTACTCAGTCCTCTAGATAATCTGTTTCCTGATTATTCACTTCTGGATAACTGCTAATCTCATCACTGGGAAATGTTGAATCGCACCATCCCCTTTGAATGATTCCTACTGCTTTTGGAATGCAGGTTGCTGTTGCTGACCATGTCCTACCACTGCTTGTTAAATTGTGCCTGCTCTTCCTGGGCAGATCTATGATATTGTGGAAAGAATCTTTCAGCTATGTCTGGACACTGGAAACATGTCAAACCCATCCCGGGTTTTGTTATTAGGGAAGTATTAGGGAACCTTTCTACTTTTCCCTCTTTCCCATTTGCGCGTGTGTGCTCATGGAAGCATGTGTCCATCTTAGCTCACGTTTACTGTCTGCAATTTATTAACAGAGGTTTGGAATGTTTCCAGGTTTATGGATTGGGAAAATACACAACCATGGATAAAGGGGGAAATGGGAATAAAAGGAAACATCTTTTTGTTGATGGATGGGCAGAGAGGGGGGAAAATCAGGGCAGTTTCTATTGGACACTCCTCAATGTTTGCACAGGAAACCCATCCCAGAAACATCCAGGGGCAATTGGATAGATTTTGTGGAGAGGATTGAGGGATAAAGTGAGAAGTGATTAGTTTAGGATGACCAATTAAAAAAGGAATGGAACAAGGGAGGCATCTCTCAATCCTGATGTTACAAACTCCCCAGCATTCCCACAAACCAATTGTCCATCTTGAGATTGCACAAGGTGATATCTCAACCCAAAGTCTCTATAGGACTCGGAAGGACCCCATGACGTATGTATTGAGAAATAAGCATTGTTGGGAGGGGGCAGTAATCCAGCCCAGTGTCAGTGTCCCGTCACTAACACCTCTTGGTATGAAGCAAGGAAAAGGCTTCTCCAGCAGTTTACAGTCAGGTAGACTTCACCTCAGGACATACAACACCAATCCTGCTAAACTTCAAAACCCTCCACTGTACGGAGAGATTTGCAGGATTTGGACCCAGCGAAGGGATGGTCAGTATATTTTCAGGTATGGATGCTGAGTGGTTTGGAGTGGGAAGAGGGATTCACATTGCCATGTATTTGCTGCCCGTCTCTGTTTGGATCTGGGAGCTACTGCTGAACATTGTCAGTGAGCGGATGAATCTGTGCTCACACTGAGCTGTTTCCCCGGATGTGGAACATTGCTGTCTCCACTTGTCCCATTCCTGCAGAGCTCTGCCGGGTATTTGGCACTCCATAATGTTTCAATTCCAGCCTCTTTACTCAGGAGCAGGCTTGTGAACACCCTGGACACAGAAGCAAATATTGTGTGTTCCAGCCGTGTGTCCCAGCTCCCTGTTCTTAATGCTGAATGTGTCTGATTAACAACCTGTAAAGTCACCTGTTTACCAAACAATCCATTCTGATCAATGTTAGAGAACATCCGGTAACAAATACAATATTAATCTCAGGAATCTCAGCAACAACATATTCCCAGGTGAAATAATGTATCTTCACAAAGACAGGTACAATCTCACTCAGACACACACACACACGTACCATACTGAGCTCAACGAGACACCTTTGCAGTCACGGACAGAGTCTTTTCCCTTCTGTTCTCTCAGGCAGTGCCGACTTTTATTCTTCAATTTGAAGGTTACAAAGGTCAAGTTGTCAGAGACCAGAGCGATGCCCACGTCAGCACTAACCATTGGCTGTTATTCAATATCACTGATCCAAGACATTGTCCACCTTGACACGGAATCCAATGACTTTGAAGAGGTCAGCCAGTGAGTAAAGACCACAACACAGAGGACACCACCTCAAAACCTGTTGAAAAAAGAGATGCCCTGGGAATTTTTACAGAATGCAGTGAATGTAAACAGGGGTTTGGTTCACTCTATGGTTTGACAATGGAGTACTCCCTCAGCACAGTTGGACACAGCCCAACGAATTATCTCCAATCTTTTGATTTGATTTATTTTTGTCACATGTATGAATACACGGTGAAAAGTATTGTTTCTTGTGTGCGAGACAGGTAGGGTATACCGTTCAGAGAGAAGGAAAGGAAGAGAGTGCAGAATTTACTGTCACAATCATGCTAGAGTGTACAGAAAGATCAACTTAGTGCAAGGTAACTCCGTTCAAGTTTCTAATGGCAGCTGGGAAGAAGCTGTTCTTGAGTCATTTGGGACGTGACCTCAGAGTCCTGTATCTTTTTCTTGACGGAAGATGGTGGAAGAGAGAATGTCCGGGGTGCCTGTGATCCTTAATTCTGTTGGTCGATTTGTTGACGCAGCGGGGAAATGTAGACAGAGTCAGTGGTTGGGAGGCTGGTTTCCGTGATGGACTGGGCTACATTCACAATCTTTTGTAGTTCCTTGCGATCTTGGGCAGAGCAGGAGACATACCAAGCTGTGATATCACCTGAAACAAAGCTTTCCGTGGGGCAGCTGCAAAGGTTGGTGAGATTCCTCACAGACATGCTGAACTTCCTTAGTCTTCTGAGAAAGTCGACGAATTGATGTGTTATCTGAAGTATGATCTTTTGTGCTGGTGCAGTGCTGTGTAGCAGTGTGAGAGGGTTCAGGAGTGAGGAGGAACACTCTGCAGGGTAGGCGCTGGGTGGGTGCAGGATGTTTAGCTGGGAGGCTGGTGCAGTGCTGTGTAACAGTGTGAGAGGGTTCAGGAGTGAGGAGGAACACTCTGCAGGGTAGGTGCTGGGTGGGTGCAGGATGTTTAGCCGGGAGGCTGGTGCAGTGCTGTGTAACAGTGTGAGAGGGTTCAGGAGTGAGCAGGAACACTCTACAGGGTAGGTGCTGGGTGGGGTGCAGGATGTTTAGCCGGGAGGCTGGTGCAGTGCTGTGTAACAGTGTGAGAGGGTTCAGGAGTGAGGAGGAACACTCTGCAGGGGAGGTGCTGGGTGGGTGCAGGATGTTTAGCCGGGAGGCTGGTGCAGTGCTGTGTAACAGTGTGAGAGGGTTCAGGAGTGAGGAGGAACACTCTGCAGGGTAGGTGCTGGGTGGGTGCAGGATGTTTAGCCGGGAGGCTGGTGCAGTGCTGTGTAACAGTGTGAGAGGGTTCAGGAGTGAGGAGGAACACTCTGCAGGGTAGGTGCTGGGTGGGTGCAGGATGTTTAGCCGGGAGGCTGGTGCAGTGCTGTGTAACAGTGTGAGAGGGTTCAGGAGTGAGGAGGAACACTCTGCAGGGTAGGCGCTGGGTGGGTGCAGGATGTTTAGCCGGGAGGCTGGTGCAGTGCTGTGTAACAGTGTGAGAGGGTTCAGGAGTGAGGAGGAACACTCTGCAGGGTAGGTGCTGGGTGGGTGCAGGATGTTTAGCCGGGAGGCTGGTGCAGTGCTGTGTAACAGTGTGAGAGGCCCAAGCAAGGAAAGCTAAAAGGAGAATGTCACTGGGAAAGAAAGATCTTTCTCCTCAGTTCCCTGGCTGGTCATGGGCATGAGGACAGAGTAACTGTGTGCAGCTGGGGACATTGTGCCTCTGTTATATATTCATGGATGGAATCATGCGATGTCAAGACGATGTGCGATGGGGAACAGGGAAGCTGGAGTGAATGGTGCTGTACATCAGGCTGAGGAGAGGGCTCCGACCCAGCTCCCCCGGAGCTGGAGACCATAATCAGGCCGAGGGCTGTCCCAGCTTCTCACCTCCAGAGGACAGCTGCCAAGGTGATAAGAGGGTAGGGGGTGTAGCAGAGTACAGGCTTTACCTGGGCTGTGTGTGTCCCAGATGTACCCCGGCATTGCCAGAGTGTTAGAAAAATGAAGATGTACTCCGAGCAGAATGAGGGGGGGCAGGAGGTTTTACTCACTGTCGACACTCTCCACATCTGCAAACCACTTTCACTCTTCTGTAGCAAAGTCTCAGTCGATCAATGGCTCTTCCACAATGCTCACAGGCCATCCACATCTGACAGCTGTCCCTGCCTCCCCCTCTCCCCCCTCCCTCTCGTCTATACGTCTCTCCCGAAGACACAGGGGAAGAAACGAGATAGAGGTCTTAGGGCTAAAGGGATCAAGGGATCTGAGGGGGGGAAAGTGGAATAGGATTTGAAGCCTGATGATCAGCTATGATCAAGACAAATTGTTGAAGGGCTGAACGGCCTCCTCCTGCTTCTGTTTCAATGTTTCTCTGTCAATGGCATCTTGCTCAATCTCCATTCAATCCGTAATGAGTTTGTTCACAGAAGTGACCTGAACTCAGTGAATATGGTGGCTGGGCAATGTAAGATGTGTGTAGGAGGATCATATGAAACGGTGTGGCCAATGTAGATGTTGCCGAGTTCTTTATTATCCGGAGGGTGTTGCATTGAAGGCTGTTTGCTGTGGTGTTGTTGCATTTACACACTCTTCACTCGGTTATCAAGGGCTTGGAACATTGTCCTTGGTGTATCAAGATGGTCAGCAGAGAGCAGTGCAGCCCTGCTTTGACATAGAGAGATACATGGTGTTAGATTGTGGAGTGGACTCGAGGTGGAGACAGAGCCTATATTGGCAGCACTTGCGGTCTGTATATTTTTCCGCCTTAATAATTGTCACATTATGTCTCCAGAAGAAAGGAAAATGAGAGGCAGCACAGGGGTTAGCACTGCTGTCTCACAGCACCAGGGAACTGAGTTTGATTCCCAGCTTGGGTCACTGTTTGTATGTTCTCCCCATGTCTGCATGGGTTTCCTCTGAATGCTCCTCTTTCTTCCCACAGTTTGTAAGATGGTTCACTGCATTGGTCACGGAAATTCTCCCTCAGTGCACCTGAAAAGGTGTCAGAGTGTGGCGACTGGGGGATTTTCACAGAAACTTCATTGAGGTGTTGATGTAAGTCTGCTTGTGACACTAATAAAAAACGATAATAAAAAATAACAATAAATAAATGAGAAGGGACAACATGTCCAGGTTACTGCGTGAATGCATGTCTTGAAATCCTCCCAAGGCCTGTTTAGCTTCAGTTTCTCTCCCTCTTCTTGTCCCTCTCTCTTTGGTTCAGGTAAGCACCCATTTCACACATTCTTTATCTGCCAACAGTGTAACTGGAAATGACCAAAAAACTCCAGGGGGGGTGGGGGAGGAGGAAGGGAGGGGTGGTGGTGGGTGGTCTCATATCCATGAACAATTACTCAGGCAGACACACTGTGTCTCACACACACTTGTGGGCCCTCCCGCTCTCACTGCTGCATGTACCCCACACCCTTTCTCTCTTGCGCACTCCTGTGTATTTTCCGTTATTGTCTGTCATTTGCCTGCACACTTTCTCACACGGACACACACTGACACGCTCACTCATGCACAGACAGTCACGTGCAAACACTCCCAGTGGGAATAATGGATGAGATTTGAGAATAGAGCGGCGGTGAAATATCTTTATTGTAATACAGATGTTTCATTCGGAAAACCCAGGTTCCCATGGTACTTTGAAATCCCATGAATCTGATGGGTTCATATCATGTTGGAGAACAATTGTGATTATCCTCATTTCCCGACACTACCGTACACTGGACATTCGATGGAAGGATCATTTCTCTTGTGGACTCTGTAGCGACAATTCTCACGGTCAAAAAGCGCGATACAATCCTCCGGATATTGAACTGGTGTTGAATACCTGGAAATGATAGAGGGATAATGTATTAGAAATCTGACAGCAGTGAGAGTTACATTTCTCCTGTACTCTTTCACTCAACAATTCCACAAATAACTCCTGTAAAGTCAATAACAAATATTGAGAATATTCCTTCTTTCCCCACAATGCCCCAGCAGTTCCTGACTAGCCAATTAGAAAGTGGCAGAGCAGAGAACGGATTTACCAATGGGCCCTAACAAGAGAAGCAGATCACAGAATATCTCTTCATTGCAAAATCCCCATCATCCCAACCCCTCCCTTCATCTTCACGCCTCACTCCATCCCTGCCACTCCCTCCATTTGCACCCTTCTCTCCATCTGCATCCTCTGTCCTTCTTCACATCTCCCTCCTTCTGTGTTCTGCCCCAATTCTCCACTCTTCACTCCATCTCCACCCTCCCTCCTAAGTACCCCTCCTCTCATCTTTGCCCTTACCTCCATCTCCACCCCTCTCGCCATTTGTACTATCCCTCAGTCTCCACCCCTCCCTCCGTCTCCACCCCTCTCTCCGTCTCCACTCTCTGTTCATCTACACACTCTTGCTTGATGACGGAAGTCTGTCCTACAGTGGGATATCTGTGTAATGGAATGATTTGCTCCTCCCGCTCCCATTCTATCCCCCTCTAAGCCTTGCCTCCATTGTATGGGTGCCTGTGTGCTGAAAGTTGTGTGCAATGCAGTGTGCTGGTGAGATATATTGAGAAACCACTGCTGCTGCATTGTTTCTCAATGTGTAAACTACGCTGAGTCTTGTTTTATCATTGCTAAGAGATAGCAACATGACATCATCAGTGTGTCATGTGATCCAGTCCTTGCTTCATTTCAGCCAATCAGAATAGCTCCAATCTGTTTATTCATTCAAAATTTCCCCATGTGACTCGTGTCTACAAATAGATCCCCAACCTGGTTACCCAATCCCGTCTGTGAAATAACTCCTCACAGGCCGGTGTCCCTTCACCAGATTCCCTTCATTTACAAATCCTACACCACTCCCAGAGTGTGTCGGTCAGGATCCGGAGTGCCGGTGGATCTGTTTTATTCACAGGGGAGGCTCCCTGATTGGGCAGAGCAATCATTACCTCAATCAGGGAGCTCATCCTCCAAGGGGCAAACCTCCTGGGCCTGTTTAAGTTCATTACAGTCTGAGTGATTGGTAATTTGTATAATTAGAACAGCAGCACAGAGTGGACACCCCATCCCCACGATGTCTGGCTGTTAAATCAAGCCCTCTTTGTGCTTTTGTAAGAAGCATCAATGCAGGATGATAATCAGAGAGACTCGAGGTGGAGCAGCAGAGGGTGACTTACGTTTGACAACACCCCATCTCCGGCCAATTGCAGCTACAGGAATAGCAGTCGGAGTTTATCCAGGTTTCCCCCGTTTCATGCCACGTTTCACCATCCCTACATTTCCGAAATGTTGGTGTTCCGGGTACACCTAAAGAGAAAGGGAGAGAGAGAGTGAGAGAGAGAAAGAGAAAGTGTGTGTGAGAGAGAGAGAAATGTTAGTCTGTCAATGCCTCGTCGCAGACTGAAGCAGTATAATGGGTAAATGTTGAGTGTTGTGCTTTGGAAGGATTGCCCGGGGAAACTGGATCACATTAATATCCATCACTGAGCTCCATGGACCTGGCAAGAGCCAGCTTCCTTTTCCAGGAGGATCCGTCCCTGAGCATTTGACAGCCGGAACAGTTAAGATCTACTCTCAGTGACTCCTGGACTGCGTCCTCCTACTCAGGGCTGGGTTAAAGGTCAGGAACAGAATCACCACATGCTGTTAACGTAGAACATAGAACAGAGAACAATACAGCACAAACAGGCCCTTGGGCCCACGAGTTGCGCCGAGCACATCTACCAATCCACAGACCTATCTCTGACCTCCTATCCCATTTGTTTCCATATACTCATCCAGAAGGCTTTGAAAAGACCCCAGTGAGTTTGCCTCAACAACCTCCGAGGGCAGCCGATTCCATTCACTCACCACCCTCTGAGTGAAAAACTTACCCCTATCATCCCCTCTGTATTTGCTTCCCTGCACCTTAAATCTGTATCCTCTCGTATTGATCATTTCCGCTCGGGGAAATAGTGTCTGACAGTCCACCCTATCTATTCCTCTCAACATTTTATAAACCTCCATCAGGTCGCCTCTCAACCTACGTCTCTCCAGTGAGAAGAGTCTCAGATCCCTCAAACTATCTTCATAAGGCCTGCCTCCCAATCCAGGCAGCATCCTTGTAAATTCCTCTGCACTTTCTCAATAGCCTCTACATCCTTCCTATAGTGAGGCGACCAGAACTGCACACAGTTGTCTGATTGTGGGCAATGTGCTGGAGGAGTGTTTCCGTGGTTACCACAATGAGCCCGCGGCCTGTTTATAGACCGCATCCATGTTTGTATTGGTAAGGAAAGCTTTGATTCTTGGAGTTGGAGCTTGCTGGTTTGGCAAGACAGGATATTGGCTGATTCCTTCTTAGACCCTGGGGGAAATGGGGAGTGTGAAAGACAGTCCCTGAGGGAATGTGGCTTGGAGCATTAATATGAGACTGGGACTCTCCACCATAATGGCATTGGGGCCCATCGCATTGGCAACACCTCATTGGAGAATGGATGCACAGAGACACGGTTCCCATGTTTAGCTGTTTTTGTCCAGATTGAGTGCAGAGGTTGGAAAGATTCAGGATGTACCTTCCTCTTGGTATGCCAAGTAGCAGACTGACTCTCCATGTTCGACAGCCAGCAGTAGCAGAGTCACGCACACAAAGAATTTCTGTTGGGTTGATGTGGGGTGGGAGTTGAGAGAAGAAGAAGAGAACATGATGAGGAATGCACTCAAGTTTAAGTTTATGTATTACTGCTACAGTCAGCTCGCATTAACACTGCAATGAAGTTACAGTGGAAAAATCCCCAAGATGTCACACCCCAGAACCTGTTTGGGTACGCTGAGGGAGAAATGCATCTAAGCAACACATCTTTCTGACTGTGGCGGGGGCGGGGCGGGGGGGGTGGGGTTACCTGGAGCACCCAGAGGAAACCCACACAGACACAGGGAGAACACAGTGCAAACTCCACAATGACAGTGACCCAAGCTGGGAATCAAAGACAGTAGTTTTCCACAAACTTTATTGCAATGTTAATGTAAGCCTCCTTGTGACACTAATAACTAAATTTTAGTTGTATAGTTTTGTGCTTGGAATGCTGTGGTGAGTCATGAGAAAATCTGTGTGAGAATTACCCGCCCAGACACCATGTAATAATTACTCAAGACTATTTATTAAACTAAAGAGAAATACACAGGAGTAGAAGTATTATACTCCAATATATGAATTACTAAACACACAGCGTCCTTTAGAAATTACTCCTTTTTTCCAAGATATATCTACGATCCCTGATCTCCTTAAGAATTTCCCAGTCCCGAATCACATTTAAATTGAATGAATCTATAAAACTATTGAAAGAATACAGGAAGGATGATCAAGTCTGGGAAATGTGTAAGAGATAAATGAACTAAAGGACCTATAGGAATAACTGAATAATGAATATGTATATAAACAGGCAGGATCTACACACTCATTAATCCTTTCTCCTGCTAACAGTTCAGTCAGAAGAATTCTGTTCTGTCGTCTATTCCATCAGCAAAGACCCTCATGGGTTTTTGTAAGGATGTTTCTATTAAACTTCTCAAAAATGTATTAGAGATTGACATGAGATATTGTAGGATTTGCCATGTTCGAATGTATCCTTCTCTTGGAGAAATTAGTTTCTTAATAGATAACAAAGTGCTATGAATCAATTCATCCTTTTAAACCTACAACTCTGTATGTGCAAATTCAGAGTATTTTATAACAAAATACTATTAGAAATAGTGTACTCTTAATCTCACACGACTTAGATCGGAGACACTTATTTAAGAAGTCTTTAATGACAAGGATCCATGACCTACAGAAATAGAGGGTGTTGCTGTGAATGACAGTCCGAATATTGTCCTTCTGTGCCTCGAGCACTCTTCTGTTTTGTGAGCTGTTCTGAACCTGAGCAGAGGCACAGATTTGCCTCTTTTGGTGGCAAAGCCTAATGTAAGCTTGTAACATAGTCCTTTGGATCAGGAATACCTGATTCACTCACACCATTTTCTCAGCTCCTTCACCTCCATCACATTTGTTCTGATGATGCCACTTTCAAGAGTGATGCTTCTAATATGTGATCCTTCTTGCTCAATCATGGATTCCCATTTACAGTTGTCAACAAAGCCTTCAACAGTGTGTGATCCATCTCCCGCACTGTATCCCTTACCCCCTTCCCTCCCTCCCAGAATAAGGATAGAGCCCCCACCCCCACTCCGCTTATTCTCACATTTCAGCACACCAAGCCTCTGTGCACAAAGTGTAATCTACTGGCATTTTCGCCAACTCCAGTTTGATGTCAACCCCAAACCCATCTTCCTTTGACTCCCTCTATCAGCATTCCACAGAGCCCGTTCCTTCTGGGATAACGTAGTCCACTCCTTCACTCTACTCAACTCCTCTCCCGTCACTCATGGCACCTTCATACGCAATTGCAGAAAGTGTACATTGTACCTCTTCCATGCTCACCATCCACAGCCCAAAGCACACGTTCCAGGTTAAGCAGCGTTCCACCGACACCTCTTTCAATTTGGTTGATTGCATTCGCTGCTTCCAATGTGGTCTCCTCGAGATCGAAGGGACCAGGCATAGACTGGGTGATCGCTTTGCTGAGTACCTGTATTCTGTGCACAATCAGGACCCTGAGCTTCTGGTTGTTTACCATGTTGACACACAATCCTGCTCCCTTGCCCCCATATGTCTGTACCTGGCCTGCTGCAATGTTCCAGTGAAGCTCAACACTAACTTCTAGTCTCAACATCAAATTCAATAATTTCAGATGATCAGCTTCACCCCACCCTCCACCCTTTTGCTTCCATTTTATTTCATTTAAAACTGTTCCCTCTCTGTTTTTCCTTTATTGTCGTTCTTTATTTTGCTTTTCCCCCACACTCTTCCCATCTATTTTATCCCCCTTTCTTTACCTTTTCCCCTCTTGCTTTCCCTTTCCCCTTTTACTCAATTTTCTCTCTCTCCACAATCTGACCCCAGCCAACACCACGCCACACACACAGCACGCACACACGGCACACGCAAAAGCACACGCACCAGCCATCACACACACGCTCACACGCACACACGCAAACACAACGGGCACACGCACACCGCACACGCGCGCACGCGCACAGCACACGCACACGCACCACTACCACAACGCCACACAACCAACACACACACACACGCACACACATAACGCGCACCAGGCACACTCACATAACGCACACGCACACGCACACTTATTTTTCTTCACAGTTTCCCCTCTATTCCGGTTTTTCTGCCGTTTGACCATTCACACTCTTTACATCCTCACTGTGCTGCCATCAGCGCCTTTCCCCTGTTTTCTGTGACTATATCCCCTTTCATTCTCTCCCCTGTAGATCAATCTCCCACTTCTCAAAACTAAAAGGCAGCGAAAGTTATCCTGGATTCAAAACATCGCTCTTTCTCTCCTTACAGATGCTGCCAGAGCTGCTGAAATTTTCCAACATTTTCCCTTTTGAGTTCAAATTGCAGCATCCACAGTAATTTGCTTTTATCATTATCAAATCCATACTGGGATTGTTATTGGATCATGTCCTGAACAATCTTCTTTTTCCTTCTTTCCCATTTGCGCGTGTGTGCTCATGGACACATGTATCCATCTTAGCTCATGTTTACTCTGCAATTTATTAACAGAGGTTTGGAATGTTTCCAGGTTTATGGATTGGGAAAATACACAACCGTGGATAAAGGGGGAAATGGGAATGAATGGAAACATCTTTCTGTTGATGGATGGGTGGAGATGGGGGAAAATCAGGGCAGTTTCTATTGGACACTCCTCAATGTTTGCACAGGAAACCCATCCCAGAAACATCCAGGGACAATTGGGTAGATTTTGTGGAGAGGATTGAGGGATAAAGTGAGAAGTGATTAGTTTAGGATGACCAATTAAAAAAGGAATGGCACAAGACAGGCATCTCACAATCCTGATGTTACAAACTCCCCAGCATTCCCACAAACCAATTGTCCATCTTGAGATTGCACAAGGTGATATCTCAACCCAAAGCCTCTATAGGACTTGGAAGTACCCCGTGACGTACGTATTGAGAAATAAGCATTTTTGGGAGGGGGCAGTAATCCAACCCAGTGTCAGTGTCCCGTCACTAACACCTCTTGGTGTGAAGCAAGGAATAGGCAGTTCCAGCAGATTACTGTCAGGTAGACTTCACCTCAGGACATACAACACCAATCCTGCTAAACTTCAAAACCCTCCACTGTACGGAGAGACTTCCGGGATTTTGACCCAAAGGTAGTGAAGGAACAGCCGATATATTTCCAAGTCAAGGATGGTGAGTGGTTTGGAAGGGATAAGAACAAAGATCAATACAGCATAAGAACAGGTCCTTCTGCCCACCAAGCCTCCCCCAATCACATTGTCCTATCTAACCAACTGCCTATATCCCTCTATTCCCCTTCCGTGCATGTGCGTATCCAGAAAAGTATTAAAAGTGGTTAACATATCTGCCTCAACTACCTCACTTAGCGCTGCAATCCAGGCCCCCACCACCCTTTGTGGAAAAAAATCTTCCTCTGCACAGCGCTGCTGTACCTTTCCCCCCTTTAACTTAAAGTTGGAGCCCCTTATAATTGTCATTTCTGCACTTGGGAAAAATCTTCCAACTGTTCACCTCATCTCTACTGCTCATAATCTGACAGGTTGCGCCCCAGCCTCTGTCCTTCTACAGGAACAATAGTAGCTTATTCCATCTCTCCTCATAGCTAATAACCACCATTCGAGGCAACATCCTTTCCTGGACTCTCCACAACGCCTCCATATCCTTTTGGGAGTGTGACGGCCAGAATTGGACACAATATTCCAAATGTGGCCAAACCAATCTTTTATACAACTGGAACATAATTTGCCAACTTTTCTACTCGAAGCCCTGTCTGAAGCATGGCATAGCCTTTCTTCACCATCTTTTATATCAGTGCTGCCACTTTTAAGGATCTGTGGAGCTGTGTGCCCAGATCTCTCAGCGTCTCTGTGCTCCTGGTGGTTCCGCATACAGCTTCCACCTGAATTGGATCGAAATGTACCACCTCGCGTTTGTCCCGATTAAATTCCATCTGCCATTTCTCCACCCAATTTTCCAGCCTATCAAAATCCTGCTATATTCTTTGACGATCTTCATCATTATCCACAATTTTGCCAATCTTAATATCATCTGCAAACTTGCTAATCATTCCAGCTATGTTTTCTTCCAAGTTATTTAAGTACATTGCATACAGCAGAGGTCCCAGCACTGATCTCTGCAGAACATCCTGAGCTACAGACCTCCACTCAGAAAAACACCTCTTCATCTTGACCCTCTGTCTTTCAGAACCAAGCCAGTTCTGTATTCAATTCCTAAGTTCACTCCTGATTTAATCTTCTTCACCAGCCTGTCATACGAGATCTTGTCAAGAGGGGTTGCTATTGCCATGTATTTGCTGCCGTCTCTTGTTGGATCTGGGAGCTACTGCTGAACATTGTCAGTGAGCGGATGAATCTGTGCTCACACTGAACTGTTTCCCCGGATGTGGAACATTGCTGTCTCCACTTGTCCCATTCCTGCAGAGCTCTGCCGGGTATTTGGCACTCCATAATGTTTCAATTCCAGCCTCTTTACTCAGGAGCAGGCTTGTGAACACCCTGGACTAATAGAACATAGAACATAGAACATTACAGCGCAGAACAGGCCCTTTGGCCTTCGATGTTGCGCCGACCAATTAAGAAAAAGCAATGACCCTCTAACCTAAAGCATTCCCTTTTCGTCCATAAACTTATCTACTAACCTCTTAAACGCCCCCAAACTTGGCGCATGTACAACTGCAGCAGGCAGGGCATTCCATACCCTTACCACCCTCTGGGTAAAGACCTACCTCTGACATCCGCCCTATAACTACCACCCCTTAATTTAAAGTTATGTCCCCTTGTGCTAGCTTTCTCCATCCGAGGAAAAAGGCTATCACTGTCCACCCTACCTAAACCTCTAATCATCTTATGTGTTTCAATAAGGTCTCCTCTTAGCCGCCTTCTTTCTAACAAAAACAACCTCAAATCCCTCAGCCTCTCCTCAGACACAGAAGCAAATATTGTGTGTTGCAGCCGTGTGTCCCAGCTCCCTGTTCTTAATGCTGAATGTGTCTAATTAACAACCTATAAAGTCACCCGTTTATCAAACAATCCATTCTGATCGATGTTAGAGAACATCCGGTAACAAATACAATATTAATCCCGGGAATCTCACCAACAACATATTCCCAGATCCAATAACGTATCCTCCCAAAGACAGGTACAATCTCACTCAGACACACACACACACACGTACCATACTGAGCTCAACGAGACACCTTTGCAGTCACGGACAGCGTCTTTTCCCTTCTGTTCTCTCAGGCAGTGCCGACTTTTATTCTTCAATTTGAAGGTTGCAAAGGTCAAGTTGTCAGAGACCGGAGCGATGCCCACGTCAGCACTAACCATTGGCTATTATTCAATGTCATTGATCCGAAAGATTGTCCACCCTGACACTGAGACCAATGACTTTGCAGACGTCAGCCAGTGAATAAACCTTGTTGAAAACACTGTCTTCAAATCTTTTACAGGAACCAGTGAGTACAGACAGGAGCTTGGTTCAACACATGGTGTGACAGTGCAGCACTCCCTCAGTACGGGCTCACTCTGCCAGGTGAGTAAGTTCCAATCTGAGCTCCGTGTTAGCCAGGGTGAAGCTGGGTAGAACATCATTGACCATCACTGGGATGGATGGAGTCAGATCTCCAGCCAGTGTCTGCCGGTGGCCTCCATTCACTGGACGATAGGTTTTAGCAACATCACAGTTGACAGGGTGATTACTGTCTGGTGCAGTGCTGTGTAACAGTGTGAGAGGGTTCAGGAGTGAGGAGGAACACTCTGCAGGGTAGGCGCTGGGTGGGTGCAGGATGTTTAGCCGGGAGGCTGGTGCAGTGCTGTGTAACAGTGTGAGAGGGTTCAGGAGTGAGGAGGAACACTCTGCAGGGGAGGCGCTGGGTGGGTGCAGGATGTTTAGCAGGGAGGCTGGTGCAGTGCTGTGTAACAGTGTGAGAGGGTTCAGAAGTGAGCAGGAACACTCTGCCGGGTAGGTGCTGGGTGGGTGCAGGATGTTTAGCCGGGAGGCTGGTGCAGTGCTGTGTAACAGTGTGAGAGGGTTCAGGAGTGAGGAGGAACACTCTGCAGGGTAGGCGCTGGGTGGGTGCAGGATGTTTAGCCGGGAGGCTGGTGCAGTGCTGTGTAACAGTGTGAGAGGGTTCAGGAGTGAGGAGGAACACTCTGCAGGGTAGGCGCTGGGTGGGTGCAGGATGTTTAGCTGGGAGGCTGGTGCAGTGCTGTGTAACAGTGTGAGAGGGTTCAGGAGTGAGGAGGAACACTCTGCAGGGTAGGTGCTGGGTGGGTGCAGGATGTTTAGCCGGGAGGCTGGTGCAGTGCTGTGTAACAGTGTGAGAGGGTTCAGGAGTGAGGAGGAACACTCTGCAGGGTAGGTGCTGGGTGGGTGCAGGATGTTTAGCCGGGAGGCTGGTGCAGTGCTGTGTAACAGTGTGAGAGGCCCAAGCAAGGAAAGCTAAAAGGAGAATGTCACTGGGAAAGAAAGATCTTTCTCCTCAGTTCCCTGGCTGGTCATGGGCGTGAGGACAGAGTAACTGTGTGCAGCTGGGGACATTGTGCCTCTGTTATATATTCATGGATGGAATCCTGCGATGTCAAGACGATGTGCGATGGGGAACAGGGAAGCTGGAGTGAATGGTGCTCTACATCAGGCTGAGGAGAGGGCTCCGACCCACCTCCCCCGGAGCTGGAGACCCTAATCAGGCCGAGGGCTGTCCCAGCTTCTCACCTCCAGAGGACAGCTGCCAAGGTGATAAGAGGGAAGGGGGTGTAGCAGAGTACAGGCTTCACCTGGGCTGTGTGTGTCCCAGATGTACCCCGGCATTGCCGGAGTGTTAGGAAAATGAAGATGTACTCCGAGCAGAATGAGGGGGGGCAGGAGGTTTTACTCACTGTCGACACTCTCCACATCTGCAAACCACTTTCACTCTTCTGTAGCAAAGTCTCAGTCGATCAATGGCTCTTCCACAGTGCTCACAGGCCATCCACGTCTGACAGCTGTCCCTGCCTCCCCCTCTCCCTCCTCCCTCTCGTCTATACGTCTCTCCCGAAGACACAGGGGAGGAAACGAGATAGAGGTCTTAGGGCTAAAGGGATCAAGGGATCTGAGGGGGGGGAAAATGGAATAGGATATGAAGCCTGATGATCAGCTATGATCAAGACAAATTGTTGAAGGGCTGAACGGCCTCCTCCTGCTTCTGTTTCAATGTTTCTCTGTCAATGGCATCTTGCTCAATCTCCATTCAATCCGTAATGAGTTTGTTCACAGAAGTGACCTGAACTCAGTGAATATGGTGGCTGGGCAATGTAAGATGTGTGTAGGAGGATCATATGAAACGGTGTGGCCAATGTAGATGTTGCAGAGTTCTTTATTATCCGGAGGGTGTTGCATTGAAGGCTGTTTGCTGTGGTGTTGTTGCATTTACACACTCTTCACTCGGTTATCAAGGGCTTGGAACATTGTCCTTGGTGTATCAAGATGGTCAGCAGAGAGCAGTGCAGCCCTGCTTTGACATAGAGAGATACATGGTGTTAGATTGTGGAGTGGACTCGAGGTGGAGACAGAGCCTATATTGGCAGCCCTTGCGGTCTGTATATTTTTCCGCCTTAATAATTGTCACATTATGTCTCCAGAAGAAAGGAAAATGAGAGGCAGCACAGGGGTTAGCACTGCTGTCTCACAGCACCTGGGAACTGAGTTTGATTCCCAGCTTGGGTCACTGTTTGTATGTTCTCCCCATGTCTGCATGGGTTTCCTGTGAATGCTCCTCTTTCTTCCCACAGTTTGTAAGATGGTTCACTGCATTGGTCACGGAAATTCTCCCTCAGTGCACCTGAAAAGGTGTCAGAGTGTGGCGACTGGGGGATTTTCACAGAAACTTCATTGAGGTGTTGATGTAAGTCTGCTTGTGACACTAATAAAAAATAGCAATAAATAAATGAGAAGGGACAACATGTCCAGGTTACTGCGTGAATGCATGTCTTGAAATCCTCCCAAGGCCTGTTTAGCTTCAGTTTCTCTCCCTCTTCTTGTCCCTCTCTCTTTGGTTCAGGTAAGCACCCATTTCACACATTCTTTATCTGCCAACAGTGTAACTGGAAATAACCAAAAAACTCCAGGGGGGGTGGGGGAGGAGGAAGGGAGGGGTGGTGGTGGGTGGTCTCATATCCATGAACAATTACTCAGGCAGACACACTGTGTCTCACACACACTTGTGGGCCCTCCCACTCTCACTGCTGCATGTACCCCACACCCTTTCTCTCTTGCGCACTCCTGTGTATTTTCCGTTATTGTCTGTCATTTGCCTGCACACTTTCTCACACGGACACACACTGACACGCTCACTCATGCACAGACAGTCACGTGCAAACACTCCCGGTGGGAATAATGGATGAGATTTGAGAATAGAGCGGCGGTGAAATATCTTTATTGTAATACAGATGTTTCATTCGGAAAACCCAGGTTCCCATGGTACTTTGAAATCCCATGAATCTGATGGGTTCATATCATGTTGGAGAACAATTGTGATTATCCTCATTTCCCGACACTACCGTACACTGGACATTCGATGGAAGGATCATTTCTCTTGTGGACTCTGTAGCGACAATTCTCACGGTCAAAAAGCGCGATACAATCCTCCGGATATTGAACTGGTGTTGAATACCTGGAAATGATAGAGGGGTAATGTATTAGAAATCTGACAGCAGTGAGAGTTACATTTCTCCTGTACTCTTTCACTCAACAATTCCACAAATAACTCCTGTAAAGTCAATAACAAATATTGAGAATATTCCTTCTTTCCCCACAATGCCCCAGCAGTTCCTGACTAGCCAATTAGAAAGTGGCAGAGCAGAGAATGGATTTACCAATGGGCCCTAACAAGAGAAGCAGATCACAGAATATCTCTTCATTGCAAAATCCCCATCATCCCAACCCCTCCCTTCATCTTCACGCCTCACTCCATCCCTGCCACTCCCTCCATTTGCACCCTTCTCTCCATCTGCATCCTCTGTCCTTCTTCACATCTCCCTCCTTCTGTGTTCTGCCCCAATTCTCCACTCTTCACTCCATCTCCACCCTCCCTCCTAAGTACCCCTCCTTTCATCTTTGCCCTTACCTCCATCTCCACCCCTCTCGCCATTTGTACTATCCCTCCGTCTCCACCCCTCCCTCCGTCTCCACCCCTCCCTCCGTCTCCACCCCTCCCTCCGTCTCCACCCCTCCCTCCGTCTCCACTCTCTGTTCATCTACACACTCTTGCTTGATGATGGAGGTCTGTCCTACAGTGGGATATCTGTGTAATGGAATGATTTGCTCCTCCCGCTCCCATTCTATCCCCCTCTAAGCCTTGCCTCCATTGTATGGGTGCCTGTGTGCTGAAAGTTGTGTGCAATGCAGTGTGCTGGTGAGATATATTGAGAAACCACTGCTGCTGCATTGTTTCTCAATGTGTAAACTACGCTGAGTCTTGTTCTATCATTGCTAAGAGAGATAGCAACATGACATCATCAGTGTGTCACGTCATCCAGTCCTTGCTTCATTTCAGCCAATCAGAATAGCTCCAATCTGTTTATTCATTCAAAATTTCCCCATGTGACTCGTGTCTACAAATAGATCCCCAACCTGGTTACCCAATCCCGTCTGTGAAATAACTCCTCACAGGCCGGTGTCCCTTCACCAGATTCCCTTCATTTACAAATCCTACACCACTCCCAGAGTGTTTCGGTCAGGATCCGGATTGCCGGTGGATCTGTTTTATTCACAGGGGAGGCTCCCTGATTGGGCAGAGCAATCATTACCTCAATCAGGGAGCTCATACTCCAAGGGGCAAACCTCCTGGGCCTGGTTAAGTTCATTACAGTCTGAGTGATTGGTAATTTGTATAATTAGAACAGCAGCACAGAGTGGACACCCCACCCACCCGATGTCTGGCTGTTAAATCAAGCCCTCTTTGTGCTTTTGTAAGAAGCATCAATGCAGGATGATAATCAGAGAGACTCGAGGTGGAGCAGCAGAGGGTGACTTACGTTTGACAACACCCCATCTCCGGCCAATTGCAGCTGCAGGAAAAGCAGTCGGAGTTTATCCAGGTTTCCCCCGTTTCATGCCACGTTTCACCATCCCTACATTTCCGAAATGTTGGTGTTCCAGGTACACCTAAAGAGAAAGAGAGGGAGAGAGAGAGTGAGAGAGAGAAAGAGAAAGTGTGTGAGAGAGAGAGAGAGAAATGTTAGTCTGTCAATGCCTCGTCGCAGACTGAAGCAGTATAATGGGTAAATGTTGAGTGTTGTGCTTTGGAAGGATTGCCCGGGGAAACTGGATCACATTAATATCCATCACTGAGCTCCATGGACCTGGCAAGAGCCAGCTTCCTTTTCCAGGAGGATCCGCCCCTGAGCATTTGACAGCCGGAACAGTTAAGATCTACTCTCAGTGACTCCTGGACTGCGTCCTCCTACTCAGGGCTGGGTTAAAGGTCAGGAACAGAATCACCACATGCTGTTAACGTAGAACATAGAACAGAGAACAATACAGCACAAACAGGCCCTTTGGCCCACGAGTTGCGCCGAGCACATCTACCAATCCACAGAGCTATCTCTGACCTCCTATCCCATTCGTTTCCATATACTCATCCAGAAGGCTTTGAAAAGACCCCAGTGAGTTTGCCTCAACAACCTCCGAGGGCAGCCGATTCCATTCACTCACCACCCTCTGAGTGAAAAACTTACCCCTATCATCCCCTCTGTATTTGCTTCCCTGCACCTTAAATCTGTATCCTCTCGTATTGATCATTTCCGCTCGGGGAAATAGTGTCTGACAGTCCACCCTATCTATTCCTCTCAACATTTTATAAACCTCCATCAGGTCGCCTCTCAACCTACGTCTCTCCAGTGAGAAGAGTCTCAGATCCCTCAAACTATCTTCATAAGGCCTGCCTCCCAATCCAGGCAGCATCCTTGTAAATTCCTCTGCACTTTCTCAATAGCCTCTACATCCTTCCTATAGTGAGGCGACCAGAACTGCACACAGTTGTCTGATTGTGGGCAATGTGCTGGAGGAGTGTTTCCGTGGTTACCACAATGAGCCCGCGGCCTGTTTATAGACCGCATCCATGTTTGTATTGGTAAGGAAAGCTTTGATTCTTGGAGTTGGAGCTTGCTGGTTTGGCAAGACAGGATATTGGCTGATTCCTTCTTAGACCCTGGGGGAAATGGGGAGTGTGAAAGACAGTCCCTGAGGGAATGTGGCTTGGAGCATTAATATGAGACTGGGACTCTCCACCATAATGGCATTGGGGCCCATCGCATTGGCAACACCTCATTGGAGAATGGATGCACAGAGACACGGTTCCCATGTTTAGCTGTTTTTGTCCAGATTGAGTGCAGAGGTTGGAAAGGTTCAGGATGTACCTTCCTGTTGAAGTACCACTTGGCAGACTGATTCTCCATGTTCGACAGCCAGGAGCAGCAGAGTCACGCACACAAAGAATTTCTGTTGGGTTGATGTGGGGTGGGAGTTGAGAGAAGAAGAAGAGAACATGATGAGGAATGCACTCAAGTTTAAGTTTATGTATTACTGCTACAGTCAGCTCGCATTAACACTGCAATGAAGTTACAGTGGAAAAATCCCCAAGATGTCACACCCCAGAACCTGTTTGGGTACGCTGAGGGAGAAATGCATCTAAGCAACACATCTTTCTGACTGTGGCGGGGGCGGGGCGGGGGGGGTGGGGTTACCTGGAGCACCCAGAGGAAACCCACACAGACACAGGGAGAACACAGTGCAAACTCCACAATGACAGTGACCCAAGCTGGGAATCAAAGACAGTAGTTTTCCACAAACTTTATTGCAATGTTAATGTAAGCCTCCTTGTGACACTAATAACTAAATTTTAGTTGTATAGTTTTGTGCTTGGAATGCTGTGGTGAGTCATGAGAAAATCTGTGTGAGAATTACCCGCCCAGACACCATGTAATAATTACTCAAGACTATTTATTAAACTAAAGAGAAATACACAGGAATAGAAGTATTATACTCCAATATATGAATTACTAAACACACAGCGTCCTTTAGAAATTACTCCTTTTTTCCAAGATATATCTACGATCCCTGATCTCCTTAAGAATTTCCCAGTCCCGAATCACATTTAAATTGAATGAATCTATAAAACTATTGAAAGAATACAGGAAGGATGATCAAGTCTGGGAAATGTGTAAGAGATAAATGAACTAAAGGACCTATAGGAATAACTGAATAATGAATATGTATATAAACAGGCAGGATCTACACACTCATTAATCCTTTCTCCTGCTAACAGTTCAGTCAGAAGAATTCTGTTCTGTCGTCTATTCCATCAGCAAAGACCCTCATGGGTTTTTGTAAGGATGTTTCTATTAAACTTCTCAAAAATGTATTAGAGATTGACATGAGATATTGTAGGATTTGCCATGTTCGAATGTATCCTTCTCTTGGAGAAATTAGTTTCTTAATAGATAACAAAGTGCTATGAATCAATTCATCCTTTTAACCCTACAACTCTGTATGTGCAAATTCAGAGTATTTTATAACAAAATACTATTAGAAATAGTGTACTCTTAATCTCACACGACTTAGATCGGAGACACTTATTTAAGAAGTCTTTAATGACAAGGATCCATGACCTACAGAAATAGGGGGTGTTGCTGTGAATGACAGTCCGAATATTGTCCTTCTGTGCCTCGAGCACTCTTCTGTTTTGTGAGCTGTTCTGAACCTGAGCAGAGACACAGATTTGCCTCTTTTGGTGGCAAAGCCTATGTAAGCTTGTAACATAGTCCTTTGGATCAGGAATACCTGATTCACTCACACCATTTTCTCAGCTCCTTCACCTCCATCACATTTGTTCTGATGATGCCACTTTCAAGAGTGATGCTTCTAATATGTGATCCTTCTTGCTCAATCATGGATTCCCATTTACAGTTGTCAACAAAGCCTTCAACAGTGTGTGATCCATCTCCCGCACTGTATCCCTTACCCCCTTCCCTCCCTCCCAGAATAAGGATAGATCCCCCACCCCCACTCCGCTTATTCTCACATTTCAGCACACCAAGCCTCTGTGCACAAAGTGTAATCTACTGGCATTTTCGCCAACTCCAGTTTGATGTCAACCCCAAACCCATCTTCCTTTGACTCCCTCTATCAGCATTCCACAGAGCCCGTTCCTTCTGGGATAACGTAGTCCACTCCTTCACTCTACTCAACTCCTCTCCCGTCACTCATGGCACCTTCATACGCAATTGCAGAAAGTGTACATTGTACCTCTTCCATGCTCACCATCCACAGCCCAAAGCACACGTTCCAGGTTAAGCAGCGTTCCACCGACACCTCTTTCAATTTGGTTGATTGCATTCGCTGCTTCCAATGTGGTCTCCTCGAGATCGAAGGGACCAGGCATAGACTGGGTGATCGCTTTGCTGAGTACCTGTATTCTGTGCACAATCAGGACCCTGAGCTTCTGGTTGTTTACCATGTTGACACACAATCCTGCTCCCTTGCCCCCATATGTCTGTACCTGGCCTGCTGCAATGTTCCAGTGAAGCTCAACACTAACTTCTAGTCTCAACATCAAATTCAATAATTTCAGATGATCAGCTTCACCCCACCCTCCACCCTTTTGCTTCCATTTTATTTCATTTAAAACTGTTCCCTCTCTGTTTTTCCTTTATTGTCGTTCTTTATTTTGCTTTTCCCCCACACTCTTCCCATCTATTTTATCCCCCTTTCTTTACCTTTTCCCCTCTTGCTTTCCCTTTCCCCTTTTACTCAATTTTCTCTCTCTCCACAATCTGACCCCCCAGCCCCAACACACACACACGCACACACACGCACACACACACACACGCACACGCACACACACACACACACACACACACGCACACACACGCACACACCACACAACGCCCACGCCACACAACACACACGCACGCAACACAGCCACCACGCACACGCAATACGCACACGCAACAAGCACACACGCACACGCCAAACGCACAACACAGCAACACACACACGCACACGCACACACACACACACGCACCACCGCCCACACGAAACACAAGCACTCACACGCACACACACACGCACACGCCACACCGCACACGCCACGACACACACACACACGCACACGCACACACACCACACGCACAGCGCACCACGACACGCACACGCGCACACGCACACACGCACACATTGTTTATCTGTCACAGTTTCCCCTCTATTCCAGGTTTTTCTGCCGTTTGACCATTCACACTCTTTACTCTCTCAATGTGCTGCCATCAGCAGCCTTTCCCCGGTTTCTGTGACTATGACTCATCTTTCATTCTCTCCCCCTGTAGGATAAATATCTCCCACTTTCTCAAAACTAAAAGGCAGAGAAAGTTATCTGGATTCAAAACATCAGCTCTTTTCTCTCCTTACAGATGCTGCCAGAGCTGCTGAAATTTTCCAACATTTTCCCTTTTGAGTTCAAATTGCAGCATCCACAGTAATTTGCTTTTATCATTATCAAATCCATACTGGGATTGTTATTGGATCATGTCCTGAACAATCTTCTTTTTCCTTCTTTCCCATTTGCGCGTGTGTGCTCATGGACACATGTATCCATCTTAGCTCATGTTTACTCTGTGCAATTTATTAACAGAGGTTTGGAATGTTTCCAGGTTTATGGATTGGGAAAATACACAACCGTGGATAAAGGGGGAAATGGGAATGAATGGAAACATCTTTCTGTTGATGGATGGGCGGAGATGGGGGAAAATCAGGGCAGTTTCTATTGGACACTCCTCAATGTTTGCACAGGAAACCCATCCCAGAAACATCCAGGGACAATTGGGTAGATTTTGTGGAGAGGATTGAGGGATAAAGTGAGAAGTGATTAGTTTAGGATGACCAATTAAAAAAGGAATGGCACAAGACAGGCATCTCACAATCCTGATGTTACAAACTCCCCAGCATTCCCACAAACCAATTGTCCATCTTGAGATTGCACAAGGTGATATCTCAACCCAAAGCCTCTATAGGACTTGGAAGTACCCCGTGACGTACGTATTGAGAAATAAGCATTTTTGGGAGGGGGCAGTAATCCAACCCAGTGTCAGTGTCCCGTCACTAACACCTCTTGGTGTGAAGCAAGGAATAGGCAGTTCCAGCAGATTACTGTCAGGTAGACTTCACCTCAGGACATACAACACCAATCCTGCTAAACTTCAAAAACCCTCCACTGTACGGAGAGACTTCCGGGATTTTGACCCAAAGGTAGTGAAGGAACAGCCGATATATTTCCAAGTCAGGATGGTGAGTGGTTTGGAAGGGATAAGAACAAAGATCAGTACAGCATAAGAACAGGTCCTTCTGCCCACCAAGCCTCCCCCAATCACATTGTCCTATCTAACCAACTGCCTATATCCCTCTATTCCCCTTCTGTGCATGTGCGTATCCAGAAAAGTATTAAAAGTGGTTAACATATCTGCCTCAACTACCTCACTTAGCGCTGCAATCCAGGCCCCCACCACCCTTTGTGGAAAAAAATCTTCCTCTGCACAGCACTGCTGTACCTTTCCCCCCTTTAACTTAAAGTTGGAGCCCCTTATAATTGTCATTTCTGCACTTGGGAAAAATCTTCCAACTGTTCACCTCATCTCTACTGCTCATAATCTGACAGGTTGCGCCCCAGCCTCTGTCCTTCTACAGGAGCAATGGTAGCTTATTCCATCTCTCCTCATAGCTAATAACCACCATTCGAGGCAACATCCTTTCCTGGACTCTCCACAACGCCTCCATATCCTTTTGGGAGTGTGACGGCCAGAATTGGACACAATATTCCAAATGTGGCCAAACCAATCTTTTATACAACTGGAACATAATTTGCCAACTTTTCTACTCGAAGCCCTGTCTGAAGCATGGCATAGCCTTTCTTCACCATCTTTTATATCAGTGCTGCCACTTTTAAGGATCTGTGGAGCTGTGTGCCCAGATCTCTCAGCGTCTCTGTGCTCCTGGTGGTTCCGCATACAGCTTCCACCTGAATTGGATCGAAATGTACCACCTCGCGTTTGTCCCGATTAAATTCCATCTGCCATTTCTCCACCCAATTTTCCAGCCTATCAAAATCCTGCTATATTCTTTGACGATCTTCATCATTATCCACAATTTTGCCAATCTTAATATCATCTGCAAACTTGCTAATCATTCCAGCTATGTTTTCTTCCAAGTTATTTAAGTACATTGCATACAGCAGAGGTCCCAGCACTGATCTCTGCAGAACATCCTGAGCTACAGACCTCCACTCAGAAAAACACCTCTTCATCTTGACCCTCTGTCTTTCAGAACCAAGCCAGTTCTGTATTCAATTCCTAAGTTCACTCCTGATTTAATCTTCTTCACCAGCCTGTCATACGAGATCTTGTCAAGAGGGGTTGCTATTGCCATGTATTTGCTGCCGTCTCTTGTTGGATCTGGGAGCTACTGCTGAACATTGTCAGTGAGCGGATGAATCTGTGCTCACACTGAACTGTTTCCCCGGATGTGGAACATTGCTGTCTCCACTTGTCCCATTCCTGCAGAGCTCTGCCGGGTATTTGGCACTCCATAATGTTTCAATTCCAGCCTCTTTACTCAGGAGCAGGCTTGTGAACACCCTGGACTAATAGAACATAGAACATTACAGCGCAGAACAGGCCCTTTGGCCTTCGATGTTGCGCCGACCAATTAAGAAAAAGCAATGACCCTCTAACCTAAAGCATTCCCTTTTCGTCCATAAACTTATCTACTAACCTCTTAAACGCCCCCAAACTTGGCGCATGTACAACTGCAGCAGGCAGGGCATTCCATACCCTTACCACCCTCTGGGTAAAGACCTACCTCTGACATCCGCCCTATAACTACCACCCCTTAATTTAAAGTTATGTCCCCTTGTGCTAGCTTTCTCCATCCGAGGAAAAAGGCTATCACTGTCCACCCTACCTAAACCTCTAATCATCTTATGTGTTTCAATAAGGTCTCCTCTTAGCCGCCTTCTTTCTAACAAAAACAACCTCAAATCCCTCAGCCTCTCCTCAGACACAGAAGCAAATATTGTGTGTTGCAGCCGTGTGTCCCAGCTCCCTGTTCTTAATGCTGAATGTGTCTAATTAACAACCTATAAAGTCACCCGTTTATCAAACAATCCATTCTGATCGATGTTAGAGAACATCCGGTAACAAATACAATATTAATCCCGGGAATCTCACCAACAACATATTCCCAGATCCAATAACGTATCCTCCCAAAGACAGGTACAATCTCACTCAGACACACACACACACACGTACCATACTGAGCTCAACGAGACACCTTTGCAGTCACGGACAGCGTCTTTTCCCTTCTGTTCTCTCAGGCAGTGCCGACTTTTATTCTTCAATTTGAAGGTTGCAAAGGTCAAGTTGTCAGAGACCGGAGCGATGCCCACGTCAGCACTAACCATTGGCTATTATTCAATGTCATTGATCCGAAAGATTGTCCACCCTGACACTGAGACCAATGACTTTGCAGACGTCAGCCAGTGAATAAACCTTGTTGAAAACACTGTCTTGAAATCTTTTACAGGAACCAGTGAGTACAGACAGGAGCTTGGTTCAACACATGGTGTGACAGTGCAGCACTCCCTCAGTACGGGCTCACTCTGCCAGGTGAGTAAGTTCCAACCTGAGCTCCGTGTTAGCCAGGGTGAAGCTGGGTAGAACATCATTGGCCATCACTGGGATGGATGGAGTCAGATCTCCAGCCAGTGTCTGCCGGTGGCCTCCATTCACTGGACGATAGGTTTTAGCAACATCACAGTTGACAGGGTGATTACTGTCTGGTGCAGTGCTGTGTAACAGTGTGAGAGGGTTCAGGAGTGAGGAGGAACACTCTGCAGGGTAGGTGCTGGGTGGGTGCAGGATGTTTAGCCAGGAGGCTGGTGCAGTGCTGTGTAACAGTGTGAGAGGGTTCAGGAGTGAGGAGGAACACTCTGCAGGGTAGGTGCTGGGTGGGTGCAGGATGTTTAGCTGGGAGGCTGGTGCAGTGCTGTGTAACAGTGTGAGAGGCCCAAGCAAGGAAAGCTAAAAGGAGAATGTCACTGGGAAAGAAAGATCTTTCTCCTCAGTTCCCTGGCTGGTCATGGGTGTGAGGACAGAGTAACTGTGTGCAGCTGGGGACATTGTGCCTCTGTTATATATTCATGGATGGAATCCTGCGATGTCAAGACGATGTGCGATGGGGAACAGGGAAGCTGGAGTGAATGGTGCTCTACATCAGGCTGAGGAGAGGGCTCCGACCCACCTCCCCCGGAGCTGGAGACCCTAATCAGGCCGAGGGCTGTCCCAGCTTCTCACCTCCAGAGGACAGCTGCCAAGGTGATAAGAGGGTAGGGGGTGTAGCAGAGTACAGGCTTCACCTGGGCTGTGTGTGTCCCAGATGTACCCCGGCATTGCCGGAGTGTTAGGAAAATGAAGATGTACTCCGAGCAGAATGAGGGGGGGCAGGAGGTTTTACTCACTGTCGACACTCTCCACATCTGCAAACCACTTTCACTCTTCTGTAGCAAAGTCTCAGTCGATCAATGGCTCTTCCACAGTGCTCACAGGCCATCCACATCTGACAGCTGTCCCTGCCTCCCCCTCTCCCCCCTCCCTCTCGTCTATACGTCTCTCCCGAAGACACAGGGGAAGAAACGAGATAGAGGTCTTAGGGCTAAAGGGATCAAGGGATCTGAGGGGGGGAAAGTGGAATAGGATATGAAGCCTGATGATCAGCTATGATCAAGACAAATTGTTGAAGGGCTGAACGGCCTCCTCCTGCTTCTGTTTCAATGTTTCTCTGTCAATGGCATCTTGCTCAATCTCCATTCAATCCGTAATGAGTTTGTTCACAGAAGTGACCTGAACTCAGTGAATATGGTGGCTGGGCAATGTAAGATGTGTGTAGGAGGATCATATGAAACGGTGTGGCCAATGTAGATGTTGCAGAGTTCTTTATTATCCGGAGGGTGTTGCATTGAAGGCTGTTTGCTGTGGTGTTGTTGCATTTACACGCTCTTCACTCGGTTATCGAGGGCTTGGAACATTGTCCTTGGTGTATCAAGATGGTCAGCAGAGAGCAGTGCAGCCCTGCTTTGACATAGAGAGATACATGGTGTTAGATTGTGGAGTGGACTCGAGGTGGAGACAGAGCCTATATTGGCAGCACTTGCGGTCTGTATATTTTTCCGCCTTAATAATTGTCACATTATGTCTCCAGAAGAAAGGAAAATGAGAGGCAGCACAGGGGTTAGCACTGCTGTCTCACAGCACCAGGGAACTGAGTTTGATTCCCAGCTTGGGTCACTGTTTGTATGTTCTCCCCATGTCTGCATGGGTTTCCTCTGAATGCTCCTCTTTCCTCCCACAGTTTGTAAGATGGTTCACTGCATTGGTCACGGAAATTCTCCCTCAGTGCACCTGAAAAGGTGTCAGAGTGTGGCGACTGGGGGATGTTCACAGAAACTTCATTGAGGTGTTGATGTAAGTCTGCTTGTGACACTAATAAAAAATGATAATAAAAAATAGCAATAAATAAATGAGAAGGGACAACATGTCCAGGTTACTGCGTGAATGCATGTCTTGAAATCCTCCCAAGGCCTGTTTAGCTTCAGTTTCTCTCCCTCTTCTTGTCCCTCTCTCTTTGGTTCAGGTAATCACCCAACTAGAGGTGAGGCTACATTGGATTTGGTGCTGGGCAATGAGCCAGACCAGGTGTTAGGCTTGGAAGTTAGTGAGCATTTTGGTGATAGTGACCACAATTCGGTTACGTTCACCTTAGTGATGGACAGGGATAGGCATGAAGCTGGGGGCAGTAGTTATAGCTGGTGGAAGGGTAATTATGAGGCCATCAGGAGAGAATTAGGGTGCATAGATTGGACTAGGAAACTACAGGGACTGGGAACATCTGGAATGTGGTGCTTATTCAAGGAGCAGCTGCTGCGAGTCCTTGATAAGTATGTCCCTGTCAGGCAGGGAGGAAATGGTCGAGTAAGAGAGCCTTGGTGTACGAAAAAAGTTGATTTGCTGGTTAAGAAGAAAAAGGAGGCTTATGTCAGGATGAGGCTTGAAGGCTCAGTTAGTGCAATGGATAGCTATAGATTAGCCAGGAAGGAGCTAAAAAGTGAATTGAGGAGAGCTAAGAGGGGACACGAGAAGATGTTGGCTGATAGGATTAAGGAGAATCCTAAAGCTTTCTTTCGATATGTTAAGAATAGAAGATTGGTTAGGGCAAGATTAGGGCCAGTCATAGACAGCAGTGGGAAGTTGTGCGTGGAGCCTGAAGAGATTGGTGAGGCACTGAATAAATATTTCTCTTCGGTATTCACGCAGAGTGCTGGAAATGTAGCTATGGAGAACACTGAGGTACAGGGTTGCAAATTGGGAAGTATTGTAGTAGATAGGGAGGATGTGCTAGAAATTCTCGAGGGTTTGAAGTTGGATAAGTCCCCTGGGCCGGACGGGATTTACCCTAGGATTCTCTGGGAGGCAAGAGAGGAGATTGCAGAGCCTCTGGCTCTGATCTTCAGGTCCTCGTTGGTTACGGGTGTGGTTCCGGAGGACTGGAGGATAGCGAATGTGGTCCCATTGTTTAAGAAGGGGAAGAGAGACCTTCCAGGGAATTATAGGCCAGTGAGTCTTACTTCTGTTGTGGGCAAGGTATTGGAGAGAATTATTAGGGATAGGATTTATAGTTATTTAGAGAGAAATGAATTGATTGGGGATAGTCAGCATGGTTTCGTGAAGGGTAGGTCATGCCTTACTAACCTCATTGAGTTTTTTGAGAAAGTGACCAAAGGTGGATGGGGGTAAGGCGGTTGATGTAGTATATATGGACTTTAGTAAGGCGTTTGATAAGGTGGCCCATGGAAGACTTCTACAGAAAATGCAGATGTGTGGAATAGAGGGTGATTTAGCTAATTGGATTAGGAATTGGCTGGCAGATAGAAGACAGAGGGTGGTGGTTGATGGGAGATATTCATCGTGGAGTTCGGTGACGAGTGGTGTGCCTCAGGGGTCTGTTTTGGGGCCCCTGCTGTTTGTAATTTTTATAAATGATCTGGATGAGGGTATTGAGGGATGGATCAGTAAATTTGCAGATGACACTAAAGTCGGTGGAGTGGTAGATAGTGAAGAGGGGTGTTATAGTTTACAGAGTGACTTGGAGAAGTTGCAGAGCTGGGCCGAGAGGTGGCAAATGGAGTTTAATGTGGAAAAGTGTGAGGTAATGCACTTTGGCAGGAACAATAAATGTGTAGAGTATAGGGCTAATGGTAGGGCTCTTAATAGTGTTGAGGAACAGAAGGATCTTGGTGTATGTGTCAATAGATCCCTGAAAGTAGGCAGTCAAGTGGATAAAGTTGTTAAGAAGGCATATGGAGTCTTAGCTTTTATTGGTAGGGGGATTGAATTTAGGAGCCGCAGCATCATGTTGCAACTGTACAAAACTCTAGTGCGGCCGCACTTGGAGTATTGTGTGCAGTTCTGGTCCCCACATTATAAGAAAGATGTGGAGGCATTGGAGAGGGTACAGAGGAGGTTTACCAGGATGTTGCCTGGTATGGAGGGCAGGTCCTATGAAGAGAGGTTGAAGGATTTGAGGTTGTTTTCGTTAGAAAGGAGGCGGCTAAGAGGGGATCTTATTGAAGCATATAAGATGATTAGAGGTTTAGATAGGGTGGACAGTGATAGCCTTTTTCCTAGGATGGAGAAAGCTAGCACGAGGGGACACAGCTTTAAATTAAGGGGTATGAGTTATAGGACGGATATCAGAGGTAGGTTCTTTACTCAAAGAGTGATTAGGGAGTGGAATGCCCTGCCTGCAGCTGTTGTAGATGCGCCAAGTTTGGTGGCGTTTAAGAGGTTAATTGATAAGTATATGGAAGAGAAGGGAATGGTTTAGTTTGGAGGGGCATTGCTTTTTATTTTGGTCGGCACAACATCGAAGGCCGAAGGGCCTGTTCTGTGCTGTAATGTTCTATGTTCTATGTTCTATGTTCACACATTCTTTATCTGCTAAACAGTGTAACTGGAAATGACCAAAAAACTCCAGGGGGGGTGGGGGAGGAGGAAGGGAGGGGTGGTGGTGGGTGGTCTCATATCCATGAACAATTACTCAGGCAGACACACTGTGTCTCACACACACTTGTGGGCCCTCCCACTCTCACTGCTGCATGTACCCCACACCCTTTCTCTCTTGCGCACTCCTGTGTATTTTCCGTTATTGTCTGTCATTTGCCTGCACACTTTCTCACACGGACACACACTGACACGCTCACTCATGCACAGACAGTCACGTGCAAACACTCCCAGTGGGAATAATGGATGAGATTTGAGAATAGAGCGGCGGTGAAATATCTTTATTGTAATACAGATGTTTCATTCGGAAAACCCAGGTTCCCATGGTACTTTGAAATCCCATGAATCTGATGGGTTCATATCATGTTGGAGAACAATTGTGATTATCCTCATTTCCCTATAACACCGTACACTGGACATTCGATGGAAGGATCATTTATCTTGTGGACTCTGTAGCGACAATTCTCACGGTCAAAAACCGCGATACAATCCTCCGGATATTGAACTGGTATTGAATACCTGGAAATGATAGAGGGATAATGTATTAGAAATCTGACAGCAGTGAGAGTTACATTTCTCCTGTACTCTTTCACTCAACAATTCCACAAATAACTCCTGTAAAGTCAATAACAAATATTGAGAATATTCCTTCTTTCCCCACAATGCCCCAGCAGATCCTGACTAGCCAATTAGAAAGTGGCAGAGCAGAGAACGGATTTACCAATGGGCCCTAACAAGAGAAGCAGATCACAGAATATCTCTTCATTGCAAAATCCCCATCATCCCAACCCCTCCCCTCATCTTCACGCCTCACTCCATCCCTGCCACTCCCTCCATTTGCACCCTTCTCTCCATCTGCATCCTCTGTCCTTCTTCACATCTCCCTCCTTCTCTGTTCTGCCCCAATTCTCTACTCTTCACTCCATTCCACCCTCCCTCCTAACTGCCCTTCCTTTCATCTTTGCTCTTACCTCCATCTCCACCCCTCTCGCCATTTGTACTATCCCTCCGTCTCCACCCCTCTCTCCGTCTCCACCCCTCTCTCCGTCTCCACCCCTCCCTCCGTCTCCACCCCTCCCTCCGTCTCCACTCTCTGTTCATCTACACACTCTTGCTTGATGACGGAGGTCTGTCCTACAGTGGGATATCTGTGTAATGGAATGATTTGCTCCTCCCGCTCCCATTCTATCCCCCTCTAAGCCTTGCCTCCATTGTATGGGTGCCTGTGTGCTGAAAGTTGTGTGCAATGCAGTGTGCTGGTGAGATATATTGAGAAACCACTGCTGCTGCATTGTTTCTCAATGTGTAAACTACGCTGAGTCTTGTTCTATCATTGCTAAGAGAGATAGCAACATGACATCATCAGTGTGTCACGTCATCCAGTCCTTGCTTCACTTCAGCCAATCAGAATAGCTCCAATCTGTTTATTCATTCAAAATTTCCCCATGTGACTCGTGTCTACAAATAGATCCCCAACCTGGTTACCCAATCCCGTCTGTGAAATAACTCCTCACAGGCCGGTGTCCCTTCACCAGAGTCCCTTCATTTACAAATCCTACACCACTCCCAGAGTGTGTCGGTCAGGATCCGGAGTGCCGGTGGATCTGTTTTATTCACAAGGGAGGCTCCCTGATTGGGCAGAGCAATCATTACCTCAATCAGGGAGCTCATACTCCAAGGGGCAAACCTCCTGGGCCTGGTTAAGTTCATTACAGTCTGAGTGATTGGTAATTTGTATAATTAGAACAGCAGCACAGAGTGGACCCCCCACCCCCTGGTGTCTGGCTGTTAAATCAAGCCCTCTTTGTGCTTTTGTAAGAAGCATCAATGCGGGATGATAATCAGAGAGACTCGAGGTGGAGCAGCAGAGGGTGACTTACGTTTGACAACACATCATCTCTGGCCAATTGCAGCTACAGGAAAAGCAGTCGGAGTTTATCCAGGTTTCCCCCGTTTCATGCCACGTTTCACCATCCCTACATTTCCGAAATGTTGGTGTTCCAGGTACACCTAAAGAGAAAGAGGGAGAGAGAGAGTGAGAGAGAGAAAGAGAAAGTGTGTGAGAGAGAGAGAGAGAGAAATGTTAGTCTGTCAATGCCTCGTCGCAGACTGAAGCAGTATAATGGGTAAATGTTGAGTGTTGTGCTTTGGAAGGATTGCCCGGGGAAACTGGATCACATTAATATCCATCACTGAGCTCCATGGACCTGGCAAGAGCCAGCTTCCTTTTCCAGGAGGATCCGCCCCTGAGCATTTGACAGCCGGAACAGTTAAGATCTACTCTCAGTGACTCCTGGACTGCGTCCTCCTACTCAGGGCTGGGTTAAAGGTCAGGAACAGAATCACCACATGCTGTTAACGTAGAACATAGAACAGAGAACAATACAGCACAAACAGGCCCTTTGGCCCACGAGTTGCGCCGAGCACATCTACCAATCCACAGAGCTATCTCTGACCTCCTATCCCATTCGTTTCCATATACTCATCCAGAAGGCTTTGAAAAGACCCCAGTGAGTTTGCCTCAACAACCTCCGAGGGCAGCCGATTCCATTCACTCACCACCCTCTGAGTGAAAAACTTACCCCTATCATCCCCTCTGTATTTGCTTCCCTGCACCTTAAATCTGTATCCTCTCGTATTGATCATTTCCGCTCGGGGAAATAGTCTCTGACAGTCCACCCTATCTATTCCTCTCAACATTTTATAAACCTCCATCAGGTCGCCTCTCAACCTACGTCTCTCCAGTGAGAAGAGTCTCAGATCCCTCAACCTATCTTCATAAGGCCTGCCTCCCAATCCAGGCAGCATCCTTGTAAATTCCTCTGCACTTTCTCAATAGCCTCTACATCCTTCCTATAGTGAGGCGACCAGAACTGCACACAGTTGTCTGATTGTGGGCAATGTGCTGGAGGAGTGTTCCGTGGTTACCACAATGAGCCCGCGGCCTGTTTATAGGCCGCATCCATGTTTGTATTGGTAAGGAAAGCTTTGATTCTTGGAGTTGGAGCTTGCTGGTTTGGCAAGACAGGATATTGGCTGATTCCTTCTTAGACCCTGGGGGAAATGGGGAGTGTGAAAGACAGTCCCTGAGGGAATGTGGCTTGGAGCATTAATATGAGACTAGGACTCTCCACCATAATGGCATTGGGGCCCATCGCATTGGCAACACCTCATTGGAGAATGGATGCACAGAGACACGGTTCCCATGTTTAGCTGTTTTTGTCCAGATCGAGTGCAGAGGTTGGAAAGATTCAGGATGTACCTTCCTCTTGGTATGCCAAGTAGCAGGCTGATTCTCCATGTTCGACAGCCAGCAGTAGCAGAGTCACGCACACAAAGAATTTCTGTTGGGTTGATGTGGGGTGGGAGTTGAGAGAAGAAGAAGAGAACATGATGAGGAATGCACTCAAGTTTAAGTTTATGTATTACTGCTACAGTCAGCTCGCATTAACACTGCAATGAAGTTACAGTGGAAAAATCCCCAAGATGTCACACCCCAGAACCTGTTTGGGTACGGTGAGGGAGAAATGCATCTAAGCAACACATCTTTCTGACTGTGGCGGGGGCGGGGGGAGGGGGGGGGTTACCTGGAGCACCCAGAGGAAACCCACACAGACACAGGGAGAACACAGTGCAAACTCCACAATGACAGTGACCCAAGCTGGGAATCAAAGACAGTAGTTTTCCACAAACTTTATTGCAATGTTAATGTAAGCCTCCTTGTGACACTAATAACTAAATTTTAGTTGTATAGTTTTGTGCTTGGAATGCTGTGGTGAGTCATGAGAAAATCTGTGTGAGAATTACCCGCCCAGACACCATGTAATAATTACTCAAGACTATTTATTAAACTAAAGAGAAATACACAGGAGTAGAAGTATTATACTCCAATATATGAATTACTAAACACACAGCGTCCTTTAGAAATTACTCCTTTTTTCCAAGATATATCTACGATCCCTGATCTCCTTAAGAATTTCCCAGTCCCGAATCACATTTAAATTGAATGAATCTATAAAACTATTGAAAGAAAACAGGAAGGATGATCAAGTCTGGGAAATGTGTAAGAGATAAATGAACTAAAGGACCTATAGCAATAACTGAATAATGAATATGTATATAAACAGGCAGGATCTACACACTCATTACTCCTTTCTCCTGCTAACAGTTCAGTCAGAAGAATTCTGTTCTGTCATCTATTCCATCAGCAAAGACCCTCATGGGTTTTTGTAAGGATGTTTCTATTAAACTTCTCAAAAATGTATTAGAGATTGACATGAGATATTGTAGGATTTGCCATGTTCGAATGTATCCTTCTCTTGGAGAAATTAGTTTCTTAATAGATAACAAAGTGCTATGAATCAATTCATCCTTTTAACCCTACAACTCTGTATGTGCAAATTCAGAGTATTTTATAACAAAATACTATTAGAAATAGTGTACTCTTAATCTCACACGGCTTAGATCGGAGACACTTATTTAAGAAGTCTTTAATGACAAGGATCCATGACCTATAGAAATAGGGGGTGTTGCTGTGAATGACATTCTGAATATTGTCCTTCTGTGCCTCGAGCACTCTTCTGTTTTGTGAGCTGTTCTGAACCTGAGCAGAGACACAGATTTGCCTCTTTTGGTGGCAAAGCCTAATGTAAGCTTGTAACATAGTCCTTTGGATCAGGAATACCTGATTCACTCACACCATTTTCTCAGCTCCTTCACCTCCATCACATTTGTTCTGATGATGCCACTTTCAAGAGTGATGCTTCTAATATGTGATCCTTCTTGCTCAATCATGGATTCCCATTTACAGTTGTCAACAAAGCCTTCAACAGTGTGTGATCCATCTCCCGCACTGTATCCCTTACCCCCTTCCCTCCCTCCCAGAATAAGGATAGATCCCCCACCCCCACTCCGCTTATTCTCACATTTCAGCACACCAAGCCTCTGTGCACAAAGTGTAATCTACTGGCATTTTCGCCAACTCCAGTTTGATGTCAACCCCAAACCCATCTTCCTTTGACTCCCTCTATCAGCATTCCACAGAGCCCGTTCCTTCTGGGATAACGTAGTCCACTCCTTCACTCTACTCAACTCCTCTCCCGTCACTCATGGCACCTTCATACGCAATTGCAGAAAGTGTACATTGTACCTCTTCCATGCTCACCATCCACAGCCCAAAGCACACGTTCCAGGTTAAGCAGCGTTCCACCGACACCTCTTTCAATTTGGTTGATTGCATTCGCTGCTTCCAATGTGGTCTCCTCGAGATCGAAGGGACCAGGCATAGACTGGGTGATCGCTTTGCTGAGTACCTGTATTCTGTGCACAATCAGGACCCTGAGCTTCTGGTTGTTTACCATGTTGACACACAATCCTGCTCCCTTGCCCCCATATGTCTGTACCTGGCCTGCTGCAATGTTCCAGTGAAGCTCAACACTAACTTCTAGTCTCAACATCAAATTCAATAATTTCAGATGATCAGCTTCACCCCACCCTCCACCCTTTTGCTTCCATTTTATTTCATTTAAAACTGTTCCCTCTCTGTTTTTCCTTTATTGTCGTTCTTTATTTTGCTTTTCCCCCACACTCTTCCCATCTATTTTATCCCCCTTTCTTTACCTTTTCCCCTCTTGCTTTCCCTTTCCCCTTTTACTCAATTTTCTCTCTCTCCACAATCTGACCCCCCAGCCCCAACACACGCACACGCACACGCACACACACACACGCACACGCACACACATACGCGCACAGGCACACGCACACCACACACACGCACACACACCGCACAACACACGACACGCCACGCACACACGCACACGCACAACACAACGCACACACACAGCACGCACACACACGCAGCGCACACGCACGCAAACCGCACACGCACACACACACGCGCACACAACACACCACCACACACGCACACGCACACCGCACACGCACACACACCCACGCACACGCACACACGCACACACGCACACGCACACCCACACACACACAAACGCACACACATACGCGCACAGGCACACGCACACACGCACACGCGCACACGCACACGCACACATTGTTTATCTGTCACAGTTTCCCCTCTATTCCAGGTTTTTCTGCCGTTTGACCATTCACACTCTTTACTCTCTCAATGTGCTGCCATCAGCAGCCTTTCCCCGGTTTCTGTGACTATGACTCATCTTTCATTCTCTCCCCCTGTAGGATAAATATCTCCCACTTTCTCAAAACTAAAAGGCAGCGAAAGTTATCTGGATTCAAAGCATCAGCTCTTTTCTCTCCTTACAGATGCTGCCAGAGCTGCTGAAATTTTCCAGCATTTTCCCTTTTGGGTTCAGATTGCAGCATCCACAGTAATTTGCTTTTATCATTATCAAATCCATACTGGGATTGTTATTGGATCATGTCCTGAACAATCTTCTTTTTCCTTCTTTCCCATTTGCGCGTGTGTGCTCATGGACACATGTATCCATCTTAGCTCATGTTTACTCTGTGCAATTTGTTAACAGAGGTTTGGAATGTTTCCAGGTTTATGGATTGGGAAAATACACAACCATGGATAAAGGGGGAAATGGGAATGAATGGAAACATCTTTCTGTTGATGGATGGGTGGAGATGGGGGAAAATCAGGGCAGTTTCTATTGGACACTCCTCAATGTTTGCTCACAAAACCCATCCCAGAAACATCCAGGGACAATTGGATAGATTTTGTGGAGAAGATTGAGGGATAAAGTGAGATGTGATTAGTTTAGGATGACCAATTAAAAAAGGAATGGAACAAGGGAGGCATCTCACAATCCTGATGTTACAAACTCTCCAGCATTCCCACAAACCAATTGTCCATCTTGAGATTGCACAAGGTGATATCTCAACCCAAAGTGTCTATACGACTCGGAAGGACCCCGTGATGTATGTATTGAGAAATAAGCATTGTTGGGAGGGGCAGTAATCCAGCCCAGCGTAAGTGTCCCGTCACTAACACCTCTTGGTATGAAGCAAGGAAAAGGCTTCTCCAGCAGTTTACAGTCAGGTAGACTTCACCTCAGGACATACAACACCAATCCTGCTAAACTTCAAGGATGGTGAGTGGTTTGGAGTGGGAAGAGGGATTCACATTGCCATGTATTTGCTGCCTGTCTCTGTTTGGATCTGCGAGCTACTGCTGAACATTGTCAGTGAGCGGATGAATCTGTGCTCACACTGAGCTGTTCCCCCGGATGTGGAACATTGCTGTCTGCACTTGTCCCATTCCTGCAGAGCTCTGCCAGATATTTCAGTCCATAATGTTTCAATTCCAGCCTCTTTACTCAGGAGCAGGCTTGTGAACACCCTGGACACAGGAGCAAATATTGTGTGTTGCAGCCGTGTGTCCCAGCTCCCTGTTCTTAATGCTGAATGTGTCTAATTAACAACCTGTAAAGTCACCCGTTTATCAAACAATCCATTCTGATTGATGTTAGAGAACATCCGGTAACAAATACAATATTAATCCCGGGAATCTCACCAACAACATATTCCCAGATCCAATAACATATCCTCCCAAAGACAGGTACAATCTCACTCAGACACACACACACACACACACACGTACCATACTGAACTCAACGAGACACCTTTGCAGTCACGGACAGCGTCTTTTCCCTTCTGTTCTCTCAGGCAGTGCCGACTTTTATTCTTCAATTTGAAGGTTACAAAGATCAAGTTATCAGAGACCAGAGCGATGCCCACGTCAGCACTAACCATTGGCTGTTATTCAATGCCATTGATCTGAGAGATTGTCCACCCTGATATTGAGACCAATGATTTTGCAGAGGTCAGCCAGTGAATAAACCTTGTTGAAAACACTGTCTTGAAATCTTTTACAGGAGCCAGTGAGTATAGACAGGAGCTTGGTTCAACACATGGTGTGACAGTGCAGCACTCCGTCAGTATGGGCTCACTCTGCCAGGTGAGTAAGTTCCAATCTGAGCTCCGTGTTAGCCAGGGTGAAGCTGGGTAGAACATCATTGACCATCACTGGGATGGATGGAGTCAGATCTCCAGCCAGTGTCTGCCGGTGGCCTCCATTCACTGGACGATAGGTTTTAGCAACATCACAGTTGACAGGGTGATTATTGTCTGGTGCAGTGCTGTGTAACAGTGTGAGAGGGTTCAGGAGTGAGGAGGAACACTCTGCAGGGTAGGTGCTGGGTGGGTGCAGGATGTTTAGCCGGGAGGCTGGTGCAGTGCTGTGTAACAGTGTGAGAGGGTTCAGGAGTGAGGAGGAACACTCTGCAGGGTAGGTACTGGATGGGTGCAGGATGTTTAGCTGGGAGACTGGTGCAACCTTGTGCATTGTCCGATCAAAATAGTCCATACATCTCCCTGAAACCAAGTGTCAATTTAACTGGAGACATTTTGGAAACTGCCAGTCTTTATCGGTCTGGTTTTTTTATAATCTGCTTGCAGTGCACATTGAAAAATAGGGGTGTTATCACTCTGTTAAATACAGCGCCCCTCAGCTTTCAACCCATCGAGTCTTGTGTGATGAAGGCCCCACCTTCTCAACCTTGCTCCTTGCCTGAGGTGTGGTGATCTGTCAAAGGGGAAAGCAGCCTGTGGTCATCTGGGTCAACGGTGAGTTTACCTCATATACAATTCAGCTGTGGTCAGTGTGGACTTAAACAAAGTTCACGATCTAGCATTCAGTGAGAAGCCTGCTCTTACACAGGCCCAGGACCAGGTTCTCCAGGTTTGTTCTATCAAACCTCTTCAGAATTGTAAGATCCTCTCTTTGTTCATCCTTCTGTCTTATCTTGAGGACAGAATGCCAGCTGGTTTTGATTTTGCCACAAAAAAATTTCTGGAATCTTTTTTGTGAATCATTGCCTGTGTGGGTTTCGTCCGGGTGCTCCGGTTTCCTCCCACAGTCTGAAGATGTGCAGGGTAAATGTGTGGGTTACAGGGGTAGGGCTGAAGTGGGATTGTGATTGGTGCAGACCCGATGGGCCTAATGGCCTCCTTCTGCACTGTAGGAATGGTCTGATTATCTTTTACAGATGCACCATAGAAAGCATTCTTTCTGCTTGTATCACAGCTTGGTGTGGGCTCCTGCTCTGCCCAAGACCGCAAGGAACAATAAAAGTTTATGAATGTAGCCCAATCCATCACACAAACCAGCCTCCCATCCATTGAAGGTCCCAGCTGTGTGGTGGTGCCAGTCAGGCAGCGCTTCTGGGGAAATGTAATGTTTCTCTGAGGGCTGTCAGTGACTGGGAGAACAGAAGGTAAAGTGGGGAACCTGACACGCTGGCCTTCTGCACAGAAACAGGCTCAGCTAGTGAGCCAGCCTTCATGACATTCCTGACCATGTTGTTCGACTGGAAGCTGGAACGTTTCACATCGGCTTGGCATCTTTTAAAAGACTGGTGTTGTGCAATGTGGTTTGTTAATTTGTGATTTGAGTGGATCATTATAGCGCACAAGGTCATTGGATCACTGTGTTACTGGAAGTATGACAAAAGTCATCTGGACCAAAATCAATAGGGAGACCTTGAGGGATTATACATGGATTGCACTTTGTCACAAGAATGTGAATATGTGAAAATATCCAAGGTAGCGTTAGAAGGCAAGATTGGAGCCTGAACGTGAAGTAGTGATCAGAGCAGAGGACCAAATGGTCAAAGAGTTAAGGGGCTTCTTTCAGAGCAGTTGAGAGTCAGTACGATATGGCGAGAGAGTGTTTTTCTTCTCATTGGTGGAAACATCCCGAAACCGCTCTTGAATTGAGTGGCTTGCTGTGTTGGATTGTAACCAATGGTAATACTGGATCGCTTGTAGTGCGACCAATGGTAACATGCTGTAGGGGTCAGCTGACCCAGTAAACAATGTAACCAATGACAACACAATGTCCTGGTCAGCTGACTCAGTACATATAAGAAGCTGCTCGGGCTTTGTGAATGTTTGGAATGGCTCAGAGTGAGCTTTCAAGTGTTGCAGTGATGAGCTTTCCTTATTAAACCTTTTTCTTGGATTTATTAGATGAAGTAAGTCTTGTTTGATTTTATTGCTGACAACTGAAGAGTTCCTTCTGGTGGACCATGCTTGTTTTGTGTATTCCTAGCTTTGACAAGTGCTTTTTTTTCCTCTTTGACTAGACTCACAACTTCTCTCACTGTGCAAAGCTCCCAAAACTTGCCATGCCTATCCTTTGTTCTTGCTGGAATGTGCTGGTCCTGAATCCTGATCAACTTGTAGTTGAAAGCCTCCCATGTGCCAGATACAGATTTACCCTTGAATGTTGCTGTCTAATATTGTTGTAATGAGCTTTCTCCCAATTTAGCACCTTAACTTGAGGACTACACTTACCTTTATCTATCAGTATCTTAAAGCTTACTGAATTGTGTTCACTGTTCCCAAACTGCTCCCCTACTGAAACATCAATAACTTGGCCAGTTCCCCAATACCAGGTCCTGTCTGGCCCCTTTGCTAATTGGATTATCTATGTATTGTTTCAGGAAGCTCTCCTGGATGCCCCTTGCAAACTCTGCCCCAGCCATACCCCAATACTAAGTGAGTCCCAGTCAATAAGGGAAATTAAAATCTCCCACCACATCAACCTGGTTACTTTTACTGCCAAAATCTGCCTATGTATCTGTTTTTTTATCTCCTGCTGACTGTTGGGCAGCCTATGGTAAACCTCCAATTTGGTGACAGTGCCTTTTTCATTCTTGAGCTCTACCCACATTGCCTCACTGTATGAGCCTGCCAAAGTGTCCAGCTGTGAGATTCTCCTTCACCCGCTATCCTGCTTGAAACATCTGAATCCTGGAATGCTAAGCTGCCAATCCTGTCCTTCCCTTCAAGCTTCTGTAATGGCAGCAACATCATTGTTCCTAGTGCTAATCCAAGGTCTAAGTTCATCTGCTTTATCAGTGACACTTCTCAGGACACTGATCCCTCTCTGGTTAATAATCCTGCCTGCTCTTTGAGTCTTACTGTCTCTGTTTGCTGGTTCCCCCTTCAGCAAATACACCTTTGCTTTGGTAATCCTCCCACCTCCTCTGCCACAAACTAGTTTAAATCCTCCTGTGTGACACTAGCAAACCCCCCGGCCAGAATGTTTGTGCCCTTGCAGTTTATTTGCAACCCGTCCTTGTACAGGTTGAACCTGCCCCAGGAGAGACAAGTCGTCAACCTGTGTGTAACTGGTAGGACTGAGACTAAAACAAGACCAGTGCTGAGCTGTGTATCGTAATGAACTTTACGCAACCAGAACCCTGGTTGTTCTCAACAACTAGCTGAGAGACCGATTCCTTGATTGACAACGAGACCCTCAGGTTGCTGCCACACACGTTATCAGGGACACCATGGGCTTGTCTCTATCTCTGATCTACATTGCTGTTTGACTGAATTAGTGGATAACGTGAAGGAATTGGGAATAAAAGTTACTGCTGAACTTCCTGTGATATCAGATCATTGTCACACAGGCACTCTCTGAGTCAATGGAATTGGAACTCAAATTCACTCTCACCAGATGTGTCCACACTGTAGATGTTGTTCAATTTAAAATGGTAATTTCTTGAAGATGTTGGCTGAACTTCAAAGGCCGAAGTTGTTTATTTGTCTGAGGCACATTCCTGCTTGCCATTACAAGATACAAGCCTTCCATTGTTGTCTATGTTTAAATTGAGTACATCTCAGTGTCACATGTTGCCTGTTTGGAACCAACACCACACTGGCTCACTTACTAATGAACAGTTCATTTTATGTCGCTCTGCTTTGCATATTGTACCTGGCCCTCTTCTTAAATTAGGGACTTAGAATCATAGAGCCATGGAGGTTTACAGCATGGAAACAAACCCTTGTACATGCCCTTTTTATACCCCTAAACAAGCCCCAGTTGCCCACATTTGGTCTATACCCATATAACTGTCTAAGTACATTTAGAAGCCAAAAATGTATCTGCCTCTACTGCTACCTCTGGCAGCTCATTCCAGCCACTTGCTGCCCTCTGTATGGGGGGAAAAAAAGTTGCCCCTCTGGATCCTTTTGTCTTCCCTCATCTTAAACCTATATCCTTTACTGTTAGACTCTGCTCCCTTTGGGAAAAGGTATTGACTATCCAGCTGATCAGTGCCCCTCGTTATAGACTTCCATAAGATCATCCCTCAACCTTCAATTCTCCTGAGGAAAGAAAAACCAGTCTATCTAGTCTCTCCTTATTACTCAATCCATCACGTCCTGGTAGCATTCTAGTACATCTTTTCTGCACTCTTTCTAGTTTAATAATATCCTTTCTATAATAGAGTGGCCAGAACTGCATGCAGTATTCCAAGTGTGGCCTTAACAGTGTCTCGTACAGTGTCAACAAGACATCCTAACTCCTGTTTTCAATATTCTGACCAATAAAACCATGCGTACAGAATGTCTTCTTCACCACTCTGTCCACCTGTAACTCCACTTTCAAGGATCTATGAACTGTACCCCTAGATCTTAGTTCTGTAGTTCTCCCCTTGGGTATTAGCACAAAATGCCTGTGTAGTGAAATGGAAGGGCTATCAAAATGAAGGTTTGTTTCTGTTTTATGTCCTACCATATCTCTCAAACATTCAACACTAAATAAAATACTGCAGAAACTGGAAATCTGTAACACAAACACACTGTTGGGGAAAAAAAACTCAACAGGTCTGGCAGCATCTGAGCTGGGAAAAACAGAATTGGGCTGAGCAATTTTTGGCCTTGTATCTAAGGGAAGATGTGCTGCCCTTGGAAATGTTTCAGAGGAGATTCACGAGAACGATTCTGGGAATGAAAAGCTTGACGTGTGTGGAGCGTTTGAGGGCTCTGGGTCTGTACTCGATGGAGTTTAAGAAGAGGGGAATCTCCCTGGAGCTAATAGAGTGGGGATGGGGAAGATGTTTGTGTTACAGAGACTAGAATCCAAAGACACAGACTCAGTAAAGAGATGACTCTTTAGAACCTCAGCTAGAGAGTGGTGAATCTGTGGAATTATCGCTACAGAAGCCTGTGGAAGCAAGGTCATCGAGTGTCTTTAAGATAGAAATGGATAGATTTTTGTTTGCTAAGGGGAAAAGGTGGCAGAACGGTGTTGAGAAACGTATCAGCTATGATCAAATGGTAGAGCAGACCTGATGGACTGAATGCCTATTTCTGCCCTTATGTCTTATGGTCTCATGAACTTCTCAGGTTAATCTTCTATCCAAAGTGGGAGAAGGTAGAGATTGAATTTTATAGTTGCTATGGTGATAAATGCAACAGGAAGCTGCCCAGATGTTGGGTAAGGCAGGGCTACTAGACCAGCAAATTGGGCAAAACTTCTTATTTCTTTTTCTGGTGCCGTGGGATCTCAATACTGACCATCGGAACAGGCAAACAGAGTCTTGGATTGACAAGGAAAGTAAGACTGACAATGTGGCCCTCCTCCAGTGTCACCTGCTCCTCAATGGCCACCTGGTCTTTGTATTCACCCACTGCAGAGAGTGAGGTTCAGGCTCAAATCACTCTATCTTCACAGACAAGTCTCCTCTCTGAAAACATAGAAGAAATGTCCTCGAGCACAAACAGGGCTTCACCTAGTCTCTGGAGATTAGAAGGATGACAGGTGATATCATTGAGATGTATATTGACACTGTTTAAAAAAGAAGGTTGACAAGGGACGAGTAACTACAGGCCAATTAGCTTAACTTCTCTAAGAAGAAAAATGCTTGAATCTATCATCAAGGAAGAAATAGTGAGACATCTGGTTACAAATTGAGCTATTGATAAGATGCAGCATGGGTTCATGAAAGGCAGATCATGTTTGACTAATTTGATGGAATTCTTTTGAAAATATTCCATGTGCAGTGGACAATGGGGATCTTGTGAATGTGGTGTATCTAGATTTCTAGAAGGCATTTGACAAGGTGCTGCACCAAAGACTGCTGCATAAGATAAAGGTGCACAGTGGTACAGGTAATGTATTAGCATGGGTAGAGGATTGAGTAACTAACAAAGCAAAGAGTGGGGGTAAATGGGTGTTTTTCTGGTTGGTGATCAGTGACTAGTGGGTGTGCCTCAGGGAACAGTGTTAGAACTGCAGTTATTTATAGATGATTTGGAGTTGGAGACCAGGTGTGGTGTCAAAATTCGCAGATGACACTAAGATGGGTGGAAGAGCCAAGAGTACAGAAAATGCTGAAAATCTGCAAAGGGATATAGATCATCTAAGTGAGTGGATGAGGATCTGGCAGGTGGAGTACAATGTTGGTAAATGTGAGCTCATCCATTTTGGTAGAAGTCACAACAAAATCGACTACATTTAAATGGTAAAAAAAATTGCAGCGTGCTCCTGTGCAGAGGGACCTGGGTGTCCTTGTGCAGGAATCACAAGGAATTTGTCTACAAGGGTAGTAGGTAATTAAGGCAGCAAATGGACTTTTGTCCTTCATTGCTGGAGGGATGGAGTTTAAAAAACAGTAAGGTTATGTTGCAGCTGTATAAGGTGCTGGTGAGGCCACACCTGTGCACAGTTTTGGTCTCCCTACTTGAGAAAGGATCAACTGGAGGAGGTTCACTAGGTTGATTCCAGAGTTGAGAAGGTTGGTTTATGAAGAGAGACTGAATAGATTGGGACTATATTCATTGGAATTCAGAAGAATGAGGGTCAATCGTATTGAAACATATGATTATGAAGGGAATAGATAAGATAGAAACAGGGAAGTTGTTTCCATTGGCAGGTAAAACTAGAACTAGAGACATGGCCTCAAAATAAGGGGGAGCAGATTTAGGATTGAGTTGAGGAGGAGCTTCTTCATACAAAGGATTGTGAGTCTGTGGAATTCTCTGCTTAAAAAAAATAGACTGGGACTTTTTTCTCTGGAGCATAGGAGGCTGAGGGGTGATCTTATAGAGGTCTATAAAATAATGAGGAGAGTAGATCAGCGAGATAGTCAATATCTTCCCTCAAAGATAGAGGAGTTTAAAACTAGAGGACATAGGATTAAGGTGAGAGGAGAGAGATACAAAAGGATCCAGAGAGGCAATTTTTTCTCACAGGCTGGTGAGTGTCTGGAACAAGCTACCAGAGGTGGTGGTAGAGGCGGGTACAATTTTATCTTTTATAAAGCATTTAGATAGTTACATGGGTGTGATCGGCATAGAGGGATATGGGCCGAATGTGGGCAACTGGGATTAGTTTACAGTTTTTTTTAAAAAAAGTGTAGTATGGACAAGTTGGGCCCAAAGTGCTGTTTCCATGCTGTAAACCTGTGACTCTGAATGTTGTGGTGAGCAGGCAGGTAAGTGGAGCTGAGTCCACGGAAAGATTAGCCATGATCTTATTGAATGGTGGAGCAGGCTCGTGGAGCCAGATGTCCTGCTCTTGCTCCTAGTTATGAAACTCTGCCAGGCTTTGAGACAGTGAGGTGGAGATTGTAGAACAAGAGGAAATAGGCTCAGGATAAGAGATTGGTTATTCAGGATCAAGGTGAGGAAAAATACCTTTGCTCAGAAAGATGTGAATCTTTAGAATTCTTTCCCCCAGAGAGCTGTGAATTGACTACATTCAAGGCTCAGATAGATTTATAGGATTGATGAAGAATGAATAAAGTGGATTTTGTGATGATACTGTGCCTTTAAGAAATGTATTTGTTATGTTTGCTGTGCAGGATTTCTTTTTTGTGGTCTGTTCGATTTGTCGGTGCTGCTTTGTCTGTAACTGGCAGTCCATGTTGATACTGCAGGAGCATAATTGCTTCTAATTACTGGGATGTTTTTTAACCTGCACAATGCACTTCTGTTATTTTGGTGTTTTCTGCTGAGATGCTTTAGAGTAGGGTTTGATAAATTTGATTGACAGGGAAGAAAATCATGTGACTGAGTGGAGCTAGGCTTACACAGAAATCAAGTCAGCTGCTGCTTGGATCTTTGGAGATAGGTAGCTCTCTGTCTGCCCCAGACACACACTCTGGATTTGGAAGCTGGGATCAGTCAGGAAATAAACCCCTTTCCGTGAGGTTCTGTTGCTTGGGAGCAGATCTTCCTCTGGAGGCTGCTGTATGGGAATCAAAGGACAGGGGTCTTTCTGTCTCTGTAAAGGGGTATTAAAAGACTGAAAACATAGCACCCATGTGAGCATATCTGGTTTTTGTGCTGATTCTGGTGAAGGATTTCTGTCTGTGGGAATATTAGAACATAAGAACGAGTAGCAGGAGTCGGCCATCTGGCCCCTCGAGCCTGCTCCATCATTCAATAAGATCATGGCTGATCTTTTCATGGACTCGGCTCCACTTACCCACCCGTCACCACAATTCTTAATCCCTTTACTGTTCAAAAATGTATCTATTCTTGCCTTAAAAACATTCAATGAGGGAACCTCAACTGCTTCACTGGGCAGAGAATTCCACACATTCACAACCCTTTATGTGAAGAAGTTCCTCCTCAACTCAGTCTTAAATCTGCTCCCTCTTATTTTGAGGCCATGTCCCCTAGTTTTAGTTTCACCTGCCAGTGGAAACAACTTTCCTGCTTCTATCTTATCTATTTTCCTTCATAATCTTATGTTTCTATAAGATCTCCCCTCATTCTTCTGAATTCCAATGAGTATAGTCCCAGTCTACTCAGTCTCTCCTCATAAACCAACCCTCTCAACTCTGGAATCAACCTAGTGAACCTCCTCTGCACCCCCTCCAGTGCCAGTAGATCCTTTCTCAGGTAGGGAGACCAAAACTGTAAACAGTATTCCAGGTGTGGCCTCACCAGTACCTTATACAGCTGCAACATAACCTCGCTGTTTTTAAACTCCATCCCTCTAGCAATGAAGGACAAAATTCCATTTGCCTTCTGAATTACCTGCTGCACCTGAAAACCAACTCCTTGAGATTCCTGCACAAGGACACCCAGATCCCTCTGCACACCAGCATGCTGCAATATTTTACCATTTAAATAATAGTCCATTTTGCTGTTATTCCTCCCAAAATGGCTGACCTCACATTTACCAATATTCTACTCCATCTGTCAGACCCACGCCCAATCACTTAGACTATTTATCTTTGCAGATTTTTCAGTGTTCTCTGCACATTTTGCTCTGCTGCTCATCTTCGTGCCATCTGCGAAATTTGACACATCATACTTGGACCCCAACTCCAAATCATCTAAGTAAATCAAAAACAATTGCAGTCCCAATGCTGATCCCTGAGGCACACCACGAGTCATTGATTACCAACCAGAAAATCATCCATTTACCTCTACTCTGCTTTCTGTTAGTTAACCAATCTTCTACCCATGCTAATACATTACCCGTAACATTGTGCACCTTTATCTGATGTAACAGTCTTTGGTCTGGCACTTTGTCAAATGCCTTCTGGAAATCCAGATACACCACATCTACAGGTTCCCCATTGTCCACTGCACATGTACAGTTCCCAAAGAATTCCACTAAATTCATCAGACGTGACCTTCTCTTGATGAAGCCATACTGCGCCTTACCAATGGGACAATTTATATCCAGATGTTTTGTTATTTTTTCCTTGATAGATTCAAGTATTTTCCCTCCTACAGAAGTTAAACTAACTGGCCTATAGTTACCCACCTTTTGTCTATCTCCTTTATTAAACAATACTGCTTACGTTTGAGGTTTTGAAATAGCTAACAATTAAGAATTATACCTTGTCATGTTTAAGTATTTTAATTGGTACACGTTATGCCTTTTTATTACTTTATTCTAACTTTGTTTTTAAATTTTGTTTGATAAAAGTTTCATGGTGGATCACTTGACTCACACTTGGAGTGAAACACTTTCTGTTTGCCCTCATGCCAAAATCAGAAAAGGATAGGGTCCAGGCAAGCTCCACAATGTACCTGATCTGATCCCTAACATTTCACTGGCAGCAATGGGAGATCAGTCTTGAAGGTCTGAACAGGTTTGACAAACTGTCTGCTCTGAAGTTCCCTGGCTCCATTTCCCACTGCTCTCACACCAGCTTTCCTCCGGTGGGACCTTGTCACCATGTGCATGTTGCAGGTTCTCCAGGCAGGCTTTTGCAAGGGGACTTGCTCAGTGATGTGTCTCTGCTTCCGAGTCAGAGACTCCAGGTTCAAGTCCCACCTGAGGAACTGATGATCAAGGAAGATATGTTTATAACATGACCAAACTGCTTGCCTATCAACCTGCAAATCTTTCCAACACGCACAAAGGTGTTCAAACACTAAGATTGTGTCCAATGGAGTTCTTCCCATTGGATTCCTTTCTGTTACAGGGAGTGAGTTACAGTACTCTGTGATTTTGAATTGATGTGATCTGAAATAAAGTTTTAAGTTTATTAGTAAGACTTGCGTTAACACTGCAATGAAGTTGCTGTGAAAATCCCTCAGTCGCCACACTCTGGCGCCTGTTTGGGTTACACTGAGGGAGAATTTAGCACGGCCAATGCACCTGACCAGCACATCTTTCAGACTGCGGGAGGAAACTGGAGCACCCGGAGGAAACCCACACAGACACGGGGGGAATGTGCAGACTCCACACAGACAGTGACCCAAGCCAAGAATTGAACCCGGTTCCGTGGCGCTATGAGGCAGCAGTGCTAACCATTCTGGTACTGTGCCATCCCATATACTGCCTTTAAGCAATAGTCACTGTCAGAAAGGGAATTGGATTGGTACCTGAACAGGGAAAAGGGCAAGAGGACAAATTTGACAATGCCAGATGGGCCAAATGGACTCTTTCAATGGTGTCTGATTGTAAGGGTTTGGAATTGTCAGTGACAATAATAACAGTGTGATAGTGAATACCCTGGGCTGTCTAATAAAGAGAATACAGCAGAATCTTAATCTTTGATCCTGTTTGCACCAACTCACAAAGTGGATGTGGAGACAAGGTGAGTGCAGGGAAAGCTAGCTCACAGATAGCTTCAGTACAGAATGAGGGGAACACACCCAGCACTAACCTTGCTCACAACCTCTTTGCAGCAGATACTCTGACCACTTCCAGCTGCCTACATACAGAGTGTGAAGCCAGCCGTCTTTATGCTGAGAGGTTCCTATCCTCACAGGTTGCTACGGAGCTTGGGGGTAGGAGGTGAGGGGGCAGGGTGGGAGCTGGGGGTGGGGGAATGATGTGGCAGTCAGATTTCTCCCCTTCTCTGTTTGTTCTATTGCAACAGCTACACGTTCAGAAGTAAGCCCCACAGAGCTTGACCTGTCAGAGCTCTGGGAATCCCTTTAAAACCCAATCAAAAATCCTGTTTCTGTGACTCCTGTGCGGGTCTGACGCTGGCACAGACTGTCTGACAGATGGGCGAAGAGTCCCTGTCAGATACCCAGCCCTCCCCTCGGGGAGCACATGGCTTTGTGCAGGAGCTGTTTGGATTGGGAGGGTGTTTTGAACAAGACCTCTCCGGCCTCCCCCCCTCACACACACCCTCTCTCTCTCTCTGTCGATGTTACAGAAACAGGAGGATTGAGGAACTTGTGCAATTATTTTTGCTGGCCGTTGCTGAGCTGTTCAGACACATGACGGAGTTTATTTTTAACAGCTGCAAGAAGCCCTTTGCAAGGCAACACCCTGGGGAAGTGTTGCCAGAGCCAGCATCTCCCACACACATACACATTGACCACGCTACAACTGTTTCAAGTTTAAAATTTGTTTATTTATTAGTGTCACAAGTAAGCCTTTTGCTAACGCTGCAGTGATGTTACTGTGAAAATCCCCTTGTCACCACACTCCTGGTGCTTGTTCCGATATACAGAGGGGGAAATTTAACATGGCCATTGCCCCCTCATCAGCACATCTCTGGAGTGTGGGACGCAGACATGGGGAGAACACACAAATTCCACACAGACAGTGACCCAAGCCCAGGTCCCTGGTGGTGTAAGGCAGCAATGCTAACTACTGTGCCACCCTACCACCCTTCTAACCCTCAGCTCTATCTCAGAGGAAATATCTTCTGCCTACAAGAGGAAATGTTAATTTTTATCCTTAGATGCTTGTCTAAAACTTAATTTGATTTATTAATATCACATGTATTGTGCTAGTGAAAAGGATTGTTTCCTGTGCATTATACAGGCAAAGCATATTGTTCATGGAGTACATTATACCACCGATGGCCTAGTGGGATTATCATTAGCTGTGTTTCTGATTAATAATCTAATGTTTTGGAGAACCAGGTTTGAAGCCTATCACAGCAGATGGTGGAATTTGAAATCAATAAAAAGTATATGAAGTCTACCATAAACCATTGCCAAATGTTGGGAAAAATCCGTCTGTTTCACTAATGTCCTTTAGGGAAGGAAATCTTATCTGCTCTGGCTTACGTGTGACTCCAGAGCAACAGCAACATGGTTGATTCTCACGTATCCTTCAAAGACCCACGAGAAATAAGCAATAAATGCTGGCCAGCCAGTCATACCCATGTCCTGAGAATGAATTAAAAACAAATTCGGGGAGAAGGAAAGGAGATAGTGCAAAATGTAGTGTTACAGTCCTAGAACAAAAAAAAATTCCAGCACAGGAACAGGCCTTCCAAGCCTGCACTGACCATGCTGCCTGACTGAACTAAACTCCCTATCCTTCCGGGGACCGTATCCCTCTGTTCCCATCCTATTCATGTATTTGTCCAGATACCTCTTAAAACTCACTACTGTAATGCTTCCACTATCTCCCCATGGCAATGAGTTTCAGGCACCCACTACTCTCTGTATAAAAAATCTGCCTCGTACATCTCCTTTAAACCTTGCCCCTCACACTTTAAACATGTGCCCCCGAGTAATTGAATCTGGAAAAACCTTCTGACTATCCATTCTGTCCATGCCTCTCATAAGCTTGTAAACTTCTTTTGGGTTGCCTCTAAATCTCTGTCATTCCAGTGAGAACAAACCAACTTTCTCCAACATCTCCTCACAGCTAATGCCCTCCATTCCAGACAACATCCTGGTGAGTCTTTTCTGTACCCACTCCAAAGCCTCCACTATACTGAACACTACATTCCAAGTGTAGCCTAACTAAGGTTCTACAAAGCTGTAACATGACTTGCCAGTTTTTAAACTCAATGTCCTGGCTGATGAAGGTAATCATACCATATGCCTTCTTGACCCTCTTCTCCACTATATTTTCACTTTCAATGACGTGTTCACCCAGATCCTTTTGCCTATCAATACTCTGAAGGGTTCTGCCATTTACTGTATATTTCCTACCTGTATGAGACCTTCCAAAATGTATTACCTCACATTTGTCTGGATTAAACTCCATCTGCCTTCTCTCTGCCCAAGTCTCCAACCGATCCATATTCTGCTGTATTCTCTGATGATCCTCATCGCTATCCACAAATCCGCCAACCTTTGTATCATCCACAAACTGACTAATCAAACCAATTACATTTCCCTCCAAATCATTCATGTATATTACAAACAGCAAAGGTTCCAGCAGTCTTCCCTGAGGAACACCACTTATCACATTCAGTAACGCACCCTTCCACTGCTACCCTCTGTTCTCTTTGACCGAGCCAGTTCTGTATCCACCTTGCCAGCTCACCTCTGATCCTGTGTGACTTCACCTTCTGCACCAGTCTGCCATGAGGGACCTTGTCAAAGGCCTTACTGGAGTCCATGTAGACAACATCCACTGCCCTACCCTCGTCAATCATCTTTGTCACTTCCTCGAAAACCTTGATCAAGTTCGTGAGACAGGACCTCCCCCTTCACAAAACCGCGTTGCCTCTCTCAGTCGGTCACCCTGTGTACCCCAGACATCCTCTCCTCCACCACCTTCTGTGGGGGGGGTGGAAAAGATAGTCAAGTCTGAGGGCCCATACCAACCCACTCAAGAACAGCTTCTTCCCCGCTGCCGTCAAAACTTTTGAATGGACCTACCTTGCATGAAGTCAATCTTTCTCTACACCTTAGCTATGACTGTAACACTACGTTCTCTCCTTTCCTTCCCTATGAACGGTACGCTTTGGATAGCGTGCAAGGCACAATAATTTTCACTGTATCCCAATACATGTGACAATAATAAACTAAGTGCTAAAATGTCCGTGGGGGTGACCTCTTTGTGTGTGTGTGTGTGTCTTTAAATCTGACCAAGCGCATTGTCTCTCTGAGGCCCTTCCCTCGTCACCTCCCATTGGCTGCGTTTCCCTTTTGTTACTTTCACAGCAATGTTGCCAATGAGGATTTGCAGCTGATTGGCCACTCGGTCCATCAATCATCTGAAACTAGCTGCTTCTCACAGAAGGAAGGGGAGATCCCATGGCCAGGGCTTTTGTTCAGAGTGAGCTGCTGCTGTTGCTGGTGGTAGTGGGGAAGTAAGCGATCCGTACAACAGTCCCCGGAGCCAGCCTCGCTGAATTGATGGAAGAAAGAATGTGGCTCTTAACAAGGTAACGGTGGATGTGGAAACAAGCCGCCTTCTTGTCTCCTTCCCTGCGCTGCTGATTCCTCTTCACCCTCCCTCCCTACACACACAGCCAAGTCTTGTTTGATTTAACAAGGGCAGACAGCAGGGTTCCTGGTGTTAGCTTTGCTGAAATGACAGTCAGAAAGATGTGTGGGGATAGGACAAGGAATGCATTTTATCCCCTCCACCCCTTCCTCATCCCCCACCCTAACCCTCACCTTCTGAAGACAGGCTGTTTAGCAGCAGCGGAGGGAGGGAGGGAGGGGAAGTGAAGATGGAACGGGGGGGGGGGGGTGGGGGGGGGGGCTGGTGTTAGCGAATAGTCCGGGGTGCCCTCTGGGCTAGCACAAGGGAAAGGAACTCGAGGTGTCTGTCATTCACTGTCACAGTCTTGTCAGAGGGTCAGCATTGGAGTGGAAGTCACGTCCCAGAGCAGAGGCAAGGGGTTATCACTGCTCACTGTCTCCCCGTGTTAGAGACAGAGAGAGAGGAGGGAGGCTGGCGTCTGTCTGATCGCCCACAGCCTGAGGTGGGGGGTAGTGTAAGAGGGAGAGAGAGAGAGAGATGGCTGATGGCTGATACCCCCTCCTCCCCCAGCCTGCAGAATTACAGTGTGGGGGATGAGAGAGGGAGAGAAATAAAGGGGAAGTTGGCTGATGTCTCATTCCTCACCACCCCCAACCCCAGCCTGCAGGATTGCACTGTGTGTGTGTGTCTCAGAGAGAGAGAGTGCATGACAATTTCATTCCACTACAGTAAAGTGTGGAAAACTCTCTATCTCCCTCCCTCTCTGTCTCTCTCTCTCTCTGTCTGCCTTTGTCTGTGTGTCTCTCTCTCTCTCTCTCTGTCTGCCTTTCTGTCTGTGTGTGTGTCTCTCTCTCTCTGTCTGCCTTTCTGTCTGTGTGTGTGTCTCTCTCTCTCTGTCTGCCTTTCTGTCTGTCTGTCTGTGTCTCTCTCTCTCTCTCTGTTCTCTCTCTGTTCTCTCTCTCTCTCTCTCTCACTATGGCACCGATCCCACTCTGTATTCTGTAAACACATTCTGTAAGATCTTGATTGTGGTGCAATGCCATACTCTGTTCCTCTGTCAGGCAGCACGCCCCTTTCTCTTGTGTTATTCTCACCTCTAGTGTGAGGTGATATGGTCAGTGTGCCTACAGGATGTTTAGCATTGTAACTTCAGCTCGTTGAGGTGCCGCAGTAAAGAGTCGGAGAGATATTGCTGTGTGTTGTGGGAGTAGGTCAGCAGTCATTTGATGGAACCCAGATGTGAGCTGCAGTGCTTGATTCTGCTGGGGAAAATGGTGTTGTGAATAACTCCAGCGTCCACCCTGTGAAAGACACACAGCACTGCCTATACTGCTTGCTTCTTTCTCTAAACCCATTCAGCGTTGTTATTTTTTGACCTTGCTGCAGCTTTCTGGGATCTTGGCTGAGGTCTGCGTCACCCACACATTTCCTGACTTAGCGCCTGTTCAGGGTGTTTGTACCAGTTTCGCTGTGACAGCTGCAGGCTGCTTTACCCTGGAACCCAGAGCTCGCTGCAGGAAGTTGGTCTGTGTGACTGCTGCTTGCTGAAGGCAGCTGTTCTCTGCATGAACAGCGAGTGAAGTGCAGAATTCAGCCTGCTGCCCCATCCAGACAGTGTACAAAGCAGCTTCAGGAATGGCAATCAGGAGGCTCAGAGCAATAGGGAAGCTGTTCTCATTCACACTGATGGGTCCCTACACCTAGTCTACACTGACCACAATCCCAACCAGACCCTATCCCCATAATCACAAGTATTAATGCTGCTAATCCCTCTAACACTGAGGGGCAATTTACAATCCTGACATTGCAGAAGAAGATCATTCGGACTATTGAGTCTGCACTGGTTCTTAGCCTGGCCTATCCCTTAACCCCATGTATATCATGGACACCAAGGAACAATTTAGCATGGCAAATGCACGTCTTTCAGATTGAGAAGAAACTGGAGGGAACGCACGCAGACACGGGGAGAACGTGCAGACTCCACACAGATTCAAGCTGGGAATCGAACCTGGGTCCCAGGCACTGTGAGGCAGCAGTGCTAACCACTGCTACCGTGCAGTTCCTAATGGAGTGTTAGAGATAAAAGCATACTGACTCCGGAATGACAGATATACATCCAGGATGAAACATCCGAGTGTGGGGACTGATCTGGGAGCGTGCTGAATGTATTATCAGTGTTAGTGTTGAAGTAGATTCTATCAAACTTCTCCAGAGTTTATTTGATGGATGCTTTGATGAAAAAAGACTGAGCATGAGGAAGGTGAGATGAGGATAAATCTGGACTGTTTGCTTGCGCCAATGTTGTTTTTCTTCAATTATTCACGGCGTGTAGGCATCGCAGGTTGGGTCAGTGTTTATTGCCCGTCCTCGGTTGGGTGATGGTGAGCTGCCTTCTTGAACTGGTGCAGAACATGTGGTGTAGGTACACCCACAAGGTGACACGGTAGCAGTGGTTAGCACTGCTGCCTCACAGTGCCAGGGACCCGGGTTCGATTCTGGCCTCCGATCACTGTCTGTAAGGAGTCTGCACATTCTCCCCGTGTCTGCGTGGGTTTCCTCTGCATGCTCTGGTTTCTTCTCGCAATTTGAAAGAGGAGATGGTTAGGGTGCATTGCCCAGGCTAAATTCTCCCTCAGTGTACCCAATCAGGTGCCGGATTTTCACAGAAACTTCATTGCAGTGTTAATGTAAGCCTGCTTGGGATTCTAATAAATAAACTTTAAAAAGTGCTATCGGGGAGGGAGTTTCAGGATTTTGATCCAGTGATATACTTCTAGGTCAGGATGGCCAGTGATTTGAAAGGAAATTTGTAGGTGGTGGTCCTTGTAGATGGAAGTGGTTGTGGGTTTGGAAGGTGCTGGCCAAGGAACCATGTGGAGGGGGGGGAAGGGTGCTGTGTGTTTTGTAAATGGTTGGACATCTGTGCTCTGCTTCCTCCATCTTTCTGTGATCCAAAGTGCAGCCTGTCACTCCCAGCGATGCTGGAGGGATGTTTGTAGATGCAGTGCCAATCAAATGGAGCTGCTTTGTCTTGGATGGTGTCGAACTTCTTGAGTGTTGTTGGAGCTGCACCCATCCAGGCGAGTGGGGAGCATTCCATCACACTCCTGACTTGTGCCTTGGAGATGGTGGGTGGGCTTTTGGGAGTCAGGGGGTGAATTACTCACCGCAGGATTCCCAGTCTCTGACCTGCTCTTGTAAAGTTTTACAACACCAATTTTAAATCCAACCAATTTATTTAGGATTCAAAATTGGTGTTGTAAAACTTTACTGAGTTTACCCCAGTCCAACGCCGGCATCTCTACATCATAACTGCTCTTGTAGCCACTGTGTTAATGTGGTGAGTCCAGTTGAGTTCCTGGTTAATGATACCCCCCCACCTCTAGCTGCTGATAGTGGGGGATTCAGTGTAACACCATTCAATATCAAAGGGCAATCTCCTGATTCTCCTGTGCTGCTGCTGCTGGTGATTTAAGAAGACGGCATTCCCAAATGCCAATAATCAATACCCGGACCCGAGGGTCACTTTCCGGCTGGAAAAGATTCCCAGTTAAAGATTTCAATCTGGGTTATCTCGTTTTCAAGAGCTTGCAGGGTCAATCACCTCCTTCAGGGCTGTGTGACTTCAATTTGAAGCAATGTGCTTGCTCTTTGGTACACTGATATCAGGCACTCTGCCCTGTGGGTTACCCTGTACCCTGGATTGAAAGACTTTTCAGCATTACTGGAACTCTAAGATGATGTGGTTTCTCTGAATGGGACTTCCCATTAGGAAAAGCTGCATCATCTTGCAACTTCCTCCTCACCCTTCCCCCACTCTCTCTTTCTCTCTCACCCTCTATCTTCCTTTTTCTCTCTTCTGTCTTCCCCTGGATGCTGCAGTGCACAAGTCAGTAATTTTCCCATTGGCAATGTCACAGACACAGTGAGAAGAATGAGATTGTTTCTGCATTCTCCTTTAAACACTAATTGACGAGCAGGCAGTGTGCAGAGCAGCGGGAACAGAGATTGGAGAACAGTGCTGGACCTTCAGGACACTATCTCAATGTCAGGAGAGTGATGATAAATGACTTGAGGGATTGTAAGTGTCAGTCTGTCCCCTCCCCACTCGCCAGGACCTCTCATTGCTACACTGCTAGCTCAGCACTGTAACTCTGCAGAAATACATTGAGCAAGAGCTTTATCTGGAGTGAAATGGGCATTTAGCACGAGGCAAGCCTCACAGAGGAAGTCAGATGCAGCTGCGATGAGCCATTGCCTCACAACAACTGGTGTTGAGGTATCACTGACTCTCTGAATGAAATAAGGATCTGAAACTCTGAGTTCGCCCATCTGTAGCCTCCGTGTGTGTGTGTAAGAAGGTTCTAGAATTCCACTCTGTCACTGTTCATTGATTCCTGCAGTGCAGAGGAGGTCATTCGGCCCATCGAGTCTGCACCAACAACAATCCCAGTCAGGTCCTACCCTCACAACCCCATGTATTTACTCGAGCCAGTCCCCCTGAAACTAAGGGGCAATTTCACAGTCACTTCATCGCAGTATTAATGTAAGCCTTACTGTGACTAACAAATCACCTTTGCTACGTCCTGGGCAATCCACCTAACCCGCTCGTCTTTTGGGGTGTGTGAGGATACCGAAGGAAACCCACACAGACATGGGGAGAACATGCAGACTCCTCTGCACAGGCAGTGACCCAAGCTGGGAATTGAACCTGGGTCCCTGGTGCTGTGAGATGGCAGTGTTCACTACTATGCCACTGTATTATTTGGCCTGAGCTCTCTCCCTGAGCCTGGCTGATTTTGAAGTGATTTTTTGCCTGGTTAATAAGGGATTCTGCAGCTATCACATTCTTCAGGGAACGTATTGTAGAGTTGAACATTCCAACATCCTTTCCATTCTGCCTGATCCATAGTATACACTACAATGTCCTCTTACACAGGGAAACTAGAAGTAGGAGGAGGCTATTCGGCCTTTTGAGCCTGCTTCCCCATTCATTAAGATCATGGCTGGTCATCAAATACCCTGATCCCTCCCTCCCTCGATCCCTTTAACCCCAAGAGCTAGATCTAATTTCTTCTTGAAATCACACAACGTTTTGGCCTCACCCACTTTGTGTGGGAGTGAATTCACCACCCTCTGGGTGAAGAAATTTCTCCTCATCTCATTTCATAGAATCGTAGAATCTCTACGGTGCAGAAGGAGGCCATTCGGCCCATTGAATCTGCACTAACCATATCCCCATAACCTCACATATTATCCTCCTACAGACAATTTAGCATGGCCGAGCAACCTAACCTGCACATCTTAGAACTGTGGGAGAAACAGGAGCACCCAGAGGAAACCCACACAGACATGGGGAGAATTGTGCAAACTCCCACAGACAGTCACCCAAAGCTAAAAATAAAATTTGCAGGGTCTTTGGCACTGTGGGGTAGCAATGGACAAAGCACTGTGCCACCATGCCCCAATTCTAAACAATTTACCGCTTATCCTCAAACTATGATTCTTGTTCTAGATTCACCCACCATCAAGATCATTCCTTCTGAATTTACCCTGTCCAACTCTGTTAGAATTGTATAATTTTCTATGAGATCCCCTCTCACTCTTCTAAACTCCAGTGAACATAATCCTTAACTAAAATTGAATCTCTCCTCAAATGTCAGACCTGCCATCCCAGGAATCAGCGTGGTAAACCATCCCTGTTCTCCCTCTATAACAAGGACGTCCTTCCTTGGATAAGGATACCAAAACTAAACACAGTACTCACCAACATCCTATACAATTGCAACAATCCCTATCGCTGAACTCAAATCCTCTTCTTTGAAAGCTAACACACATTTGCCACCTTTATTACCTGCTGTACCTGCACACACTTACTTTCAACGACTGATGCATGAGGATATGAAGGTTTTGCTGAGTATCTATCTACTTCTCTCTCGATCTACAACTTGCTCCGATGTATAATAATGTATTTCAGTGTGGAGAAGTGGAATCACTCCCTACATTTCCACCTGGCCAATGAATCAAACACTTTGCATTCTTTTCTGCATTTAGGCCAGTGCAGTTTTGCAGTACCTGACTCTGCTCCCCATCCATGGCCCAGAGTGAAATGCTTCAGAAGGTCACTGGTTCAAACCTCACTCGAGATAGCTGGGCAGACTTCCCACTTCATCAGCGGGTCTCAGGGGGTGCTACACTGTCAGAGATGCAGTCTGTGGGATGAGGCAAGCTGAGGTGATTTGTTACAAACTGTCTCTTGTCACTGCTGTGAAGACAGTGCACAGTGAGGCAAGGTTGATGTGTACGAGCTGGAATGCAGTCAGGGTTTGTATCGTTGTTGCTGTATTAAGAAAGGGGGGAACTCACTAGACTTCACTCCAATCAGGAAACCATCTTCTCTTTCTTTCTCACCAGGACCAGCCAATGATGACCGTCCCACCAATGATGGATGACCCCATTCGGATTGGGGAAGACAAGTACATTCCCAAGTGAGTAATTCCCAGGGACACACTTCCAGCTTGCTAAGCAGAATTGTTGTAAAATTGCCTGTACAAGATTTAAAAATATGGTGTTTGACAAATGTGAACAGTGGGGAAAAAAAAAATGCTAAAATCAAAAAGAAGGAATCATGCAGCATTGTCTCTTTAAAAGAACAGGTTTCTTTGTGCTTGGATTTTTAAATTGCAGAGAGCAGGCTACAGAAACAGGTTTTTAACGTTGCATCAAAGCCTAAGGGTCAGAGTTCCAACAGAGCAAAAAAGGCTTTTGAATTGAACCAATACATTTAAAGAAAGTAGACAGAAGCGCAGGACCCACTGGGGATCAAATGTGAGTGTTGTTGACAGCTTCAAGCCACTCAGATTGCAGGAATATTGTGAGATAATTCCAGGGATATAAACCCAGACAAAGGGGAATAATGGTTGGAGTAAGCTTGCCACCTCTGTATTCGGAAGAAGGGACAGGCAAACTTTTATATAGGATCCCACAGTTAATATATATTCTTCACAAAATTGCCATCAAATAGAAAGATAACAACTCAGTGTTCCAGGCCAAAGCATCAAAAGCACTTCCTAGAACTAGGAGGCATGGCCTCAAAATAAGGGGGAGCAGATTTAGGACTGAGTTGAGGAGGAGCTTCTTCACCCAAAGAGTTGTGAATGTGTGGAATTCCCTGCCCAGTGAAGCAGTTGAGGCTCCCTCATTGAATGTTTTTAAGGCAAGGATTGATACATTTTTGAACAGTGAAGGAATTAAGGGTTATGGTGAGCGGGCGGGTATGTGGAGCTGAGTCCATGAAAAGATCAAACGTGATTTTATTGAATGGTGAAACAGGCTAGAGTGGCCAGATGGCCAACTCCTGCTCCTAGTTCTTATGTTCTTCCAACAGACGTGTGTATATATTATTTGAGAGTGATTTTATTCTGTAGGATTTATTTTATGATTCCTGAATGAGTCTTGTAATATCTGAACTGTTTTCTATTGGGATTTTATTCAGTTAGTTAATTGTTTAATAAGGTTTAAAATAAAGACCTGTTAATTCTTCATGAATGAGTGTGTCAGATCCTGCTTTTATTTACCAATAAGACTAGTTTCCTAGTACCTCATACACTTTGAATAAGATTATGAGGCGAGGTATCTCTTGTTGGCAGAGAGGGAGGTTCCAAAATCATGCAGAGGGAAAAAAACTACCTCCGTATCGTAACAACAGAATTGGGAGCAGTACCTCCCAGCTTCCATTCCCATTCTTTGTCTATCCCTCTCTCTACTTCCTCTTTTCCCACTGATTGAGAGAAGCATTCTGTCTGGACTTGCAGAGTTGGCCATTATCAGATCTCTGGGTGCAGAGAGGGTGTTTGCCCTGGCTCTAGAGGCCACAGTTGAGGTGGGTAACTCAACATTAGGTGGAGTGGCACAGGATCAGAGGTGAGCTGGCAAGGGTGGATACAGAACTGGCTCAGTCATAGAAGACAGAGGGTAGCAGTGGAAGGGTGCGTTTCTGAATGCAGGGCTGTAATTAATGGTGTTCTTCAGGGATCAGTGCTGGGAGCTTTGCTGTTTGTAATGTACATAAATGATCTGGAGGGAAATGTAACTGGATTGATTAAAAAGTTGTGGATGCCGCAAAGGTTGGTGGACTTTTACATGGCTACGTTAGGTAGAGAGGGATATGGGCCAAATGTGGGCAATTGGGACTAGCTTAGGGGCTTTAAAGAAAGGGCAGTATGGACAAATTGGGCTGTAAACGTTGTAAACATCTGTGATTCTAGGAAGCAGTTGAGGCTATCTCGTTGAATGTTTTTTAGGCAAGGATAGGTAAAGTTTTGAACAGTAAAGGAATTAAAGGTTATGGTGGGCAGGTAAGTGGAGCTGAGTCCATGAAAAGATTAGCCATGATCTTATTGAATGGCAGAGCAGGCTCGAGGGGCCAGATGGCCGATTCCTGCTCCTAATTCTTACATTATTAAAGCTTGAAGAACATGTCCAACCGGAGGAGCTAGGCTTACAGGAAGGGGTGGAATGGCCAGCTTCTGGGTCACAAGCATTTGCTTTGTGGGTTTTCTTTTCATTTGTCGATGGGACATGGGTTTGTTACCCTTGAACTGGGTGTCCCACTGACCCGTTTCACAGGGGAGCTGAGAGTCCACCATGTCACTGTGACTCTGGAGTCACGTGTAGGCCAGACTGGGTAAGGATGGTAGATTTCCTTCCCGAAAGGACATTAGTGAACCAGACGATTTTTTCTCCGACAATAAATAATGATTTCACGGTCATTGGTAGATTCTTAATTCCAGAGTATTTTTTATTAAATTCAAATTCCACCATCTGCCGAGGTGGGATTTGAACCCAGGTCCCCCTGAACTGAGTTTCTGGGTTTATAGTCTATAGCGATTATACCACCGGCCCATGGCCTGGGAAATGGGACGAGAGCAATCGGGAGTCCCTTGTTGTCTAGCTGTGGAGGCGATGGGCTGAATGGCCTCCCTGTGCTGGACATGTCAGTGAATGGATGTTGAGCTGGGAGGGAAGGTGGTTGCTCTGGGACGTGACATGCGCATTGTAGCTGAATAGCCTGCTGTGAGTTATTGTGAGAGGGAACAGAGGTTGCCTGGGAGTAGAAGTCAGCGGGGAGGAAAGACTCGGCCGCACAAAGGGAAGGAAACAAAGGTTGGCTGGCAGGGGGTGTAGGAAAGACTCAAGGATACACAGAGGAGCTTTGTTCTGTTTGTGTGGCGTTAATATTACTGATTCAGCTAAAGTAAATGCAGTCCCTTCTGTATAACCACTCTGCACTGTCTCGCTGAAGGATCTCAGTTCCCCATTCTCCACATGACTGTGTGTTCTCCGCGTTTGAACTGTGATTTTCACAAGTCGGACTAAAAGTGCAGAATGAGAAAACGCATCTGACCATTTCACTGCTCCCCTGGCTCCATAGCAACCGCTGGTGTCAAAGATCTTCCCAAGTCCCTTTTGTAGTCAAGCGCCTTGAAAGCAAACAGCCATTCAATATTCATGACCTGTTATTCTAGCCTTTGGAACACATGTCCCCGATTCCTATCGCTGCACCACCTTATTACAGCTGCCGGTATTCCCCCCTTCAGCCTCTCCGTCTTTCCTTCCTGCTCTTGGACTGAGCCCCCCCCCCCCCTCCCCGCCCCCGGCAGTTTGGTGACGCTGCAATGAAGCAGTCCCTCAAAACTAGAGGCAGGAAGAGGCCATTCGGCCCTCGGAGCCTGCTCCACCATTCATTATGATCACGGCTGAACGTTGAATTCAATATCCCGATTTCCCCCCCCATTCCCTCCCCCATCCCTCGATCCCTTTAGCCCCAAGAGCTACATTTAATTTCTGCCTGAAATCACACAATGTTTTGGCCTCAGCTACTTTGTGTGGGAGTGAATTCCACACATTCAGTACCCTCTGGGTGAAGAAATTTCTCCTCACCTCAATTCTAAATTGTCTCAGTAACTTCACTGCAGTGTTAATGATCCAAATAAATAAACTAAACAGTCTACCCTGTGTCCTCAGACTCTTGGTTCTGGACTCCGCACCATCCTGAATCTGCCCTGTCTAACACTGTTAGAATTTTATAAGTCTCTGTAAGACCCCCCTTGTTAGGAAGGCAATTCGAACCAACTCAATCTCCCCTTGTACATCAGTCCCACTATCCCAGAAATTGCTGCACACCCTTCAGAGCAAGGACATTCTTTCTCAGATAAGGAGACCAAAACTGCAAACAATATTGAACAAGGCCTTGGATAATGACAGCTCCTGCTCCTGGACTCAAATCCTCTCGCTACAAAGGCCATATTTTTCTTATTTATCTGACTGGGATGAACGTGTTGGCGGAGGGAGGGCTGGCTGAGAGAGAGAGAGGATATTACCTCTTTCTCTCTGACGTGCAGTCGGGGGTGGACAGAATAAGAAATCTCAACACCCAGCTTAAGATCCAGCAGGTTTATTTGAAGTCAGAAGCACTGCCCCTTCATCAGTTTGTCTTGAACCTCCACTCACCTGGGGAAGGAACGGTGCACCAGAAGCTTGTGATTCCAAATAAACCTGTTGGACTTTAACCTGGTGTTGTGAGACTTCTTACTGATTCCCCAGATTGTGAAACAAGATACTTTGCTTAGAATTTGGAAGCCTTAAGAGACTGAGGGGAGAAGAGATTGGATTGAATTATTTCTCCCACGTGTTGTATATTTTACAGCTGAGAGCGATGTAAAGATGACAATAGTTTTCATGAGGAGCATTTGATGGTGTGAGATTTGCCAATTGGCCAAAGCAGTGGTTTTTTGAATCAGCGCGATTGTGCGCAGTCCACCGTGCGTGTGTGTAACTTATTTCATTCACCGTGCTTTCAAATATCTGCCCCGTGTTTCAATTCTAGTTCTCCCTTTTTGTAGCTTACTTTACTCTGAGTCCACACCCAGGCTTAACCAATCAATCACAGCGAGCGTCAATGCTAAACAGATAAACAAAACGGTTCAGCACAAGAACATCTTCTGAGAGATGTGCCCAACGTCTGACAAGGAAATATTAATTTGTAATTCTTTGTTTCCAAATATTAAGTGTACCTTAGTCAGGTTGAATGTGCAAGCTGCGGTTTCTGATTGACCCTCTGACGGTGCGGCGCTCCCTCGGCGCTGACCCCCTCTGACGGTGCGGCACTCCCGCGATGAGACAGATGATGTGTGAGGTGATGGGAATGGAGAAACAATAAATGAATAAAAGCACACTGTTTCATCTCTTCCCTCCAGGAAGGAGTTACTGGCACACTTGAAGACGTATAATTATTATTATGAAGGACAGACAGCCCAGCTGCGACACAGAGAGGTAAACTCTTCACTTGAATACAGTGTGCCTTTCCAGTGACCCCCCCTGGGGCACAGGCCCTGGTGCCTTTCCAGTGATCTGGTTTAGTTCAAATTGTGACCTTCAAACTTGCCACACAAACTCAATATCATTGGCCCAACTCTGGAATTCTCTCCATCATCTTCATTTGAATCTTCCTGAGGACATATCTCTGAGTAGGGGCATCCCAGAAACATGGCCCACATTCATTACCATCCCTAATTTCCCTGTGAACTGAGTATCCTGCTTGACCATTTCACAGGGCAGTTAAGATTCGACCCCATTGGCAATTAGAGTTCCCACAGTGCAGAAGAGGCCATTCGTCCCATTGAGGCCTTCGCTTACTCTATTGGCAGAGTATCTTACCTCTAGACCCTCGCCCCCCCCCTCCCGACTCTCGGTAACTTCACATGTTTAATCCATCTAACCTATACATCTTGAGACATTAAGAGCATGTCCAATCCCTCTAACCTGCACATCTTTGGAGTGTGGGAGGAAACCCATGCAGACATGGGGAGAATGTGCAAACTCCACAAAGACAGTGACCTGAGCCGGGAATTGAACCTGGGTCCCTGGTGGTGTGAGGCAGCAGCGCTAACCACTGTGCAATTTAGGCCCGACCGTGTAAGGATGGCAGATTTCCTTCTCACCTGGTTTATTAATGTCCTCAGGAAGGAAATCTGCTGTCCTTCCCTGGTCTGGCCGACATGTGAGTCCAGAGCCACGGCAATGTGGTTGACTCTTGAATCCCTGAGGGATGGGTAATAGATAGTGGCCCAGACCCTGAGAATGAGTGAATAAAATTGGGGGAGCACCATGCAGTGCTTGCTGAACCCACAGGAGGGCAGCAGTGTGTCGGGTACTTCAGGGTAGTTGGGGGACATCACCATCTCTTCCCCCTTTTTAAAATGGGCAGCAAGCAAATTCCATCCCGTTTCTTTCTTTCTCTCCCCCTCTGTGTCTCTTTCTCTGCCTCTGCTGCTTCTAATAGACTCATGAACTTGAGCCTCCTCCAACCACCACCTCATCATCATCATCATTATCATCACACCCTTTCCTTCAATTCATTTTTGCCTCTTGTGTTTGTCCAGCATTCCCTGAATCTATCTGTCTTCATCTTAACCACTCCCCGTGGGAGTAAGAGCCCCATTCTCTTCCCGTGAGGGCGACTCCCCCCATCCTCACCCCCCCGCTCCCCCCTGAGGGCGACTGCCCCCCATCCTCACCCCCGCTCTCCCCGTGAGGGCGACTGCCCCATCTCACCCCCCCGCTCTCCCGTGAGGGCGACTGCCCATCCCACCCCCCGCTCTCCCCGGGGGCGACTGCCCCCATCCTCACCCCCCCCGTCTCCCGTGAGGGCGACTGCCCCAATCCTCACCCCCCGCTCTCCCGTGAGGGCGACTGCCCCCATCCTCACCCCCCCGCTCTCCCGTGAGGGCGACTGCCCCCATCCTCACCCCCCCGCTCTCCCCGTGAGGGCGACTGCCCCATCCTCACCCCCCCCGCTCTCCCCGTGAGGGCGACTGCCCCCATCCTCACCCCCCGCTCTCCCCGTGAGGGCGACTGCCCCCATCCTCCCCCCCGCTCCCCCGTGAGGGCGACTGCCCCCCATCCTCACCCCCGCTCTCCCCGTGAGGGCGACCGCCCCCATCCTCACCCCCGCTCTCCCCGTGAGGGCGACCGCCCCCATCCTCACCCCCGGCTCTCCCCGTGAGGGCGACGCCCCCATCCTCACCCCCGCTCTCCCGTGAGGGCGACCGCCCCATCCTCACCCCGCTCTCCCCGTGAGGGCGACCGCCCCATCCTCACCCCCGCTCTCCCCGTGAGGGCGGCTGCCCCCATCCTCACCCCAGCTCTCCCGTGAGGGCGACTCCCCCCATCCTCACCCCGCTCTCCCCGTGAGGGCGACTCCCCTCCATGGGAATGACTCCCCCAATTCTCCTGCTCTCCCCACCCCCACCAAGGGGAGCGACTCCCCCACTTCCCTCCTTGGGGGCAACTCTCAATCCTCCTGCACCCCCCCCCCCCCATTGGGGGCAACTACCCCCATCCTCCCCCACTCCCCTTCGTGGGGATGACTCTCCTGCTCCCTCCATGGGGAGATGAGCAGAGGAGGCCATTCTGCCCTTTGAGTTGATGCTGTTTCCCTGTAGAGCTGTCTATTCAGTCTGATTGCTCTTGTGCTGTCGGATTTCTCTCCGTGCTGAGCTAATCTGTGGATGATTCCCACTCATGGTGCAGAGAGAGAGGGTCACATTCTTCCTGTATCTCTCTCCCTCAACCCCAGGCCCTCCTACCTTGGACCATCAGCCAATAGGAGTTCCTTTTCATTGTCCAGTTGGATTAGATCTTCCCTCGATCTCGGTCACTCTGAGGGGAATGACCCTGCCTCCCCGAGGCCTGTTTGATGAATCTCCTCCCTCGGTAGGAAGAAGAAGAACTGATCATCGAGGGACTCCTCAACATCTCGTGGGGACTGCGCCGGCCAATCAGATTGCAGATGCAGGATGATAATGAGCGGATACGACCCCCTCCTTCTTCAACCTCCTGGCATTCGGGATGTAGCATCGAAGCACAGAGGTAGGAGGAGGAGGGAATACTGAGACTAATCCCATCCCAAACCCCTTCACAATCTGGAACCCCCACACTTAGGATAATCCCATCCTCAACTCCCACGCTGAGGATAATCCTATCCCAAAACTCCACACTGTCTGGAACTCCCACACTGAGGCTAATACCATCCAGAACTCCCACACTGAGGCTAATCCCATTATACCCCTTCACAATCCGGAGCCCCCACACTGAGGCTAATCCCATCCTGAGCGTGCATACAGAGACTAATCCCATCCCAAACCCCACACAATCCGGAATCCCCACACTGAGGCTAATCCCATCCTCAACTCCCACACTGTCCGAATCCCCACGCTGAGGCTAATCCCATCCTCAAATCCCACACACAGTCCGGAACCCCCACACTGACGCTAATCCCATCCTCAACTCCCACACTGTCCGGAATCCCCACAGAGGCTATTCCCATCCTCAACTCCCACACACAATCCGGAACCCCTACACTGAGGCTAATCCCATCCTCAACTCCCACACTGTCCGGAGGCCCCACGCTGAGGCTAATCCCATCCAGAAGCCCCGATGGGCTTCCTAACACCAAACTTCACCCCATACGAGGGCATTCCTAATTCCATATCAAGCACAAGGCTGTTTCCAATGGGATTGAGTTGAGTTCTCTCCCACTTCCCTATCTCTCCAAACCATTGTCCAATATTAGGATACATGCTTATCCTTGCCATAATTCAGCTTGCATTGCCATGCTAGTGAGCTAGTAGAGAACGTTGGTTAGGCTACATTTGGAATACTGCGTCCAGTTCTGGTGGCCACGCTATTGGAAGGACATGGAGGATTTGGAGAGAGTACAGAGAAAGTTTCCCAGGATGTTGCCTGGGATGGAGGGTGTTAGTTGTGAGGGGAGATTGGGTAAACTGGGTTGTTCATCCTGGAAAGACAGAGAATGAGGGGAGACCTAATAGAGGTGTATAAAATTATGAAGGGTACAGATAGAATGAACAGTGGGAAGCTTTTTCCCAGGTGGGAGGTGACAAACACGAGGGGTCACAAGTTCAAGGTGAAGGGGGGGGGGGGGGGGGGGGGGGGGGGGGGGGGGCGAGGTTTAACTCAGATATTAGAGGGACGTGTTTTACACAGAGGGTGATGGAGCCTGGAATGCACTGTTGGGTAGGGTGGTGAAGATGGACACACTGGGATCATTCCAGAGTCACCTGGATAGAGTGGGAATACAGGGATACAAACGAATGGTCTAGTTGAACCAATGAGCAGCGCAGGCTTGGAGGGCCGAAGGGCCTGTTTGTTCTTTGAATAGTGGGGAAAGGGAACGGGGGAAGAGGGTGGGGGGGTAACAGGCTGAGATTGGATCAGGGTGGTGGTTTTATCAGAAAGGGTGTTTTCCAATTGCTCAGTCAGTTGGGAGAGGTTCCTGAGTTACCCGTGTAATGACTGATCTCACTCTCTCACACAGACCCACAAAGACAACATTTGTTATCCCCGATGTGAAGGTGGAGGAGGCAGAGAGTGTACCCAAGAACAAGGAAACTCTCAGTGACAACAGTAAGATCATTCTCAATCCAGGTTTCAAATATGGATCAGGAGAAGGTCCTTCAGCCCCTCGAGTGAGATCATATATCCTCTGTATTTAAAACCCACCCTCCTGACTGGTCAGTAGATATTAACTGGAAAAATGTAGATTCTCCCCATGTCTGCGTGGGTTACCTCCTGGTGCTCCAGTTTCCTCCTACACTCTAAAGATGTGTAGGTTATGTGGATTGGCCATGCTAAATTGCACCTCAATGTCCAAAGCTGTGTAAATTCAGGGATTAGCCATGGTGAATTGCCCCTTACTTTCTAAAGATGTGCAGGTTAGGAGGAATTAGCATGATAAATACGCAGGGTTATGGGGATATGACCCTGGGTAAGATATGCTGTTGGAGGGTCAGTGCAGACTCGATGGGCTGAATGGACTGCTTGTGCACTGGAGGGATTCTGTGATTTCAGCTGGAAAACGATGGATTGAGAGGGTTGCTAACTCCCCAGCATTGTCCTGGAGCCTCCAGCAATAGGGAAGTGAATCTCTGCGATCCTGCTGTATCCATCCTGGGAGAAAAATCTCCCAGATTTGGGAGAAAAATTGGGCACTTTCACCATTTTCTTTAAACATTTCTTTCTGCCAGATTTTTAAAAACTTGCTGAAAATGCCAGGGGGCAGCGGGAGGGAGGGAGAAGGCTGGCTAGTTACCTGTTGAACATTACCCACTTGGGTAATGGGTCTTCTTGCTTTCTGATTGGTGTTAGCAAGGCAGTGACGTCAGAAGGATATGGATGTGTTGGAGGAGAGGTGTTGGGGAGGAGAGGCATAGTGTGAGGGCAAGTCACATGATGGAAGATCCAGGGAATCCATGGAATCGCAATTGGCAACCTGACGAGAAAGTTGCTCACATCTCCCAGATTTAGAAGAATTTTCTACATCTAGCCTGCATGAGCTGGCTCGGATTGGTAACTTCCCCATCCTGCCTGGTTTTACTGATCTACCCTGGGAACTCTTCCTCCCCCCCCACCGCCCCCGGATCGATCAGCCATGAGCAAGTAAAGGGCTCATTCACTCCGAGGTGGGTCACTCCAATTAATGTCCACCCTTACTGATGATCACTTCCAAGAACTCTCCAGAGAGAGAGTGGATGGTTGGGTTCTGCCTTATGTCTCCCCCCCCCACCTACCCTCTCTTCCTCCAACCCCTCATTTCCCCTCTGCTCCCACCTTCCCAGTGCAGCTCCCTCCGTCAGTCAGAGTCACCAAGAGGAAGGTTGACTTTCTCCTTGACCTGACACCAGGGAGGAAGAGACTGGGCTGGGATTTGGATGGTGATCTTTGTGATCAGCCATGTTTCTCCATTCAGCAGCTGGGACCTGGTGGAGAGGTGGGGAGGGACGTATTCATTCTTCCTCGTTTAGTCTGACTGCCTGCCTGCCCAACGGAGGAAAGGTACACTGAGGGCGGGCGGGGGTGGTCAGGCTTGGACAAGCCCATATCCAGGACCACTCTTTATCCAGTCACCTGGGCTCTAACACACACACTGTCTGATGGTTTGGTGGCTGCAAGTTCAAACTTTTCCTTTGTCCTTTTTTGTGTAACCTCATTACAAAACGAGTGGCGTGGTGGTTAGCACTGACTTGATTTGATTTATAACTGTCACATATGTATTACCATACAGTGAAAAGTATTGTTTCATGCACGCTATACAGACAAAGCATACCGTTCAGAGAGAAGGAAACGAGAGAGTTCAGAATGGTTTTACAGATATCTGCCTCAGGGACCCAGGGTTCGATTCCGGCCTTGGGTCACTGTCTGCGTGGAGTCTGCACATTCTCCCCGTGTCTGTGTAGGTTTCCTCCGGGTGCTCCAGTTTCCTCCCACACTCCCAAGCCGTGTGGGTCAGGTGGATTGGCCGTGCGTGTCAGGGGGTACTAGCTAGGGTAAAATGCATGGGGTTCTGGGGATAGGGCCTGGGTGGGATTGCAGTTGGTGTAGGATCGATGGGCTGAATGGTTTCCTTCTGCACTGTAGGATTCTGTGATTCTCTGTGGATTAAGTGTACAGACTTGTCTGCGTGTTTGGGGGTTGGAGGGCAAGCTTTGTGGGTTCAGCTGAGAGGGCAGGAGATTGGCAGCAGGGAATAAACACACTCTGTTCCCTTTTCTCTTCCCCAGCATCCCAGGACGGTACCACGGGTGACCCAGGGGGCTCACAGCTGATGCGCACTAAGAGCGACGCTGGAGCCCTGATCTTACGAAGGGCTAACCTGCGCTCACCGAGTGACAAGCGGAGAATCAGACGCCATCGCTTCTCCATCAATGGCCATTTCTATAACCATAAGGTAAGTCCTGGATTGATGGTGCACTGGCTGGGAAAGGGTCAGAGTGCCAACAGGCCTAACCATGCCCAGTGTGAATGGTTAGGAGCATTGAACTGCCTGTCAGCTTGGCAATGGCTCTTGGACCTGTTACCTCAGTGCCTGCTCAATCAGGGGGTCGGGTAGTGGCATTGTCACTGTGCTGGCCATCTCCAGAACTATCCCCTGGGGCTGGAGCTCCAATCCTAGATGCTAAAAACCCGATTCAATAAAGATCCAGAATGAAGAATTGAAACCATTGTCGGAAAAACCCATCTGGTTCACCAATGTCCTTTAGGGAAGGAAATCTGCTGTCCTTACCTGGTCTGGCCTACATGTGACTCCAGAGCCACAGCAACGTGGTTGACTCTCAACTGCCTCCAAGAGCAACGAGGGATGGGCAATAAATGCTGACAACAAAACACTCCCTACCACGATTTAGAAATATATCGGCCGTCCTCTCACTGTCCTCTGGGTCAAAATCCTGGAACTCCCTCTGTAACAGCACTGTGAGTGTGGGTGTATCCCCACCAATGGACTGCAACAGGTTCAAGAAGGCAGCTCACCGCCACCCCCTCAAGGGGCAATTAGGGATGGGCTATGAATTCCCTTCCAGCGATGTCCACATCCCATGAAAGTATAAATAAGAAGTTAGTGACAACTTTCTGCAGGGCTTGGAATTCTGAAAGTTTCTTTGACAGCCTCTCTTGTGGAACACACACTCTCCTGGGCAAGTATAAACACAATGGGCTGAATGGCCTCCATCTGCCACTATAAGGATTATATGATGGACACACTGTCTCACGATGGGCTGAATGGCCTCCATCTGCACTGTAGGGATTGTATGATGAACACGCTGTCTCCTGAGCAGGCACCGATGTGATGGGCTGAATGGCCTCCATCTGCGTTGTAGGGATTGTAATGATGAACACACTCTCTCCTGAGCAGGTACAGACGCAATGGGCTGAATGGCCTCCATCTGCACTGTAACAGTTTCCTGATTCTCTCTCCCTCTCTCTCTTTACACAGACGTCCGTCTTCACTCCCGCGTTTGGCTCTGTTACGAATGTCCGTGTAAACAGCACGATGAATACTGTTCAGGTGCTGAACCTACTCCTCAACAAGTTTAAGGTGAGCATTGATGGTGGTGAAGCAGTCTCTGTCAGCTATGGGAAGGGGAGGGGAGGGCACGGAGAAATCGGTCATCATTAGTATGAAGTGGTTCCAATATCTGGCACATGCACAGTCACCTTGCTATCATCTGGCCATTTCTTCCTCCAAAACCAGCATCTTCACAACAGAGCAACTCTGAAGCTTTTTAAAGCTTACAGTTAATTTATTAGTGTCACAAGTAAGGCTGACATTAACACTGCAATGAAGTTACTGTGAAAATCCTCTAGTCGCCGCACGCTGGCATCTGTTCGGGTACACGGAGGGAGAATTTAGCATGGCCAATCCCCACCCTAACCAGCACATCTTTGGTCTATGGGAGGAAACTGGAGTAACTGGAGGAAACCCACGCAGACACAGAGAGAATGCACACACACACACACACACACACACACACACACACACACACACACACACACACACACACACACACACAGTGAATGAAGGCCGCGAATGGAATCTGGTTCCTGGCACTGTGAAGCAGCAGTGCTAACCACGGTGCCACCGTACTGCCCCTCTGTCTGAGTGTCCAGAACAGGCCATTTTGTGGTCAGGTTGGACCGAGCAAGTTGCACGTATTGCGCCATTAACACTGCAATGAAGCTCCTGTGAAAATCCCCTCATCGCCATAGTCCAGCACCTGTCCCAGTACACTGAGGGGGAATTTAGCACAGCCAATGTACCTAACCAGCGCGTCTTTTTGGAGTGTGGGATGAAACCAGAAAACCCACTCAGACATGGAAAGAATGTGCAGAGTCCGCACAGACGGGGACTCAAGTCAAGAATTGAACTCAAACCCCTTGAAACATATAAGATTATGAAGGGAATAGATAAGATAGAAGCAGGGAAGTTGTTTCTACTGGTGGGTGAAACTGGAACTAGGGGACACAGCTTCAAAATAAGTGGGAGCAGATTTAGAACGGAGTTGAGGAGAAGCCTGTTCACACAAAGAGTTGTGAATCTGTGGAATTCTCTGCTCAGTGAAGCAGTTGAGGCAACCCCATTGAATCAGTGCCTGGCACTAAAGAAGAACATGAGATTGAATGGGAAACGGATGGGTGGACCTATGGCAGACTGCGGAGATCAGAAAACTGGAGTCTTTCCTTCTACACAGGCAGAGGTCTTAGACTGTTCTGTGATTATTAACTTTCTCCCTTTCCATCCCTTCTTTGCAGATTGAAAACAGTTCGGATGAATTTGCACTTTATATTGTCCACACCAGCGGAGGTGAGTTGATATCTGTCTCGATCTTGGGGAGTACGGTTAGACACCGGGGAGGTGGAGAGGGGAACCAGTCTCTTAGATTGGGTAAAAACAGATAGAAAGTTACTCAAGATCACCAGGCCTGATTAGACAAGTACCCCTCTGACACACAGCTCAGTCCCTCCATCCTAACCCACCTTAACCTTGGCAGAGATTGGCAGATGTTCACCTGTCCTAGGAGCCAGGTGGGAGGGGGTGGGTTAGTCCTGCTTACTTAGATTTCTACCTTTCAATCCTCCCTCACTTGCTCACTCCCTGCTGTGAATCTCAGCAGGTTTGTCTTTGCCATTTCAGTTTCTCATTAAGTTGTGGAACCTCTTTCCAAAGTAATCTCCGGTTGGGCATGATTTGAGTTCTCCCCACCCGTCGGAGTGAGCTCTCGCCGCAGTTAAGGGTGGGTCATGCCACCTCCATGCGCGTGTGTAAGGATGTGTGTTATGAACCCCACGGATTTTAAATGCCAGGGTATCCCAAAATCCAGAAGGGGAGCTCACACCGGTTTGTAGTGATGTGTATTTTCTAATTTGGTGTCGTGTGAGAAAAGATGTGCAAAGATATGAAAAGATATATGTGAGGAAGTGTACTGTCTTGTGATCAATTATTGAAAAATATTTATTAACTTACAAAAGAAAACATGCAATAAGAAAGACCTCACAGTAGTCCAGTGAACGGAACAGAATGTTATCTAACTAGTTCCTACATCAGATGTAGCTCTTGGGGCGAAAGGCATCAAGGGATATGATGGAAGGGGGGGTGGTGGGGAATACGGGATCAGGATATTGAATTCAATGATCAGCCATGATCGTTATTAACAGCAGAGCAGGCTCGAAGGGCTGAATAGCCTACTCCTGCTTCGATGTTTGTGTACAATGTGTGGATCCCTACTGTTCTTATTAATGTATTCAGTCAGACACTGTACAAGGTTACAATGCACGTCAGTCAGTTAGTGTGGACAATCAGAATACTACTCCGGTAGTGAGAACGTTGTAAATGTTGATGTTTTTGGGGAGACCAGCAGAACAATCTCAAAGTTAACATGTCAGCGTGGCAAACAGTGAGGGTATTAGGTCGATCAGGGATTGGAATGCAGCAATAAAGGATGTGTGGTGACAATTATATGAGGCCATATCTGCAACACTGCATGCAGATTTGCTCTCTGTATTTAAGGATATACTTGCATTGGAGGTGGGACAGTGAGGGTTCATTAGATTGGTCCTTAAGATGAAAGTGTTGCCCAGTGAAGCAGGCTAAGTCACTGAACTCTCTAATCTCTGGAGTTGAGAAGAATGGGAGATGAAATTAAGAATCTACTGATGACCATGAAACCATTGTTGAAAAAGCCCTTGAGGTTCCTTCAGGGAAGGAAATTTGCTATCCTTGCCTGGTCTGGCCTACCTGTGACTCCAGAGACACAGCAATGCGGTTAACTCTTAAATCCCCTCATTGATGAGCGATAAATGCTGGCCCAACCATGCCTATATCCCATGGCATGATTTTTAACAAGAACCTGTTCCTGAAGTTCTTGCGCATGAAGTCTCAACACCAGGTTAAAATCCAACCGGTTTATTTGGAATCACGAACTTTTGGAGTGCTGCTCCTTCATCTTCATCACTCACCCGATGAAGGAGTAGTGCTTCGAAAGCTCATGCTAACCTGGTGTTGTGAGCCTACTTACTGTGCCTATCCCAGTCCAACGCCAGCAACTCCACATTGAGGTTCTCATATACACCGAGAACCACGCACACTGACTCTCATGTTGTGGTGAGAATGCAGGAGAATTTGAGCTGGGATTAGGAAAGCTTTCTCCCTAATCTTTTTGATGGTGTCACTCTCTCTAGAAAGAACAAAGCTGAAGGATGCAGACTATCCTCTGATCTCCCGTGTTCTTCAGGGACCCTGTGAAGCCATAGCTAAAATCTTTCTGATGGAGAAGGACCTGGGTGAAGAGGTCACCTATGACGTGAGTCCCTTTGATTGTTCTACATGTTAGCCATCAATAATAGAATTACCTGACAGGTTACAGCTCAGAAAATTCGCAATCAAGAAGCTATTCTTTTTGATGGGTAGAGGTTGAGACTGAGATTCACAATTTTGATTTTGATTTATTATTGTTCCATCCTTACAGTACAGAAGGAGGCCATTTGGCTCATCAAGTCTGTACCGACCACAATCCCACCCAGGCTCTATTCCCATAACAGTACACGTTTACTCTGACATTAATGCTCATTTTAGCATGGCCAATCAACCTAACCTGCACATCTTCATGGAGTGGGAGGAAACCAGGCACCTGGAGGAAACCCATGCAGACACGTGAAGAATGTACAAACTCCGCACAGACAATGACCTAAGCCAGGAATCGAGCCTGGGTCCCTGGTGCAGTGAAGCAGCACTGCTAAACACTGTGCCACCCCACTGATGAATATTGTGCATTGGCAGAGCATCTTACCCAGGCTCTATTGCCATAACCCTTCATATATTACCCCATTCATCCCTCTAACCTAGACATTTTGGTTCACTAAGGGGCAATTTGGCACGGCCAGCAACCTAACCTGCACATCTTTGGAAGTGTATTGGGATACAGTGAAAAGTATTGGTTCTTGCATGCTATACAGACAGACATACGATTCATAGAGTAGAAAGGGAGAAGGAAAGGAGAGCATGCAGAATGTAGTGTTACAGTCATAGCTAGGGTGTAGAGAAAGATCAACTTAATGCAAGGTAGGTCCATTCAAGAGTCTGATGGCAGCAGGGAAGAAGCTGTTCTTGAGTCAGTTGGTATGTGACCTCGGACTTGTACCTTTTCCCCGAAGGAAGAAGGTGGAAGAGAGAATGTCTGAGATGTGTGGAGTCCTTAATTATCCTGTGTATGGGAGGCTGGTTTGTGTGACAGACTGGTTTCATTCATGATCTTTGTCTGGGGTGCATGGATAGGGCTGAAAATGAAGAAGAATGGGCAGTTTATCTGCACAGTCCTGAAGGTACAGGGCAGCAGACACCGTGACCACAGTGTAAAGAACTCCGAGCAAAGATGATGTACAATCCCAAGGGAGATGGAAAGTTAAAAGCAGAGAAACAGGAAAGAGCTGTGTGTCTGGGTTCCACTGCTGCACATATTCAAATCCACGGAACTGTGTCAGCATGTCCATGCAGGAATAATCAGAACATTATCTTTGAGGACATGGAGTTTAATTTAGATGAATGCAAGGTGATGCATTTCGATAGTTTGAACCAGGGCAGGACTTAATCAGTTAATAGGGCATTGGGGAGAGTTATAGAACAAAGAGATCAAGGGATACATTGAGTTCCTTGAAAATGGAGTCATAGGTGGACAGAGTGGTGAAGAAGACATTCAGCTTGCTTGCTTTCATTGGTCAGAACATTGAATACAAGAGTTGGGACGTCTTGTTAAAATTGTACGAGACATTGGTAAGAACGTACTTGGAATACTGTGTACAGTTCTGGTCACCCTATTATAGAAAGGATTTTATTAAACTAGAAAGAGTGCGGAAAAGATTTACTAGGATGTTACCGGGACTTGATGGTTTGAGTTATAAGGAGAACCTGGATAGACTGGGACATTTTTCTCTGTAGCGTAGGAGGCTGATGGGGTGATCTTATAGAGGTCTATAAAATAATGACATGTATAGATCAATTAGATAGTCAATATCTTTTATGAAAGGTAGGGGAGTCTAAAACTAGAGGTCATGGGTTTAAGGTGAGAGAGGAGAGATTCAGAAGTGTCCAGGGGGACAGTTTTTTCTGCAGGGAGTACTGAATGTCTGGAACAAGCTGCCAGGGGCAGTAGTAGAGGCAGATACAATTTTGTCTTTTAAAAAGCATTTAGATAGTTATATGGGTAAGATGGTGTCAAGGAATATGGACCAAATGTGGGCAATTGGGACTAGCTAGTGGTTTAAAAAATGGGGTGACATGGGCTGAAGGGCCTGTTTCTATGCTGTAAATCTCGAACTATTTGCCATCTTGCCATCAGGGACGAGCAGAGTTTTGTCAACCAGGTTTCTCATGAGGCACTCTGACTCTCTGGGTTTGATTGCAAATAGACAGCAAGAGTTGTCTCTGAGATGTCCATGTGAGGCGCTGCAGTGCCACCACAGGCACCATGGCATCATTACAGTGTGACAGGTTTACATAGGAATTTACTATTATCACAAATTACTCTTGTCTTTTTGCATACCTGGGTTAAAATCTCACTCCCCAACCAACCACACCCCCCCCCCCCCCCCCCAACCTCCAAGCCAAGTACAATCGAGTTGAGCTGCTCAGCCAGGACATGAGGAGGGAAATGTCTGAATGCTTGATTTACGGTGTTCGTTTTCCATATCTCTATCAGGGTTTGTATACATAGCTGAGTCTGATATTCTCTCCTACCCAAATCCAGGTTGCTCAGTACATCAAGTTTGAAATGCCAGTGCTGCAGAGTTTTATTGTGAAGCTGAAAGAAGAGGAAGATCGAGAGGTGAAAAAGTTAACACGCAAGTGAGTTACTGTTGAAATCTGGTTTAACTGGGGGCGCGGGAGGGAGGTGGGGTTGGGGGAGGGGTGGGGAGGGCTGTAGCCAATTTCAGCAAATGGGAAATTGCATTGTTGCTCATTATTTTATTTTAATTTTGGCTGGAGCAATCAGCACTTCTGGGTTCAGTTACAGAGTCTGAAACAATGACGTAAGGCATAAGGCAGCATGGGGGCAGAGTGGTTAGCATTTCTGCCTCTCAGAGCCAGGGGCCCGGGTTCAATTCCCAGCCTTGGGTCTGCGTGGGGTCTGCATGTTTTCCCCATGTCTCCGTGGGTTTCCATTGGCTGCTCCAGTTTCTTCCCACAGTCAGCAAAACGTGCTGGTTGGGTGCACTGACCGTGCTAAATTCTCCGTCAGCGTACCTGACTCAGTGACGGAGTGTGGCCACTAGAGGGTTTTCACAGTAACTTCATTGTGGTGTTAATATCAGCCCACTTGCGACACTCATAAATAAAGTTAAACTTTGAAGTTCCACTCGTGAGCAGTGAACGCAGCTCCTGGCCCGGTTCTGAGGTCACTCGCAACGGAGCCTGACACTGTGATGTTTCCCTTTTCCAGGTATTCAGTTATGCGGGCTATCATGGAGACACGTGTCCAAGAACTGACCGAGTCCTGGGCACAGATCTGAGACCGAGAATAGCTGTCATTGGACTGACTGTACAGGGTGGCCCCGAACAGGCGCTCTCGGCTACCGGCGCCTGTGCAATGAAGCAGAGACTGTGCACTTCACCGCTTATCGACTGACTGGGACATTCATGCACCTTCCAGGCTGTCACCGTGAGCAAATGTTCACCTGGTCAGGGGCGGACACAGTTCTGGAATGGGATTGCCAACTCTCCTGCATTGCCCCCAGGTTAGAGATGGATCTTGACGTTAGTCTTCTGCACAAAATGTGGGTCTCAGGAACATCGCCTTTATGTCACCCGTATCCCCAGCATTTTCTTTGAACATTCGCAATAACTGCTGAGAAAAGACATTTTGTCAAAGTTTTTCTTCTTGCACTCATCAGGACAATGGCAATTATTGTCATTGGGGTGGGGGGGAGAACTTTTACTGGTTGTAAGGAGGATGTTGATTGGTACAGAGCATTGTCATGGAGAATGCACCAATTACTGATGGCAGATAGTTAACTGCCAAGCATTGTTTGACATTTAAACCAGGCAGCTTGACTCTGGTTAAGATATTGCCCTAAGGAATGAACTGGCATATGGTTATCACTTTTTTATAGCTGAAACAGCTGCAATGTGTATACCTGTCCTTTCTGTCTGCAAAGAAGACTCCCTTCTCAGAGAGCAGTAAGTTACTGTTTCCCCTGACGTTGGTATTCTTGTGATTGCCCTGATGAGTGCCAGACCAGAAGCTTTAACAAAATGCCTTATTTCAACAATACTCAAGTTTTGTATGACCCACTGACTCCTCGCAATTATTGAAAAATACAGGAGTTGAGGGGGAAAAGGCTGTTGGAGAGGTGAGAATCCATGAACTGAGTGATAGTGGACTCTGGGTGATGTGAAAAGATGGGAGCCAAGAGGGGAGACAATGTTGGCCAACACGAATGGGGAAGGGTCATGAGTGTGACCTCTCGGAATACATGCAATCAGAATAGGCAACCCTATTCCTGAACTGTCATGGACATCATGGGCTGAATGGTCTTCATAACTGTTCCTATAATCTGCCCCTGACCGCTCCATTTTGCTACTTTTTAAATTGTTGTGGTAGAACAGACTCGAAAGCTCAGGGTATTTGGATCTCTGGGACTCTCTGAGCATTGGTGCTCAGCTGAGGTGAACCATGTCTAGGGAAGCGAATGTCACATGTTTTATTCAAACGCAAAGCACAAGAAAATGAAACTACTGGTGCAGAATCCTGTTCAGTAACAGCATGGAATATATCTGTGTTCTGTGCAGCAATAACCAGGTTGAAGTGAGGGGTATATGTGAGCACGGCCATGTCCCTTCCCAGCTACTTTTGTTTCTTTGCCTTTCCCATTATTCTTTTGATCTTTACACAGAGCTGCTGTTCTGCCTCTCCATCAGAAAGTTGCTGATGCAGACAGTTCCACACACAAATTCTTTTCATGGCGTGCTGTACTGCGGAATGAGGCTTTTGACTGAGAGTCCGTCCAGCCCCTCTCAGGATCGGTCAAAGCTTCAGGCTACTGTTGTTGCAGAAAGTTGAGCGAGTTCTCCTTAGCGTTCTGGCCAACATTTCATTTCAACTTCCGTCACGAAAATAAATCATCTGGTTCCTGATCGTGCTTCTGTTTCTGGGATCTTGATGTGTGAAAATTTCCTACCGCGTCTCAGATGATGCAACAGGAGTGGGAAACATTTTGGGAAGGTCCTGTTTTGTGAAAGATGCTCCATCAACGGAAAGCCTGTTCTTTTTCCCCCTCATTTAATATGACCTCTCCAGTTTGGAAATTGATGAAGTGGGTGCTATCTCCAAGATGCACTTCAGAAATTCACCAAAGAAGCTTCGATTGCACCTTCCAAACCCACAACCACTTGATTCTAGAGGGACAAGGGCAGCAGATACCTGGGAATACCACCACCTGCAAATTCCCCTCCAAGCCAAACACCATCCTGATTTGGAAATATACCGGTAGTTGCTGGATCAAAATCCTGAAATTCCCTCTTCAACAGCATTGTGGGTCAATCCACAGCACGTGGACTGCAGTGATTCAAGAAGGCAGCTCACCATCACCTTCTGAAGGACAACTAGGGATGGGCAATAAAAATGCTAGCCCAGCCAGCAACACCCACGAATGAATACATCTAGTATTGTGCCCTTGTGAACAAGTAGGGTGGCCTGGGAAAGCCACGAAGGAGATGGACAATTCCAATCTTGATGTAAATAAGTGTGCAGCAATCAGCCAGGGAGGGGAGGCCTGACACACCTCACACTGGAGCCCTGATTAACAGTTCCAGGTTATGAGAGCTATTACACGCTCGCTGGGCCACCTGCTGCCTTGTGGAAGAGACCGGTGTTGCTTTAACTACTCTACCCACCAGGGTGTACCGAAGGAATCGTATCACGACCCCACCCTCTCCTCTGTAGTCACTGTTGGAATGTGGGAAATACAGCAGCAAATTTGCTAGTGCACAGCAAGATCCCACATACAGCAACACGCTCATGAGCAAATGATCTGTTTCTGTTTGCTGAGGGGTTACATCTTGTGCAGGATGTTGACAAGAATGACCCTGCCTTTATTCAAAATGATGCCGTGAGGTTTTTCACTCCCAACCTCTCTGTAGCCATGAGATAGGAGAGAAGTTGATTCTTGTGCTCAACCCTTGGGAGTGGGATTTGAACCTTGTGACGAGTACCTGTGGGAGCTCAAGTGGTGGCATGAGAGGGAGGGGCTCGTACAATGCAGAAGAGGCCCTTCGGCCTATCGAGTCTGCACCGACACGTCACAAACACCCAACCTTCCAACTAATCCCATTGTCCAGTGCTTGACCTGTAGCCTTGATGTGGCTCAGCTCAACACCATTGAGTCACTGGAGAGGTGATGGCCTATTGTCATTACTGCTAGACTCTTAATCCCGAAACCCAGCTAATGTTTTGGGGACCCGGGTTCAAATCCCAGCACGGCAGATGGTGGAATTTGAATTCCATAAAAAATAGTCTGGAATTAAGAATCTACTGATGACCATGAAACCATTGAGTATTGGAAAAACCCATCTGGTTCACTAATGAATTTCGGGGAAAGAAATCTGCCATTCTTACCTGGCCTCGCCTACGTGTAACTCCAGAGCCACAACTGCCCTTGGGCAACTAGGGATGGGCAATAAATGCTGGCCCAGCCAGTAACACATGTATTCCATGAATGAATAATTGAGCCCAAGTCTGGGAAATAGTCACGTGTAAAACAAAGGGGCTCTGGTCTGAGCAGGAAGGTAGAAATCTCCACACGGATGTTATTAGAGAGGTGGGGAGGATGGATTGTGGATGTAGTTGGCTTTTCCAGATTTTATTACAATGGGTTTTACGTGCCATATGGTTGGGATGTGACAGACAATGTTTTGAACATGAAGATTGATGCAATATTGTCATGCCATGAACTACATGCTAGGTATGGAAAGCACACTGAAAATGTCTGGTACAGAATCTAGTTGCACTTTTGATGGACAAACTCCAACCTTGGACTTTTGGGAATGAGATGAGGGAATGTAAATGGAATCCCGGTTTGACTTCCATTTCTGGGTTTTCAGAGGAAGTAAATGGTTTGCAACAAAAGCACAGTCTTCATTTGACACACTTTTACAAGCAAAGATGTTTCAGGGTCCCCCTTCCTTGGAAAGTTGTGGTATATTCGGCCAGTTCCTAGCTGGTTCATTGTGTTCATTTCTTTTTCATTAGGTTGGTGCAGAAGAAGCATTGTGGAGGAGCACTGTGTGTGAATTTAACAAGGTGATTGTACATGGAGCTGAAAAGTGTGACACAAGCTAAGGGTTCACAACCCAAACATGGGAGTGAAAAGCGAGTGCTTCCCCACTGAAAGCAGTACATGGTCCAATCTGCCTCTCCAGATTAGTCATGGAGATGCCAACAGGGACAGGCACATTAAGAAGTCTCACAACACCAAACTAAAGCCCAACAGGTTTATTTGACTCACTTGATGAAGGAGCAGTGCTCTGAAAGCTTGTGATACCAAATAAACTTGTTGACTTGGTGTTGTGACGCTTCTTACTGTGTCCAGATGGAGATGCCGGTGTTGGACTGTGGGAAGCACAATAAGAAGTCTCATAATAGCAGGTTCAAGTCCAACAGGTTCATTTGGTATCCAGAGCTTTCGGAATGCTGTTCCTTCATTAGGTGAGTGGAAAGAAGGATTCTGAAAGCTTGCGGCGTTTACTATCAAATAAACCTGTTGGACTTTAACCTGGTGTTGTGAGACTTCTTACTGTGTCCAGATTAGTGATTGAGAAGTCAGGACTGATGGAATGAAGCTTGCAAACTCCCCACTTGTCCTTACTCCCAGGTTTCTACTGTCTTCCAAGAAACAACATTGCTGTTTTTCCCTTTTTCACCCACCTGAACTGAGTGCTGAGCTGTTCCCACAGCATCAGGAGCCCATCAGTCTTCTACCTAACTTGAATGAATTGTAAGAAATATATATATTTTTCTGTCGCACTATTTCATGACATACATACATTTGGCTAATTAAAATGTGAGCTATTTTTAAAAGAAAGATGGAATTAAATAAAGTCTAACAAATTTGTTTTTGTGTGTGGTATTTTCATTTGCTGTGAGTGAAGGCTGTCCAGAATTTGACATGTTTTATTATCTTGAACATCCTCATTATAACTTCTCTATCTCCTTTCACCCTCTCTTCCAAACAGAGCTCTGAGTTAGAACAGCTAGGCATTCTTGATTCCAAGTATCTATGTGGTATTTATTTTATATTATAGAGTATCTTCAGCTGTATTAGTAAGGACATTGAGTCTAAGGAGATCATGTTGAATTTCTCACAGTGGGAGACTGTAGCCAGGTCTGAGTGTCACACTCAAGGAAAGATGTGAAGACATTATGGTTAGCACAGTAGTTGGCACTGCTGCTTCACAGCTCCAGGGTCCTGGATTCGATTCCTGGCTTGGGTCACTGTCTGTGTGGAGTTTGCACATTCTTCTCATGTCTGCATGGGTTTCCTTCACGTACTCCAGTTTCCTCCCACAGTCCAAAGATGTGTGGATTAGGTTGATTGGCCGTGCTAAAATTGCTCCTTAGTATCCTGCATTGTGCAGTTTAGAGGGATTAGGGGATAAATATGTCAGGATAAGGTAGCAGGACCTGGGTGGGATTGTTCCACCATTCAATCAAATTATGGCTGATCTTTTCAGGGACTCAGTCCGTTTAACCACCTGCTCACCATAATCCTTAATTCCTTTTAAGACTTTATTCTTGTTCAAAAATTTTTCTTTCTTTACTTTAAAAACATTCAATGAGGTAGCCTCAACTGCTTCAGTGGGCAGGGAATTCCACAAATTCACAACCCTGTAGTGAAGAAGTTCCTTGGTCATCTGCGACTATGGTAACTTTATATATAAAATAGATATATACTCACACGTGTATATATATTTATTATATATGACTGATTGTTTTAACCTGATAATCTTTATCTTGTCAGTCCTATTCAGGAGAGATACACGAGTATTCAGAAATTCATTTACACTTCTAATCATTCCACTTCTACAGTGTTCAGGCAGGACAACTGATCTATTCTTCTTGGACTGGTCACACGTACTGTCTGAAGTATGAATGATTTCATTTTTTAATACCATTCGACACTCTTTCAATGAGGCAGTGAACACCAACTCCCAGGCACTGAATGATTACAGCAAAGACTGAGGCCATTCAGCCCATTGTGTCTGTGCTGGCTATTTACAATTCACCTAGTTTCCATTCTCCTACCTTTTCCCCATGAAAGCTGTGATGGAACCTGTCTGTGCCGCACTCTCAGGCAGTGTGCTCTAGATTCAAACACTCGCTGTGTGATATGCTCATGTCATTGTCCTTCTTCAGCCAGTCAGTTTATAATGGTGTTCTCTGTGTCACCATTCCTTCTGTCAGTGAAGACTGTTCCACCCTATCTATCGATCTGTCTCGGGTTATTTTGAAGAACTTCATCAATTTCTTTTCAACATTTACCAAGGAAAACAGTGTACATCTATCCTTTCCCCTACAACAATTCTCGAATCTTTTCAAATGTGTTCACCTATCCTGCCAACTCTAGGTACAAAACAAAATCTAAAAATCAGAGTTTAAAAAAAACTACAAAGTCTCAGCAGGTCAGGCAATATATGTGTAAAAGAGAAATCCAGTTAATAGTTTAACTTATGGAGATTTGGAAATTGTGGGGGCTGGGGGAAGTTATAACGATAGAGAAGATTGTTGAGATGGGAGGAGATTGTAAATTTCGGGAAAGATGTAGAGGCTGGAAGAGGTTACAGAGAAAGGGTAGGGGTATAGAGATTTGAGGAGGTTACAGACTTAGAGACTGGGTGTAATGACTGGAGGTGGTTGGAGAAATGGGGAATATTATAAGGGGAGGTTATAGAGATAAGGAGGATTGTAGAAGGGGGGTTATAGAGATAGGGAGTGTGAAAGTTTATTTATTAGTGTCACAAGTAGGTTTACGTTAACATTGCAATGAAATTATTGTGAAAATCCCCTAGTCACCACACTCTGGTGCCTGTTTGGATACACTAAGAAGATTTAGCATAGCCAATGCACCCGAACCAGCACATTTTTCGCATTGTATGGACGGGGGGGTAAGAGAGAGAACCGGTCGGTATTGGACTGGGGTAAACACAGTAAGAAGTCTCACAACACCAGGTTAAAGTCCAACAGGTTTATTAGGGAGCAAACACCACTAGCTTTTGGAGCGTTTGCTGCTCCTTTGTCAGGTGAGTGGGAGTTCCGTTCACAAACAGGGCATATAAAGATACAAACTCAATTTACAGAAGAATGATTAGAATGAGTCTTTACAGCTAACGAAGTCTCAAAGGTACAGACAATGTGAGTGGAGAGAGGGTTAAGCACAGGTTAAAGAGACGTGTATTGTCTCCAGACGGGACAGTTAGTGAGATGTTGCAAGCCCAGACAAGGGTGACAGATAGTGTGAAGGAACTGTGAGGCTCAGCACTCGAGTGGAGATAAAGGAGAGCTGTGGGGATGTTGCAGAGATGGTTAGGGGTGATGATACTGAGTGTTGAAACAGGTTATGATGAATGGGCAATGTCTGCCTGTCCTGGGACATTATCTGTGTCTCCCTCCCTCCCCCAGGGGGCAGTGTCCTGGGTGTCCCCTGCAGCAGGGCGGCGAGTGCGCATGCTCCGGAATGTATCCATTCCCTGGAGTGTAGCAGAGCTGCCGGAAGCAGTGTTTAAAACAAAGCACAGCGAGCCAGGGTAGATTCATCTGTAAGTAATACATTCTACAGCTCAAACTCTGAAAGAGGGGTGGGCAGGCTGGGTGTTGTGTGTTTCTTCTGACAGTTTTTGCTGCTTTCTCTCTCTGCTCCTGGGAGCTGGCCCCTTCTGTGCCTCGAAGAAACCAACAGCAGAATCCTTATATCAGAGTGTTCCTCATGTCCCTGTCAGTCTGGAGGACACTGCCTTGCTTTCTGTGTAATCCTGTCTGTTCCTGGGGAAGGGAGAGGCTATGGGGCATCACTGCCTGCCTGCCCTTACAAACATTGCTGTGTCAGGGCTCCTCTTTGTGCATGAGGCTTAATGCTTAGTCTGATTTTTATTCACTAGCCTTGGAGCTCTGTGCTGCTAAATCAGGGAGCAGTTACCCCCACTGAAAGAAGTGATGTAACTTCTCCAGATCATTTAACACTCAAAGCACGACAGGTTTAGCCCAACAAAGATAGACTCAGAAAGCTGACTGGTATAGAGAAATTTGAGTTGAACCTGGAGCAAGTCCATACTTATTAAAATTTTATTTGTTTGTATCACAAGTAGGCTCACATTAACGCTGCAGTGAAGTTACTGTGAAAATCCGCCAGTCGCCACACTCTGGTGCCTGTTCGGGTACACTGAGGGAGAATTTAGCACGGCCAATCCACCTGACCAGCACGTCTTTCGGACTGTTTGGGGAAACAGAGCATCAAGAGGAAACCCATGCAGACATGGGGAGAACGTGCAGACTCCATGCAGACAGTGACCCAAGGCTGGGAATCGAACTTGGGTCCCTGATGTTGTGAGGCAGCAGAGCTCGGGAGAACTGCACACCTTTCCGGTCTCCATATTGGAGTACTGGAATGCCGGAATGGAGAAGTTGCACCCATCTGGTGAAGTGGAATAAGCCGGGGTGACCTGGGAGAATTGTTTGGTTTGATGTGGGGGAGATGGAGCAGTCCCACAATATCACACACATAGGCTGGTGGCAAGTAAATGCAGTGGGGAATTCAGGATGTGTATTCAGACAGCAGCTTTCATTTTCCTGGGAGTCCAGGCAGTGAAGTATTTTTGAAACGGAGGGGCTGCCATAACAGTCACCTTTTAACGCCCAGCAAACTCCCAGAAACAACAATCGGACAGTGAGCAGATCATCTGCATTTAGTGGCCCTTGAGGGGTAAATATTGGTCAGAGCTGTAGACAGAACGTTCATGTTCTTCTAAGGGGTGAGTGCTCAGGGATCTATGACCTTCATTAAAGAGAGCAGACTGGGGTCATGACTGAACGTCTCACTTGAAAGGCCTTTCCTTCGACTGAGTCGCACTCCATCAGTACTGCACACAAGTGCCAAGGTCTCAAGTCACCGGACTGGGAATCTATCACCCTCTGTGTGAGGGCCCAGACCTGAGGTAAGGATAAAGTCAGGATATCACATGGCTGGATGCATATGGGGCTGGGGACGGGTGCATTTATAAGCAGCTTATGCGCTTAACCATTCCTGTGATACAGAACAACATACAGAGTTGGATCTGGAGAGCTGTATGCTGGGGTTGGATCAGGAATTGTACAGAAGATGAAGGAATTGGGTGAAGATCTCTCTCAGTTGTCATTTTAGTGCAGTCCTGCTGCCAGGCTTTGCTGGTACTTTGGACTCTGGTGTCGTGTGAAGCCTTTCTGTCTTTTGCAGGTTGCTGTGTTAGACTCTCCTTCATCCTGGCTCTGTTCCGTCTGGATGGTGTTTATCTTTCCAAAGAAGAAAATGAATTTGTGGATAAAATTACCCAGGAGCTGGAAGGTTTCCTTTCGAAAACAGAGGACAATCCAAACAAGTGAGTAAAAGGACTGTGAGTGTGAATGTTTGTCTGTGGTTTTGCTGTCTTGTCAGCGCAGTTGATAGTACACTCATAGCACTCGCACACACTCCAAATCTCACGGTTCTGGATTCGACTCCCACTCCAGAACTTGAGTACCAAATAAAAAAAATCAAGGCAAACACTCTTGTGTGTGAGAGAGTTGTGTGTCTTTCAGTTGAGACGCCATGCTAAGATTGCAACTGATGTAAAAGATCACCTTGCCCTAACTTCCCCCTGCCTCGGAAAAGCAGCCGGCATAAATAAGGACCTCATGCAACCGCGACATTCTCTCTTCCACCTTCTCCTGTCGGGAAAAAGATACAAAAGTCTGAGGTTGTGTCATAAACTGAATCAAGAACAGCTTCTTCCCTGCTGCTTTCAGACTTTTGAATGGATCTACCTCGTAATAAGTTGATCTTTCTCTACACCCTAGCTATGACTGTAACACTACATTCTGCATTCTCTCGTTTCCTGTTCCCCTATGTACTCTCTGAACAGTATGCTTTGTCGAGTGTACAAACAAAAATACTTTTCACTTTACCCCAATACAAGTGACATAATAAGTCAAATCACATATTCAGGTGATCTTTCTCTGCACTTTTGCTGTGATCGTCACACTATGTTCTGCACCCTCTCCTTCCCTTCTCCCTTATGTTCCCTATGAATAGTGTCCTTTGTCTGTACAAGAAACAATACTTTTGACTATATCCCAATAGGTGACAATAAAGTCATACCGTTTGAAGATGAGAAAGGGAGTTCTCCTCACAATCCTGATCGATATTTACCCTGTCACTAACACAGATTCTCTGCTCACAATCTCTCTGCTGTTTGATGGAGTTCGCTGAGTGCTCATTAGTTGCAACATGTGAAAAGTAGTGTGTGTAAACGCAGTCTTCACTGAGAGAGAGGACACCACTAGCCACACTACAAGGGTGAGAAATGAGGCAGCTAGGGACACATGCTGTGTGTACCTTCACTGGAAAAGCAAATAGCTGCAGGGGGGTTTGCTCTCTTTCTCTCTCTCTGTCCTTCTCTCTCACACACACATACACATACACTCCGTTGTGGGCCGTGCCCTCAGTTCTGTCCAGGAGCACAGGAACACACCTTACAGCCCTTCAACCCTGCAGCGACTGTGCTACCTGACTGAACTGAAGCCTGCTATCCTTCCGGGGACCATAGCCCTCTCTTCGTGTATTTGTCAAGATGTTCCTCAAACCTCACTACTGTATCCGCTTCCACGACCTCCCCCAGCAATGAGTTCCAAGCACCCACCACACTCTGTGTAAAATATCTGCATTGCCTCTTGCCCCTTAAACCTGTGCCCTCTAGTAATTGACTTTTCCACCCTGATAAAAAGCTTCTGACCATCCACTCTGTCCATGCCTCTCATAATCTTGTAGACTTTTATCAGGTCTCCCCTCAATGTCAGTCACTCCAGTGAGAACAAACCAAGTTTCTCCAACCTCTCCTCATAGCTAATGCCCTACATATCAGGCAACATCCTGGGAAATCTTTTTTATATCCTTTCCAAGCTTCCACATCCTTCTGGTAGTGTTGCGATCAGAATTGAACACTATTCCAAGCGCAGCCTAACTAAGGTTCTATAAAGCTGCAACATGACTTGCCAATTTTTAAACTCAATTCCCTGGCCGATGAAGACAAGCACGCTTGTATACCTTCTTCACTACCTTCTCCACCTGCGTTGCCATTTTCAGTGACCGGTGTACCTGTATACTGTACCACTGACATTGAAGAGACATTGAAAAGACAGGTTGTTATTTGTTGCTCACATTGGTTTTCCTCTGTCCTGCTTGCAGGGTCCTGCTCTTTCCGCCACTGCCCAGCCGTTTGAGGTATCTAACCCATCGGATTGTGGAGAACTTTGACCCACTGGACAGCTTCTCGGTGGGAGAGGGAGCCGGCCGTCAGACCGCAGTGTGCCTGGCTGGTAAGAGGTGAGAATGTTGGCCCTGTCGGTTCACGCGGCCTCACCGTGGTAACGGTGCAGATTCTGATCAGCAGCAAGAGTCATCGCACCACCAACGTCACCATTTGGAGTTCAGGGTGTTCGATGAATGCAGGAGAGGGGGTGGAGGGAGGGATTGGAAGATAGATTTGACAGTGCTATGAAACAAGCCTGTGGCCAAGCCTGTCTTTCAGTCATTAGTAAATAATCACACAACACCAGGTTAAAGTCCAACAGGTTTATTTGGTAGCACAAGCTTTCGGAGCCGTGCCCCTTCATCAAATAAGTGCAGGATTTGGGTTCACAAACAGGGCATATACAGACACAGACTCAATTACAAGATAATAGTTGGAATGTGAGTCTTAACAGATAATCGAGTCTTTATAGGTACAGACAATGTGAGTGGAGAGAGGGTTAAGCACAGGTTAAAGAGATGTGTATTGTCTCCAGTTGGGACAGTGAGTGAGGTTTTGCAAGCCCAGACAAGTCATGGGGGTTACAGATAATGTGATATGAACCCAAGATCCCAGTTGAGGCCGTCCTCATGTGTGTGGAACTTGGCTATCAGTCTCTGCTCAGCAACTTTGCGCTGTCGTGTGTCATGAAGGCCGCCTTGGAGAATGCTTACCCGAAGATCAGAAGCTGAATGCCCCTGGCATTCTCATCCCTATTCCAAACCCTTCCCATCTGTGTAATCTCGGAGATACCTGTTCTTCTCTCATGCTGATGCCTTGAGCTTTGCTGATTATAATGATTGCATCATTGGTGGCCTTACCTTCAGTTGTTGGAATTCCATCCCGACGTCTCTCTGCTTCACTGCCTATCTGCTCTTTGAGGTCTTTGACCAGGATATAATCACCTGGTTTGAAATCAAGTGCAAAGAGTCTACAGAATCCCTACAATGCAGAAAGAGGCTATTTTGGCCTGTCGAGTCTGCACCCACTCTCCGACACAGCATCCCACCCAGGCCCGATCCCCATAACCCCACAAATTTACCTCACTCACCCCCCACTAACCTGAACACCTTGGGACACTAAGGAGCAATTTACCATGGTCAATCCACCCATTCTTAGAGTGTGGGAGGAAACCAGAGAATCCGGCCGAAACCCATGCAGACACGGGGATAACTTGGATCCCTGGCACCGTGAAGCAGCAGTGCTTACCTCTGTGCCAGTGGCATTATGCACTTTGCTTAAGAATGCATCTCTGAAACAGTTTGGGACATTTTGAGGTGCTGGGCCTGACATTTATTTGCTCTCTGGTAAGGCCACAGTTGGAATACTATGTGCAGTTCTGGTCACCCTATTATACAAAGGATATTATTAAACTAGAAAGAGTGCAGAAAAGATTTACTAGGATGTTACTGGGACTTGATGGAGTGAGTTATAAGGAGAGACTACATAGACTAGGACTTGTTCCTGTGGAGCATAGGAGGCTGAGGGATGATCTTATAGAGGTCTATAAAGTAATGAGGGGCAAAGATCAGTTAGATAGTCAATATCTTTTCCCAAAGATAGGGGAGTCTAAAACTAGAGGGTATAGGTTTAAGGTGAGAGGGGAGAGATACAAAAGGGTCCAGAGGGACAATTTTTTTCACACAGAGGATGCTGAGTGTCGGAATCAAGCTGCTAGAGGTACAATTTTGTCTTTTAAAAAGCATTTAGACATTTACATGGATAAGATGTGTATGGAGGGATATGGGCCAAACGCTGACAATTGGGACTAGAACAAAGAAAATTCCAGCACAGGAACAGGCCCTTTGGCCCTCCAAGCCTGCACCGACCATGCTGCCTGACTGAACTAAAACCCTCTACCCTTCCAGGAATCACTCAATTCCTATCCTATTCAGGTATTTGTCAAGACACCCCTTAAAACTCACTATCGTATCTGCTTCCACTACCTCCCCGCAGCAAATTCCAGGCACCCACCACCCTCCGTGTAAAAAAAAAACTTGCCTTGTACATCTCCTTTAAACCTTGTCTCTTGCACCTTAAACCCATGCCTCTGGTAATTGACTCTTCCACCCTGGGAAAAACCTTCTGACTGTCCACTCTGTCCATGCCCCCCTCATAATCTTGTAGACTTCTGTCAGGTCGCCCCTCAACTAGTTTAGGGGTTTTAAAAAAAAAACGGGGTGGCATAGACATGTTGGGCCGAAGGGCCTGTTTCCATGCTGTAAACCTCAATGACTCTGACAGATTCTGCTCTGGCATCTTTTGCTAGCACAGCCAAGACAGACAGATCATTTCAGTAAGGTCGGGTGGAACTGGAGCCCTGGGCTCAGTAATGGGCCTTGACAGTTTGTAACTGGTTGTTTTTAATTCCAGATTATCTCCACCTCTGGAAGGGAGTCACAGCAGTAATCAGTCCCAAAGTCATCGACCATACAGCAACGGTAAGCAGACAGAGGCGTTTAGACTATTTCCTGATAGGGCCGCAAGATACCAGAAGCTGCCTCCTGGCAAGTTCAGGAACAGACCTGACAAAGCCTACTATACTGCCAGGCCTCACTGTCAGAACAGTAGCAAGAACAGGAGGTTCCATTCCAGAGGGAAAGCGGAGAACAGCAGCAGCAGGAACAGGGACGGAAGAAGAGATCCAGGAGACAGGAGGAGCGATTGCGTCAACTTACCTGTGGAAAAGGAGCAAGTGGAGAGCGGGCAGCTTTCTCAAGAAACCGCTCCACTCTGTGTGCTTCCCAGAGGAGAAGCCGCAGTGACTGAAGAAGGTAAGAAACCCCGTCGCTCCAACCTGCAGCGAACAGACGGTGACTTCCAGAAGGAGCAGCCAAGCGAAGACTCAGCAGCTGATGATACTTTGATTAGAAGTTCCCAGGAATCCGAGGCCCAGCGAAGCCCAATCTCAGAGGAGGAGACCCAATTCTCATCCACTGACCAGAGAGCAGCGAAGGATCTATCCCAATTGGACAGCGAGGGAAATCTGTCGGAAAACATTACACCGTTGGTGGATCTTGCCGAGGGTGTGATTGGAGACCATTTTGTACATGGTGAGTGTCAGTCAGCCTCGCACACCTCGGAGATAACGGGAGCCCCAGGCATCAGCCCAAGGGCGGACTGTCATCTTCTACCTGAGGACAACGACACTGTCCTCAATGAGGAGTGCTCATTGACAAGTGGCTCTGAGAACCTGGCCAGTCTCCCAGAGAGTCAGCACACGGTGAGCGAGGAGCACAAGGAGAGCCAGTGCCCTGACAATATAACAAACTCTGGAGCAGACACAGCAGAAGCAGAGCAAGATGCAGTCAGAGTGGACACTGAACACAGTGAAAGAAAAACTCCTGGAGCTGACTCGACACATTTACTCAAAGAGGTAAGAAAATGGTTGGAGTTGTACAAACAAAATACCTCATTGCAAGCACAATGGGAAATAGAACATTTCGGTTATGGAGACAGGTTGGGCAAGCTTGGTTTGTTTTCATTGGAGCAGAAAAGACTGAGGGGTGACTTGATCGGGGTGTATAAGATTATGAGGGATATGGATAGAGTGGATAAGGAGCAGCTGTTCCCCTGAGAAGGGGACACAGGTGAGGGGGCAGGAGATTTCGGGAGGGATGTGAGGAAAAAGATTTTTACCCAGAGGGTGGTGACGGTCTGAAACAGTTTTTAAAGTTTATTCATTAGTGTCACAAATAGGCTTACGTTAATATGGCGGCAAGTGGTTAGCACTGCTGCTTCACAGCACGAGGGAGCTGAGTTCAATTCCCAGCTTGGGTCACAGCTTGCGTCAAGTCTACATGGTCTCCCCATGTCTGCATGGGTTTCCTCCAGACATTCTGGTTTCTTCTGACAGCCCAAAGATGTGTGGGTTCGGTGGGTTAGCCATGCTAAATTGCCCCTTAGTGTCAGCTAGTGTAAATGCATGAGGTTATGGGATAGAACCTGGATGGGATTATGGTTGGTGCGGAGTTGATGGGCCAAATAGCCTCCTTTTATAGTGTAGGATTCTATGAAGACTGCAGTTAACTTACTGTGAAAAACCCCAGTCACCACACTCCGGTGTCTGTTCGGGTACGCTGAGGGCGAATTTAACAAGGTCGATGTACCTAACCTTTGGACTGTAGAAGGAAATTGGAGCACCTGGAGGAAACCCATGCAGAAACAGGGAGAACATGCAGGCTCCGCATAGATAGTGACCCAAGTCTGAGAGTTGAACCCAGGTCCCTGGCAGTGTAAGGCAGGAATACTAACTGCTGTGCCACCAGTGTGTTGCCTGGGAGGTGGGTTGTCTCACATCCTTTAAAAAGTATGTGAATAAACTCTTGGCAGAGCCTAACATTCAAGGCTGTAGGTCAGATACTGGCAGATGGGATTAGGTGAGAGGTCAGGTGTTTTCACGTGTCAGTGCAGGCTCGATGGGCCGAAGGGCCTCTTCTGCACTGTATGGCTCTATGACAAATCAGCACGCTTGCAAAGAACAAAAAGAACACAACCGTTGACAAACTCTACTATCTGCTTCTCGCAATTTTCTTTCGAACCGAGTTCACTGAATTGTGATTGGTGTTTTGGAATGGATAAATGAAACAAATATCTTGGCCTTTAAGGCCATGCCACGGGTGGCACAGTGACAGCACTGCTGTCTCACAGTGCCAGGGACCTGGGTTCAATTCCAGGCTTGGGTCACTGTCTGTGAGGAGTCTACACATTCTCCCCGTGCCTGCGTGGGTTTCCTCCGGGTGCTCCGGTTTCCTCCCACACCCAGGTTAGTGCATTGGCCATGTTAAATTGCGCCTTAGTGTCCTGGGATGCGTGGGTTAGCGGGGTAAATAGATGAGGTTAAGGGGATAGGCTCTGGGTGGGATTGTTGTCGGTGCACACTCAGTGGGCTAAAAGGCCTCCTTCTGCAATGTGGGGATTCTGTGCCTGCTTACTATGAATGCAATAAAAGACCCTGTGTTGTTGTGAGCGCTGTTTAAATGTGTTTTTGGCTTGGCCGCGATGTCTGACCTGCTTTCTGGTGGTTGTAGCTTTCCGCTTGCCTGGGCGAGATGTGTATCAGTATTGAAGAGCCCGTGTTTGATTACTCCAGCTATGTGACAGGGGAGGACCCTGCAGCTCACCTGGAGTTTGGACACATCATTGAAATCTATGACTTCCCAGCCCAGCTGAAAACAGAAGATATAGACGCGGCCTTTAACAGTTTCCAGTAAGTGTCCAGATTTCCTCGGAGTCTCCTCTGCCTGGAAGCTCCTGTTTTCTCTGGTGTAGGACGGGATGCTTCCATGGCAGGACGGTTGCACGCTGTGGGTTTAGTGAGGTCTCAGCAAACCACAAGAGTCATCCAGAACTTAGAGATGAAAACACAGCCTATTCAGTGTTCTGCACTGGAACAAGTCTCTCTCTCTCTCCTTTTCCTTCCCCTTTCTCATTGGAGAGAGACACTAATATCATTTGTGTGAAGATTGGAATTATAAAATTGATTTGGCGGAAATTTTCTTTTCCTCTTTTCTGTAGGTATTGTCTGCATATTTATTGCTCGTTCTTAATTGCCCCTTGAGACAGTGGTGGTGAGCTGCCTTCCTGAACCTTGTGGTATAGGTACACTCATGGTGCCGTTAGGGAAGGAGTTTCAGGATTTTGACCCAGCAACTGTGAAGGAACAGCAATGTATTTCCAGGTTAGGACAGTGAGTGGCTTGGAGGGGAACTTGCGGGTGGTGGTGTTCCCACGTGTCTGCTGCCCTTGTCCTTATAAATGGAATTGGTTGTCTGGTTGGAAGGTGCTGTCTCAAGATCTTTGGTGAATTGCTGCAGTGCATCTTGTAGATGGTACACACTGCTATCACTGTGCTTTGTGGAGGTGGTGCCAATCGAGCAGGTTGCTTTATCCTGGATGGTGTTGAGCTTCTTGAGTGCTGTTGGAGCTGCAACCCATCCAGGCAAATGGGGAGTATTCCATCACACTCCTGACTTGTAGATGGTACATTGACTTCAGGGAATCAAGAGATAAGCACACTTACACATGTCTTGAAAACTAAATGTTATGCTTGTTGTGAACTTAGCTGAAATGATAAATGTGATTAATGAGAATAATTGCAAAGTGAGGTATCATAAGGTTAGCGCTTTCCAAGTTTGCACTGAGACTTGAGCAGGTTACTGAGACTGTTAGGTCTGTGTTCTTCAGAATGCTGCACTTTCTGGAGATGCGTGAGGCAGAAAATGCAGATGCTTTGCATAACTGGTTAGTTTGCTTGGAACAGGTCGCTAGCCAGAAGCCTGAGGTGCAGGACTCCACGGATGGTGCAGTGGTTAGTACTGCAACTTCACAGCATCAGTGACCCAGGTTCAATTCCAGCCTCGGGTCACTATCTGTGCAGAGCCTGCACGTTCTCCCTGTGTGGGCTTCCTGCAGAAGCTCCAGTTTCCTCCCACACTCCAAAGATATACGGGTTACGTTGACTGGCCATGCTGAATTGCCCCTTGATGTCAGGGGGACCAGCACAATATGGTCTGGATGGGATTGTTGTCGGTGCAGGCTCAATAGGCTGAATCATCTTCTCTTCTGCAGTGTAGAAACGCGATGATTCTTCGCCCTCGCCAGTGGCATTGGACGAAATTACAGGTTACACCTACACGGACCATGTTCTAAACACACCTTCCTTTACCATCAAGTCTTGAAGTGGCACGGGAACCCAGACCTCCTGCCTGAGAGGCATTTACACCTCCCACTGCGCCATCGGTCTATCCGGGAGGGGTGGGGCGGGGGTGAGACCAGAAATGCCAATCCTGCCTGAGACTTGACCGTTGCTTTTTCTTGCCAGTGACACAGGATTCCGCATAAAATGGGTGGACAGTACGCACGCCTTGGGAATATTTTCCTGTGTGGATTCAGGTAGGGGAATTGTGTCGGATGTACTGACTGTCACTGTCGGATTTTTGGATGGGATTATCAGATCACTTTCTGGGTCGTGAGAGGTATTTCCAACGCATGAGATTGATCATAGAAAGAAATCAAATCTTGGTCAATGTTGGGTGGGGGGGGGTCATTCTGAATGGAAATCTCAATCTGTGTTTAAAACCAAATCTTCACAAATCCTGAAGCTGTTTCTGAGCCAATGTCCCTTTCTCCCTTTCCTGCCACTCGGTGCTTGTGTTTATCCTGATAATGGTCGCATCCCTAGACCTCAGTTCTTGAGTAGCTTCATTTTAATCGACGTCACTATCAGTGGCCACTCAGTGGTTCATCCAACCATGGTTCCTCGACTCCTGAATTCTTGCCCCAAACCGCCCCCAAAGATCCTCCTTCAAACCTATTTCAGAGATCCTGGGTACCACACATCCTAGGCACTCTTCGTCAATTTGAGCTTCAAA
>JAGIQG010000031.1:11963727-12235509 GCA_024679065.1 Sphyrna mokarran
ATTAGGATGTGCATAAGGTGTTCTACTCCAGGTATGATTGAAGTGATCCACTCGAGAGCTTTTATCAAAATGTACTTAAGAACACAGCTAGAATATACCAAAATAAATTAGCATAACTTTTACCAATTGAAATACCCAGACATAGCAAAGTATAATTCTTAATAGTTAGCTTTCTCTATTGTTCTAGTATAGCATTATTCTATATCAATATAAATCCCTTCTTTCAAACCCATTAACATATGAACCAAAGATGTTTATGTAGGTATGAGATTTCCAGTCTTTTAACACCTCTGATACAGATAGACATTTGTATTCCAAGTCTTGTGGCGTGGAGAAGTCAGTTTTGGGCACAGTAAGAAGCCTCAACTCCAGGTTAAAGTCCAACAGGTTTATTTGGAATCACAAGCTTTTGGAGTGCTGCTCCTTCATCAGCTGAATGAAGACGTTGGTTTCACAAACACAGCATACATAGCCAAACACAATTGTAAGATAATGGTTGGAATGCGAGTCTTCAGAGGTGATCAAGTCTTTGCAGGGATAGACAGTACGAGTGGAGAGAGGGATAATCACAGGTTAAAGAGGTGTGAATTGTCTCAATCCATAATCTATTATTAGCCTTTTAAATATGAGTGGGTAGTTTTTTGACTCCTGTAGTGCAGAAGGAGGTCATTTTATCCCATTGATTCTGCACCAACTCTCCGAAAGAGCATCTCATCCAGCCCCTATCCCCATAACCTCATGTATTTATCCCACTAATCCTCTTCAGTGAGACATCAAGGAGCAATTTAGCATGGCCAAACAACATAACACACCTTTGGAATGTGGGAGGAAACTGAAGCACCCAGAGGAAACCCACAGGAGGAGAATGTGCAAATTCCATTACAAACAGTGTCCCAAGATTGGAATCGAACCCAGGTCCTGGCTTTGTGAGGCAGCAGTGCTAATCATTATGCCACCATGCTGCCCCATTTGTTACTGTATGCTTTGTTTCAGTTGCTGGACACAATGCACAAAGGTGTTAATTAGTTTCAATAAGAACGCTAGCCTAAATGCAGCCTTCAGAGTGGATCTGGCGTTCACTTCAACAGCTAGGTTACAGATACTGGAAAATGAAACAGAATATGACAAAGTGGCCAATGGCTGTTGTTGTGGTAAGGTGGGAGAAGGGTAGTTAGTGGGCCAGATAGATGGACTAGCTTGGTTGTTCCCTGATGTGTTCAGATAGTGACACATTCTGATCCAGGAATTAGGATGGCAAAACAGGACAGAAGGTAAACTTTGGGGACAGCTGGGTAGGAAAGACTTTGGAGGGGGACTGGTAAAGTTGAGCAAAATTTATTTATTAGTCATAAATAAGCTTCCATTAACACTGCAATGAAGTTACTGTGAAATTCCCCCAGTGGTGTACATAGTGTCACCACACTTCATCCGGCCTAATCAGATCACTTCAGCACTTTGGACAGATAAACAGCTGGAGGGTGATGTGAAGAGGCAGTGGGTTGTATTCTGGAACTTGGAGCCGAATGCTGCAATATCCAGATGTACTCAGTGTCGGCAGGGTAGAGCTGATTAGATATCACCAGCATCAATTCTGCTACTCTTACAGTTGTACAATTAGTGGAAAACAATGATCCTTTTACAAGAGAGACCGAAAGCACCCAGTCTGCTGAATCCATCAGTCTGTTGATTGTGTTCAGGAGCACAGCTTGCTGTGTGATGCAGACAGATGTATTTAAGGTCAGTGACATGCTGAAGAGATCCAGATGCTGTCCCACTGCACTTCATTCCCTCATCATATGTAAACTGGCCAGGTGGTATTAACATAGACTATTAATCCAGGAAACTCAGCTAATGTTCTGGGGACCCGGGTTCGAATCCCGCTACGGCAGATGGTGGAATTTGAATTCAATAAAAAATATCTGGAATTAAGAATCTATGGATAACCGTGAAACTATTGTCAGAAAAAAAAAACATCTGATTCACTAATATTCTTTGGGGAAGGAAATCTGCCATCCTTACCTGGTCTGGCTTACATGTGACTCCAAAGCCACAGCACTGTGGCTGACTCTCAATTGCTCTCTAAAGATCACGAGGAATGAGCAGTAATGCTGATGTGGAGATGCTGGTCAGCTAGCGATAAATGGAATAAATGCTGGCCAGCCAGCGATGCCCATGTCCCACAAATGAATTTTAAAAATTCCATCGCAATGCCCTCTTCACCCACTATCCCCACCGCCACCTGCGTATTCACACACTACCAAACCAATTCCTCACCATCTCAGAATCATCTTCCTTGCCTCCCCAAACTTCTGCTGCACTTTTCAAACTTAAACAACTCAAGTTTGACCTTGCATCATTTCCTGTGACCGTCTTTCGTGTCCCCTGTTTGTTTGTCCCAGTTTTCTCATGCAATGTAAAGTAGCTCACGCCTCTCCATTGGTATAAAGCCATTCTCAGGCAATGATAGGAAATAATCTTCTAACATGGACTATGGTGTGTCAAAAGTCCATTTCAAACATAGTGCTTCTCTTTAATAGACCGATGCTGCCATCGTCTCTCATCAGCCTTATCCCCTGGTTGTTTGGCACTGCACAAATAACTAATCTCTGATGGTTACTTCCTCTTAACTCGTTAACTCTATTCATTAAGTCAATTTGGATGAGGTGATCAAGTTCAATCTCGGCTCACTGACTGAAGGAGATCATTTCTTCCTATGCTTTCTCTTTCCTTCTCGTGGTTCCATGTTCAAATTCAGACTAATTTTCTGCAACCCTTATTTGCTTCTGAGTCTGACACTCCTTACTTCCTCCTGCACTTAGATATTACCAGAATAGTACAAAGTGGCATAGCTTGACGTTGAGTTTGGACATAGTTCAGCACAACATTGAGGGCCTGTACCATCCTGTATTGTTCCATACTCTGTTATTTTTGAGAGGAAACTGCTTTTTTTCCTGGAGGTGTGTATATGGCAGGAAGTTGGTAACTGTCTCCAAGTAGATGTTCAATGCACTCTGCTGATAGATGTTCAGGTCTATAGAGAGACAAGAGTTGGCTCGAGGGTACTGTCATTGATGGATTCAGTCCCAAGTCAAGATGTGAGAGCCAGAGACAATGGGGACAACACCAATGTATTTGTACTTCACTGGATCAGGGATAAGAAACTGGAACTTATTCAGAACTCTACCACGTCTGAATTTGCACCAAGTCCTATTCACTTCCACCTTTTCAGTTCTCCAACCTACATTGCTTCTGAATCAGGCAATATCTCCTCTTTTAAAATTTTCACTCTTGTTTTCAAATTCCTCAAATTTGTTTTCAGTATCTCTGCCACATCTCAGGTGTGTATAACCTCTTGAGGTATCTATCCACTCCTCCAATTCTGATCACTTCTACATTTGGCTAACAGGGTTGTCTCACTGCGCCAGGTATCCGGGTTCATACCTGTACCTAGATTTCACTTGTTCATCTTTGTCCAGAGCCAAACGTCAGTCATTGTGGACTATCTAGAATGGGCAAAAGCAGAGAGGTGACTATTATAAACCCTGTGGCAGTGCCGTGTGTAGAGTCAAGTATGTTGGTTCACATGGTGCATCACTGCTGTGGTTTATGATGGAAGCTTAGCTATTTCCATCCCCTTGACTTAAACAGGTTTGAATTCTGCATTTCTTTTGATCCAAAATAACAAGGGCGATATAGTCCCATTGGGGAAAGGAGAGAGGGGTCAAAATAGAGAGAAGTTGGTCAAAGGCGAAACTTTTTCTGTGCAAGTGCTCAAACAGTTCAAGATTGAGGCAAAAATAATTCTCCCCATCCCCCTCCCTACCAGCTGACTGGGCCACCATTTATTGCCAGACCAGGTAAGGATGACAGGTTTCCTTCCCTAAAGGACATCAGTGAACCGGATGGGTTTTTCCAATAATCAACAATGGTTTCATGGTCATCAGTACATTCTTAATTGCAAATATTTTTTATTGAATTCTAATCCCACAATCTGCCGTGGTATGATTTGAACACAGGTCCCCCAGAGCATTACCCTTGATTTCTGGATTTCTCATCCAGCAAAAACGTCACTCTGTCACTGCCCACCTCCGCCTCCACAAGCCAAAAAAGGTTCATCCTGACTGCCTGAATCAGGACTGCCGTGTGATTCTAGAGTCACATTACCACCACAGCAGGCAATGGCCTAGCCATATTATTGCCAGACTATTAAGCCAGAAACTCAGCTCATGTTGTGGGGTACCCAGTTCGAATCCCACCACAGCAGGTGGTGGAATTTGAATTTGGTTTAAAAAAACCTGGATTAAGAATCTACTGATGAAACCGTTGTTGATTGTCAGAAAGACCCATCTGGTTCACGAATGTTCTTTTGGGAAGGAAATTTGCCATCCTTACCCTGGTATGACCTATACGTGACTCCAGGGCCACAGCAATGTGGTTGATTTGCAACTGCCCTTCAAGGGCAACTAGGGATGGGCAATAAATGCTGGCCAGCCAGCGATGCCTATGTCCCACAAATGAATGAAGAAATGGTGACTTTGCACCCAGACTCAGCTGGTATGGTTGTTAATCTGGCAGCAAAGGAAGAACTTTGTATCTCCTAGAAAGCTTAGAGAACTGAATGAATGATGTGATATTCCACTCTCTCTTGCATGATTGAATTGTTCAACTGAAAAATTCTGTACCGTGGAGTGAGCAGATGTGAAAGAGTTGGCTTGAATTTACATCGTACTTTTAAGTCTCTAGCTAATAAAGTATATTTGCCCCCCAAGTGTTTGTACAGCTGTAACACCTGCAGAACAGCTCGGCTCCCACCCCGAGGGGACACTTGAGGTGGCTATCAAGCCTCTGTTTCAGTGGTTTGCAGGCTTTACCCATAAGTTTTTACATGTCCACAGAATATCACGTATCTAGGGAAATCTTAGCAAAGGGACACCTCAGGTCAGGGGAATTGCTTCTTCAGAAGTGTGCAGAAGTCTCACAATACCACGTTAAAGTCCAACAGATTTATTTGGAATCACAAGCTTTTGAAGCACTGTTCCTTCATCAAGTAATTCACTGATTTGAGAGAGATTTGAGACTTTTGGCCTGGAATTCCTGTTTCAAATACATTGGATTTAATAATAATCCCTTGAAACAAATTACACTTGTCTTCCAGAGCAAGTGAAAAGCATAATTATTCTGTTTACACAAATCTTTTAGCCTAATAGCAAACATGGCATTTTAGATGGATCAGTGCAAAACATCAGAAGGTCATTTCAAAAACCAATGGGGCTTAATATAATTATTGATGTATTGAACGGGTGTACTGTACTTCTGAAATTCTGCATTCTTTTTAAACTGGTGTGTGTGTGAATTCAGTGGATCACTGGAAATGGTGCACACGGCTGACATTTATTTGGCTGAGGTGTATTAAACTCGGGCCATAACTTATTACTGCAACATTTGAAAGCGGAATAGAGGATTACTCCCTGTTGTCCTGGATATTCATCTCACATTCCTGTACACGGATTCTAGATCTCTCAGTCCTCCTTCCAGCTACATTCGCTCCACTGCAGCACTGATGACAAAAGCATCTCACAGGCTGCAAAGGGCTTTTAAACACCTTCAGTTATTTTAATTATCGAAGCCTGTCCTATTATCCTGGACAGACAGAAAATAGATTTCAGATTCTGGGATCCTAACTTCCCACCTTCCCTGATATTTTTTTTGCCACCAGACAGGAATGTTGAAGATGAGGCATTTTTGAAGTTTTTTTCCCTGTTTGGATTCTGGTATCTCTCCAATTCAGGGCTGGGCTGTCAGATAATGAGGGCTGCAACATTATCGTGTGTGTGTGTGTGTGTGTGTGTGTGTGAGCTGCATCCCAGGTAGGGGGATAGGGAGCGAGGGGTGTGAGCGACAGGAAGACTAGCCCCAGCAGCAAGGTTCTGAGCAGCACTACACTTGGGGAATGATTGGCACGAGAGTTCTGCAGCAAAACCAGCCTCGCCCCGTCCATGCATGGCTGAATTGAAACACTGCAGATTCTGCACTGATACACTTCAGAGAAAAGAATATTTCCAGGAATGTTATCCCCTCTGCCACTGAAATCTCCCAGCAATTTTCCAATTGTCCCTCGACTTCTACTTCCCCATTCAAGTTGCCAGCTCTGGAGTTAGCAACCCACTCGACTCAGGGCCAGCTGTGGGGAGGGAGGAGGGAGAGAACACAGGGTCAGCTGGGGGATGGGGGGGGTGGTCAAATCCCAGGAGTGATTAAACTGAGCCCCCAGTGGATATCCAAGGTACCCACTGCAACTAACTGGAAGAGCAGGAAGCTCCCAAATATTATCCAAATTTGTTTCAAATAGCAATGTCAGAATCTGTGGGATCTTGCTGTGTGTGAATTGGCTGCCAGATTTCTGCATTACAACAGTGTGTTACACAACTTTAGTTCTGATTTGATTTATTATTGTCATATGTATTAATGTACAGTGAAAAGTATTGTTTCTTGTGCACTGTACAGATAAAACATACTATTCATAGAGAAGGAAACAGTTCAGAATGTAATTTAAACAGCTTCCAAGTATTCCAGTTCAACCAGACAAATAAGGACTGTAATTCAATTATTCCTTTATTCAACACTTTTAGTACCAACTCAAACAGAAACAGTTGCAACTCATTAACTCTCTATAGAACTTGAACTCTAACTGAACATCATCTCTCAACCAAACTTTAACATTAACTGAACATCAACTTTAACTGAAAATTAATCCTATCGAGTTTAGGAAAACTTTGGCCAAGAAATAGATTCTACATTGAGGCTATCTTCTCCTTCTCTGAAGCATCCTCAGGGTACACTTCTTGTGATGGTTGGTCTCTTCAAGTTATCACTGCTGAACAAAGACTCATGTGTCTCTTTATCCACAATTCTCCGCTTGCTGCCTGAAGATTCTCTGTCATCTGGCCAATTGTGCAACCAGAAGCCAATCACATGGCTCGGGCATCCAATGAAATTATTTTTGAATGATGCCATAACTCTTCATTTGACGGTACCATACATAGCAGGTATATAAATCAGAGACACACTGTGTCTAGATTAATAGAAACACCTTCTCTTTTCTGGGCCAACACAGGAAGTTTTAGATCATAGCTTCCAGACCAGAGCTTCTTTACAATCTACATCGCATTTGAATCTAAAAATTGACCAACAATCCCAGCATGCTTCACTCTTAGCCAGAATAGCCATTTTAAAGCCACTATTGTTGTTATTAAGTTGTTGTTGCAACTGTTCTTTCTCCATCCACGAGTGCTATGCTTCTTGAAAGTGGTTAATACCGCTGCCTAACAGTGCCACAGACCTGAGCTCAATTCCTGCCTCAGGTCACTGTCTGTCTGTGTGGTGTTTGCACATTCTCCCCATTTCTGCATAAGTTTCTTCCTAAAGTCTAAAGATGTGTGGGTGAGGTGGATTGGCCATGCTGAATTGCCCTTTTGTGTCAGGGGGACTGGCAGGATAAATATATGGAGTTCTGGAGATAGGGTGCAGGTGGGATTGTTGTTGGTGCAAGTTTGATGGGCTGAACGGCCTCCTTCTGCATTTTTGAGATTCCATAATACAAGACATGATAACAGAGCAGGGAGAGGAAGCTCTGTGTACAGTCTCATGCAGAGCCTATCTTATAAATATTCAGCATAATGTCCAAGACGAGGCAGTTTGCAAACAGTCCCCTCCCAGCCTTGCGTGTAAATGCAGATCCACAACTGCCACATAGAAGACCAAATTCTGCAAACTGCTTCCTCCAACACTGCAATTCCTGTATTTTTAATAGTGGGTGTCAGAGCAAGAGTGAATATCCACTAATATTGAAGGGAATTATTTTCACTGAATTTGTTGGCTGCATTAACCCATTTAACGTCTGCACAATTTCACTGTTAACTTGACTGGGGAATGAAATTGAACAGAATGTAAAAGCTGCATTTTGTCTGTGTGCATGTATCTGTCTGTGTGTATGTATTTGTCGTGCCTCTGCCTCTATGTGTGCATGTGCACGTGTGTCTCTGTGACTGCGAAGATTTACTGGTGTTAGATTTCTGATTAAAGGAACAGTCAAGACCACCAAAGAGAGAGGAACAATCTGCTTTGAGCTATATGCGGCTGTGAGTTATACCAAACAGACAGAAATATTGCTCCTGGCGATGTCTCTGTTACAGACAGTGCTGCAAGTGCAGTCACTCGCAGTATCTGCAGTGCAGTACTAACTGCAGTCCCCTCTGGAAGTGGGGGGGGGGGTGTGATCGGGCAGGCTAAAAACAGCTTTCTTCAGAGCTTGTGTGCAGTGGAAACCTGAGCACTGATCACCATCATTCAGGAGATGCGCCTTTTTAAAATACTCAGCCAGTTAATCGTTCACACACTGTGTTATCCTTGCAGTGTTCAGTTCACGAGTAATCCGACAGATTCTGCTAGTTATACCAATGTCACTGAATGATTTCAGAGCATCCTTCTGGCTCAAGTACAAGTGTTCTTGTGAGATTAGTAATCACAAGATTTGGACTGGCAATCCAGATCAAATCCCACCATGGCAATTTGTCAATTCACTTTTTATACTTTTTTTTTTAAACAGAAGCTTGTCCTTAGTAAAATCGAGCGGATTCACGTAAAACCCAACCAATTCACTAATGCCCTTCTGGGAAGGAGAAGTTGCCATTCTGGGTCTATACGTCACTCCTGTTCCACAGCAATGTGTTTAAACCTGGCAGCAAATATAGATGGATGCTTGATGGGCCACACAGACACGATGGGCCAAAGGGCCGCTTTTGTGTCACACTGTATGACTCTCTGGCTGAATAATCACATGCATGGAAACATTGAAAGGAGCAGGATGCGTTTTAAATCAGCAAAAGTTGGAGAAGGGAAATGAGGACTATGACGATAGATTTGCATGAGGAAATATTGGAAGAATTTCAAATGGAAAATCAGATGATAAACTATCTCTTCCTTTATAACCCCCTTCTTCAGCACCAGCATTTATTTTGTGTCCCTATTTGCCATTCTCTCGTCACGATCATGGCTGATTGTCCAACTCAATAGCCGAACCTTGTTTTCTCCCATAACCTTTGATCCCATTCGTCCCGAGGGCTATATCCAGCCGTCTCTTGAATACATTCAATGTTTTGGCACCAACTACTTCCTGTGGTAATGAATTCCACAGGCTCACCACTCTTTAGGTGAAGAAACATCTCCTCACCTCTGTCCTAAATGCTCTACCCTGAATCCTCAGACTGTGACCACTGGTTCTGGACTGCCCCCACCATCGGGAACATTTACCCTGTCTAGCCCTGTTAGAATTTTATAAGCCTATATGAGATTCTCCCCTCATTTGTGTGAATTTCAGCAAAAACAATCCTAGCCTAGTCAATCTCTCCTCGTACGTCAATTAGGAGGCAGTTCACTCCCTTAGAAGGGGACAATAATGGAGCCACGTCGTTAGTTAAAAAAACATAGATTAATTTCACCCATTAGATCTTTGGTTGGATCTGTACCAACCAAGCGTGTGTTGGCAGGGTGGCACTGGGCTTTGGACTTGAGATGGGGCAGTGCCAGTTTGGAAAGATTGGCACTGCCAGGAATACAAAGAGCAGGCCATTTGGGCAATCAGGCCTTTTTTTTTTTTTGGCATCTTGCTGTCCTAAGAATAAGAATGAACTTTCCCCAGCGAGAATGGTGAGTTTCTTGAATGTGTTTTCGATTTGGTATGGTGGGCGCTGACTCTAATTGGCCAACGTGAGAGGTCTGGACACGGAGGGAACTCTATCCCATTTTCCCAATTCTTCCAGCACCATCTGGTCTAATGATACTTTCCTCCCGAAACAGCAATTCTGATATTTCTTCCTGAAACAAGGTTTCCCCTCCCACCCAACATCCATTACTGTGGTTGACAGGGTTCTTAACCATGTCCACCCATCTCCTACACCTCTTCCCTCACCCCTTCCCCATCCCTTCCAGATAGAGTCCTCCTTATCCTCCTCTTTAACGCCACCAACCTCTGTATTCAAAGAATCATTTTCCACCATATTTACCAACTCCAGCATGATGGCAACACTAAACCAATCTTGGCCTCAGTGACCCACCCTTCCCCCCAGCACCACCCACCTCAACTGCTCACTATTTGACACCCTGGTCGCCTCCTCCGACACCCTGGTCGCCTCCTCCAACACCCCCAACACTTCCCCCCCCCCCATTCCCATGACATATTTTCTTGCAATCACAGCATGTGTATCACACTGGGGGGGATAAGGTCTGGCTGGGATTGTGGCTGGTGCAGACATGATGGGCTGAATGGTCTCCTCCTGCAGTGCAAGGACTCTATGATTCTATGACATGTCCCTTTACCACCTCCCTTCTCTCAGAGCCCAGATGTGGCTTCCCTGTTGAGCAGTATTACACTTCAATTTGGTTTATTACATTCAATGTCTATTCCACATTATGGAGGCTAAACGTAAACTGGGTGATCACTTTGTGGAATGCCTTCGCCCAGTCTTTAGGCATGACCCTCAACCTTCCTTCCTGTAGCTTCCCATTTCACCTCCTCATCTTTCTCTCGTGCCCACATATCTATCCTCAGCTTGCTGCGATATTCCACTGAAGCCTCGTGCAAACTCGACTCATCTTTCCTTGAGTCGCCCTACAGCCTTCTGGAGTCAACAATGATTCAACAACATCAGAGGATAAACTATCTCCTCTTTCATAACCTTCTGTGCCAGCATTTATTGTCTGAACCTAATTGCCCTTTTGTCATTGTAGATGGCAGTGCTCAGGGGTTTGGAAGGTGCTGCCTTAGGCTCTTTGGTGAATTGCTGCAGTGCATCTTGTAGATATGGAAAGGGCAGTAATCAAGCAGGGCTGCTTTGTTCTGGATGGTGTCGAACTTCTTGAGTGTTGTTGGAGCCACACCCATCCGGGCAAGTGGAGGGTATTCCATCACACTCCTGACTTGTAGATGGTGGACAGGCTTTGGAGAGTCAAGAGGTGAGTTAACTGGAAGAAATGTTTGGTATGGGAGTTATTAGACTTGCTGAGACCAGGCAATTAAATTACACAAGACAAGAATCAAAACTGAGATGCAATGTTGACCTGCTTCAGCCATGATGTAAAGATGCCGGCGTTGGACTGGGGTAAACTCAGTAAGAGTCTGGCAACACCAATTTTAAATCCAACCAATTTATTTGATGGTAAATGTGCTAGCTTTCGGTGTTTGTGCCTTCGTCAGGCGAATGAGATGTTCTGGTCTCCAAAAGTACACATATCAGTACAGACAATTTACAGATTGCTGATTAGAATGCGAATCTTTACACCTAATCTGCTATTGAAGTCTTAAAGTGGCTAACAATGTGGGTGGAAGGAACATTGAGCACAGGTTAGAGAGATGTGTATTGTCTCCAGACAGCACAGTAAGTGAGGTTTTTTGCTAACCCAGGCAAGTCATGGGGGTTACAGATAGTGTGACATGAAGCCAAGATCCCTGTTAAGACCATCCTTGTGTGCGGAACTTGGCTATCAGTCTCTGCTCAGCGACTCTGCGCTGTCGTGTGTCATGAAGGCCCCCTTGAAGAACATTTACCCGAAGGTCGGAGGCCGAATGCCCGTGACTGCTGAAGTGTTCACCTACAGGAAGGGAACTGTTTTGCCTCTACCCTGCTTCAGCCAGCCAGGCAGTGAGGTGACAAGGTGGGGAAGTAGCAATGTTGTGTGAGTGAGCTACGAGGCAGCAAAATGCTCTTGAATGTTACAGTTTGGAATAGCTTGTTTGTGTGCCTAACCCATGTCAATCCTCATGAATCATGAACACTGACCCCAGAAATCTTTTCCACAGGTTAAACAAAGAAATCTGCAGCTATAAACCTTCTTTTAAAACTGTAAAAATACAGTTTTAATTGTAACTGGCCAATTACAGAGAAGATAGGGTGTGCTGGTTTACAGGAATTTGCCTTGATTGACAAATACATCCATTCATCCAATCCTCGAAGCCCTACTGTGCAGAAGGAGGCCATTCAGCCCATCGAGTCTGCACTGACACAATCCCAGTCAGATCCTATTCCCATAACACCATATATAACCCCTCCCCTCCTGCCTAACATAACAATTTAGTATGGCCAATCAACCTAACCAGCATGTCTTCCAGACTGTAGGAGAAAACCAGAGCATCTGGCAGAAACCCACACAGACACAGGGAGAATGTGCAACTCCACACATACAGTGATCCAAGGCTGGAATTGAATCCAGGTCCCTGTCGCTGTGAGGGCAGTGATGCTAACCATGCCAGCATTCACTAACTTTTACCACTTTACAAATGCACCATAGAAAGCGTTCTTTCTGGTGGTATCACAGCTTGGTATGGCTGCTGCTCTGCCCAAGACCACAAGGAACTACAAAAAGGTCATGAATGCATGAACGTAGCCCAATCCATCACACAAACCAGCCTCCCATACATTGACTCTGCCTACACTTCCTGCTGCCTTGGCAAAGCAGCCAGCGTAATTAAGAACCCCACGTACCTTGGACATTCTCTCTTGCACTTCTTCCATCAGGAAAATGATTCAAAAGTCTGAAGTCACATACCAACTGATTGAAGAACAGTTTCTTCCCTGCTGCTGTCAGATTTTTGAATGGACTTACCTAACGTTAAGTTGATCTCTACACCCTAGTTATGACTGTAAAGTACATTCTGCACTCCCTCCTTTCCTTCTCCATGAATGGTATGTTTTGTCTGTATAGCGTGCAAGAAACAAAGCTTTTCACTGTATTGTTTATACATGTGACAATGATAAATCAAATCACACCTTGATTGCGGGTAACCCTGGAAACAGTGCGAGCCAGAGATCAGTGGAGTGATTATTGGCCTTGGGAAGGACAAGAGGGCAATTCAAATTCCCTCCAGAGCTAGAGTTGGATTCCAAGGAGAGGGGAGCTTTTCCTGGAACGTGAATAGAGCTAAGCAGATGAGATGATCAAGATAAGTTGGCAAAAGATGATTTGAGGATTGATGTTAGGAAGGATTTGGAAGGGATAAAGGAATGTTTGTCAGGGGTCAACACTTGCAGGGACCAACACTTGCAGGGACCATTGACACTGTTAAAGAATCAGTTATTCCAACAAGGAATTGGAATTTGACCAGCAACTCACAATGCAAAAGCTCCCATTGTGGGTGTACCTACACCACATGGACTGCAGCCACTCATCACTAACTTCTTAAGGGGTAATTAGGGATGGGCAATAAATACTAGTCTGGCCAGTAATGCCCACACCCCCTGGGCAAATAACTGAAAATAAAACAAGGTTTCAGCAAGATAATTGGATCCTTGAGTCAGCATTGGGCAATTGCAGCCTCGTGAATTATTTTCCCTTGATTTTATTTTCCAGTTTTGCTTTGTGAAAATTTTCAGGAATGGTAAGATGAAATCCCCTGTTTATTCCCCCCCACCCACCCAGCCCCACAGCGGTTTGATTTGTTGATAGGGGAATCGATGGGTTCTGCGATGCTGTGGACAGGGAAGGATAAGATCAGACTGACAAAGCACTTGGGCTGCAAGTTCCTGTGAAAGTGCTTTCCACACATCTTTTTGCCTGAATGCAAAAAAAGACACAAGAGTCAATCTTCTAATTGGCGGAAGGCTGGGGAACGTTGAACTGCAGGCAGACCGCACCCACTGCTCTGCAGCAGACTGCAGGAGCCCAGATCAATAAAACACACAGCTTAACCCTGCAATGGTCTGCCTGCTGTCCGGAGATGTGAACTGCCATTTGGAGGTTTTAACACGCTCGAGCAGCAATGGGCAACCTGGGCTAGTGAGTGGAGCGCGTGAGTGGCCCTTGTTCATCTCAGTGGGCCACAAGATTGAAATCGGGCTCCTTCACCAACCGTAACCCCATGAATCAGATTAAGTACAGTTAACACACGCTGAATATTTCATAGCACCTTTTACAGAAACTGGTTCATCATTAATATACTAATAAAACTGTCATCATCGGGAATTAAGAATCTACCGATGACCACGAAACCATTATCGATTGTCGGGAAAAACTTGTCTGGTTCCTTCCTTTGGGAAGGAAATTGGCCGATGTGTGACTCCAGAGCCACAGCAATGTGGTTGACTCTCAACTGCCCTCCGAGGGATGGGCAATAAATGCTGACCCAACCAGCAACGCCCATGTCCCACGATTGAATAAAAAAGAACTTCAAATCGTAAAAACAAGAGGAATATTAAGGCTTTGGACACAGAGGGAGTGTATGACTCTCTCAGTCAATCGGCACTCACATCACTTCACCCTTACTTTCCGTTTGAATCATTCTAATCTCGCTGGTGGGGAAAAGAAATAATGCAGATGGAAATCAACAGGGTGTGGCAACACTGCACATGGGGAACCATCAACTAAATGTCTTGTGGGTCGCACTGATGGGTCACATTTGGCCCCTGGCCTGCGGATTGCCCATCCATTGTCTTCGGGTTCATATCAAATAGACATCTTCCCACCATCCATCACCCCCATCTCACCGACCACCCCCACCCTGCCCAAACCTGCAGTGTGAATTGACAAGTTGACTAGAAACTGTTTGCGAATGAGAGGGTGGTGAGCAGTCACCCGGTTTTGATGAATCGTGACAGGAGTTCATTCTTTGGATCTTGTCAGCCTCTTTTGACCAGATCTCACTACCAACGCCCCCCCCCCCGCGCCCCCCACCTGTCCAGTGTTGGTCAATTTACATGTGGGGAAATGAGGTGAAGGGAAAAACTTCCTTGTGTTGCTTGGGAGCCTTCTTCATTCACACCCAAACAATACCAATCAATTCACCTATCTATCAATAACCTTACCCCAGTGTTTCTGGGACTTATGTATCTGTTGGATTGACTTGCAAAGCAGCCAGCAGTGTTCCCTACCTTCCTGGAAGTTTATACAAGACCTGACCATCTTTCTCTTCTCCTTCTTCTCCGCCTTCTCCTTTTATCATCCTTGTACATACTTGCGCTCTTTCTCTCTTACTCTCGGTCTTTCCCTCTTCCCAAATTCCTGCAACCCCAGTGTCTCTTTCCCTCTTGTTCTGAGCAAGAATCCAAAATGGGGAGGAAGGATAGATGCCAGAATACACTGCAGAATATTGCTAACCTAAACGGAACCACAAAGGCAGATCAGAAGGATCCAGTCTGGCCTCGTCAAGCCCAGATCTAAAATCTAGCTCGCCAACAGCGAGTTTCACTTTAACGCCGTGTCCTTGGCAATGAGAATTCCCCAAATGATTAAATATTTTAGTCTACATCGCCAACATTTAATCCAGACAGGAGCTGTTTAATTAGCTCCTGCACTTAAGAGTAAAATAAACCCTTGTCTTAATCGGCCACTTTTCACTTTCAATTATGGGACCGGACCCATTTAGCCATGATAAAATATTGGGGCCTTTAACTAAACCTCAAAGAGGAGCATTCATATCTGCAAGGCTGACAGAATAACTCTGGCTCCCTGACAACCTGTCAAAAGCCCCAGAGTTATTGCTTCTACTGCTGTCCATTAAGGAAATGAGTTTTCAATGAGGGCACAGCCTTGGGAGATGACGGCAGCATATGATAGCAGCCTGGCAGAGGCTGGAAAGGTTTTATTTAAACCACAATGATGTCTTCAGGGTGGACCGTTTTGGTCCAAGAGCTATTGCTATTTTTGTTAAAGACATACTTCCACACTCTCCCGCTTTTTAACTCCAATCTTATAGGTCTGAGTTAAAAGAAAGTTAAAGTTATTTATTAGTCACAAGTAGGCTTGCATTAACACTGCAATGAAGTTTCTGTGCAAATCCCCTCGTCGCCACACTCCAGCGCCTGTTCGGATTGCACTGAAGGAGAATTTAGCACGATGAATGCGCCCTAATGAGCACATCTTTCGGAGTGTGGGAGGAAATTGGAACAGCCCCAGAGGAAACCCATGCAGACATGAGAAAATATGCAAATTCCACACAGACAGTGACCCAAGCCAGGAATCGAACCCAGGTCTTGGTGCTGCTGACAGCAGTGCCACTGTGCCACCTAGGGGAGATTTTACAGAAACATTTAAGATTATGAGAGAGGCTGAGTAGACTGGGGCTATACTCATTGGAATTCAGAAGAATGAGGGGAGATCTTATAGAAATATATAAGATTATGAAGGTAAGAAGGAAGCAGGAAAGTTGGTTCCAGTGGCGGGTGAAACTGGAACTAGGGGGCATGGCCTCAAAATAAGGGGAAGCAGATTTAGGACTGAGTTGAGGAGGAACTTCTTCACACAAAGGGTTGTGAATCTGTGGAATTCCCTGCCCAGTGAAGCAGTTGAGGCTCCCTCATTGAATGTTTTTAAGGCAAGGATAGATACATTTTTGAACAGTGAAGGAATTAAGGATTGTGGTGAACGGGTGGGTAAGTGGAGCTGAGTCCATGAAAAGATCAGCCATGATCTTATTGAATGATGGAGCAGGCTCGAGGGGCCAGATGGCCGACTCCTGCTCCTAGTTCTCATGTTCTTAGATGTTCTTGACAGCTACAGCTCACTGGATAGTATTCAAATAGGGTTCAGAATAATTTAAGATCCAGGTTTACAACTGACATAGAACTGAGAGTTCAACAACGGAAAATACTGGAAAATCTCAACCTGACTGACAGCATCTGTGGAGAGAGAATAGAGCCAGCATTTCAAGTCTGGATGGCATTGTCAGAGCTAAAGGCAAAGAAAATAGGACAAGATTTATTCTACATGGGTGGGTGGGGAGGTGGCAGTGCTGTAATTTGACAAAGGGAACGTACATGGTGATGGTAAAGACTGAGAACGGTGCTAATTGCATCCGGTAAGTGAGCCAAATGTTTGAATGGCAGAACAAAGGAACAGATTGACAACCTGAGCAATGTGTGGGAGTGGTCCCTGGAGGGGAGTTTGGAGACCAGATGGAGAGTGAGATTTCAGAATGATCACAACGGATGAATGAGATGAAAAGAAAAAATAAAATAAATAGAAATAGGGAGAAGGGAGAGTTGTCACTCTGAAGTTGTTGTACTCTTGTGTTCAGTCCAGAAGGCTGTAAAGTGTCCAATCGAAGGATACAAGGTTTTCTGAGAGAATGAAGCAGGATGTAGAGATGTCGGCGTTGGACTAGGGTAAACACAGTAAGAAGTCTGACAACATCAGGTTTAAGTCCAACCGATTTACTTGATAGTAAACTCACAAGCTTCCAAGGCTGTTCTTTGACAAAGAGGATCGACTCGAAAGCTTGTGAGTTTATTATCAAATAAATCGGTTGGAGTGAAGCAGGGCCAGAGGGGTTGGGTCGGGAGGGGAGGAATATTCTGGAACACGTTAAACTAATATTAAAAGATCCTAAAGATGTGTGATCATAACATACCATGGATGGCGTGATTCCACAGGTGACACAGTAGCACAGTGGTTAGCGCTACAGCTTCACAACTCCAGGGACCTGGGTTCGATTCCCGGCTTGGGTCACCATCTGTGTGGAGTTTGCACATTCTCCTCGTGTCTGCGTGGGTGTCCTCCGGGTGCTCAGGTTTCCTCCCAAGTTCAAAGGTGTGCAGGTTACATTGAATGGCCATGCTAAAATTGCTTTTAGTGTCCTGGGATGCATAGGTTAGAGAGATTAGATGCGTAGGTAAAAGTGTAGAGATATGGGGGTAGGGCCTGGGTAGGATTGTGGGCAGTGCAAACTCGGGCCAAATGGCCCCTTTCTGTACTGTAGGGATTTTATTCTATGACATGATAGAATTTCACATTCAATTTGAGGGTGGAAAGAGTGGGTTTGAAACTAGTGTCTTAAGTTTGTAATTGAGTTCAACTGACTCTATCTTCATCAACTTAAATAACTTGGGTTTGAAGGGAAGATGACCAGGGAACAATAGCAGATATATTTAAGTAACGATTTCATAAACTCTGAGCAAAGATATGTTTCATTCAGAAAGAAGTAGTCTGTGAGGAGGTTGCACAATTTGTGGCGAACTCAGGAAGCTCAAGATGGTGTCAACTTGAAAGGGACAGTATTGCAATTAGTGCAGGCCAGAAAATTGGAAATTGAGCCAAGGATGACTTGGAACGAAAGAAAAAGAGTGAGAAATTTTAATGTAAGAGAAAAAATGAGCAAGAACTATAAAAATAGACGATAACAGCTTCTACAAGAGAATATTTCTTCCTTAGTGGAGGAGACTGGGTGATTGATAATGGGAAACCAGGAAATGGCAGAGATTTTGAACAACTATTTAATATCTGCTTCACAGTAAAAGACACAGATCGCAGAATTTGGGGCAAAAAGGAGAAAGCAGATGAAAACAATCTCAATCACGGAGAAAATGTATCTTGAAAACTAAAGGCTGATAAGTCCCCTGGACCTGATGAACTGATCATCTTTGGGTATTAAAACTCGCAAGGCATGCCAAGTGGTATTACCATGAGATATTATTCCAGAAACTCAGCTAATGTTCTGGGGACCTGGGTTCAAATCCCATCACAACAGTTGGTGGAATTTGAATTCGATTTTAAAAAAAAACTGGAATTAAGAATCTACTGATGACTATGAAACCATTCTCGATTGTCAGACAATCCCATTTGGTTCACTGATGTCCTTTAAGGAAGGACATCTGCTGTCCTTACCTGGTCTGTTCTGTGTGTGACTCCAGAGCCACAGCAATGTGGTTGACTCTCAACTGCCCTCAGGCATCTAGGGATGGGCAATAAATGATGACAAGTTGGCACAGTGGCACTTCTGACTCACAGCGCCAGGGACTCAGGTTTGATTTCCGGCTTGGGTCATCTGTCCGTGTGGACGTGGCACTTCCATGGGTTTCCTCTGGATGTTCCAGTTTCCTCCCACAGTCCAAAGATGTGTGGGTTAGGTGTATTGGCCATGCTGAATTGCCCCTTAGTATCAGGGAGATTAGCTAGGGTAAATGTATCGGGTTATGGGTGCAGGCTCAATGACCTGAATGGTTGCTTTCTGCACTGCAGGATTCTGTGATTCTAAGATTGTATGCAATAGCCATGTCCAACAAATAAAGTAGCTGCAGAGACACTGAATACATTGTTTAAAGTTTATTTATTAGGGTCACAAATTGTGTTACGTTAACACTGCAATGAAGTCACTGTGAAAATCCCCTGGTCACCACACTCCAGCGCCTGTTTGGGTACACTGAGGGAGAATTTAGCATGGCCAATCCATCCAACCAGCCCGTCTTGCGTACTGTGGGAGGAAACCAGAGTACCCGGAGAAACAAGGGGAGAATGTGCAAACTCCACACAGTGACCCAAGCTGGGAATGGAACCCGAGTCCCCGGCTTGTGAGGCAGCAGTGCTAACCACTGTGCCACCGTGTCGCCCCCGTTCCATGCAGTGATATCTGAATGTTCCTTGTTCTCTCTTGTGTATGAATGAAGGTGAATTCGACATGAGACAGAGACAGAGTTCCAGCCGTGATATTAAATTTACTGTCCTGCCAGAATGTCTGTGATCTGACCCTGTCTGTGGAAAGGGAATGGCGCTCAGGTGAATGGAAATAAATGTTTGATGCCTGAAGTGGAGTCTGGAGGATTTGGCCATTAATGGCAGTGAGGTGTCACAGCTGTTTACTCAGCCGGCTACACTTTATTAACAGCAGGCTGACAGAGCAATCTCTCTCTCTCTCTCTCACACACACACACGTTCTGCTGAGGTGTGTGTACCATCCCTCTGCAATCGGAGCCTTCAATTAAAACCCATTGCTGACCTGTCACCTGTTTGTGTGTGTGTGTGAGTGTGAGTGCTGGAACTGAGTGAGTGGCATCCCCGCTGCTGAGGCAGAGGGTACCACATTCCAATCCAACTCCACAAAGAGAAGAACCTCCACCTATGCAGCATCTGTTCTGACCTCGGCATGTGTCAGAGAGCTAGGTGGCACGGTGGTTAGCATTGCTGCCTCTCAGCGCCAGGGACTCAGGTTTGATTCCCACCTCAGGTCACTGGCGGTGTGGAGTTTGCACGTTCTTCCTGTGTCTGTGTGGGTTTCCTCCAGGTGCTTCCATTTCCTCCTCCAGTCTAGAAAACATGTTGGTTCGATTGACCACGTTAAATTTCCCCTTATAGGGAAAAGAGGGTTAATTTGTGGAGTGACAGGGATAGGGCCTGGATGGGATTGCTGTCTGTGCAGACTTGATGGGCTGAATGGCCTCCTTCTATACAGTAGTGATTCTATGAAGTTGTTCTTATTTTCTTCTTTCAATCACTTATTGCCTCTTGTCTCTCTCTCTCTCTCTCTCTGTCGGAAAAGCCCAGCCTGTGTGGAGAGAGAATCACTATTTCATTTCCACTGTGATTCATTTTTTTTGAATTAAAGGGGGTTTGTATCTCGGATCTCCAGAGTCTGCGACAAAAAGCTGAACTCTGCTCCATCCCTGTCTCGATACAAGACCTGATATCCCACAGTCAAGTTGTTTCCTTAGCTTGGGATTGCAGAGGTTTGTCAGTAGCTGCGGTGGCTCCTGGAGTTGATCACCTCGGAGGTTGTCTTCAGATAGGCTTGAAGACAGGACAGTGTTCCGTATGTTGGGGCAAGATGAGAATGGGTCAGGTGAGCTGGAACTCGAGCTCCACCTGGCTCAAACTAGCCAGGTTTGTGCTAAAGAATAAATATGTTAATAAACAGTTCCAGTTTGCTTACCTTATGGTCCTTAATTCACCTCTATATCAGACCTGCTATTTAATAGTTCTAGGCGTGGCGGGGGAGGGGGGGCAGTTCCTCTTCCAGAGAACTGTAGAGAGTTACTTTGTTGCCTTGTTTGTAGTGGTGGTCAAAGTTTTCAGACCCTCTTTCTCTGACGGAATTCTATACGTGACTCCAAAGGTAACTCTGAGGAACAGTTTAAGGTCCATATCATCAAGATGTCCCTCCCTCAGAGTCATGCCATGAGCTAAAATAAAGGATTGGGGCCGGGCAATTAGCAGTCAGCTATCTTCCCCATCTCGCATTTCTTCAAAGTGTTTTATTAAGTTTTTAAAGTTTATTTATTTGTGTCATAGGTAAGGCTTATATTAACACTGCAATGAAGTAACTGTGAAATTTCTCCAGTCACCACACTCCAGCACCTGTTCGGGTCAACGTCCCTAACCAACACGTCTTTTGGGGAGGAAACCGGAGCACCCGAAGAAAACCCACGCAGACACGGGGAGAATGAGCAGACTCCGCACAGACAGTGACCTGAGCCAGGAATCAAACCCGGGTCCCTGGCACTGTGAGGCAGCAGTGCTAACCCACTGTGCCACCGCATAGGGTTTGGATTTGACAGGGCATCTTTGCATTTTTAATGATGATGTTGAGGGAGTTTGGTTTTATCTCCTGATTAAAAACCACAATGGGTCAATAACAGCAAAGATCTCCTTGTCCTCTTCTGTCCTCCTCCAATAATAAAAACTCTCCACTCCCTCTCGGGAGCCGCCTTATGTTCCAGCCTTGGATATTTTTAAAACATGGTCTTATAAAACTTTAACTATCATGCAGATACTACGTCATGAGCCCTTTCACTGCAGAGAAGAAATCTTTCTCATCTTATCCCTCTTCAAGCACAGCCCACTTCCATAATCCTAAGATATAGGAGTGAATTAGGCAATTCAGCCCATCAAGTCTGCTCCACCATTCAATCATAGCTGATAAGTTTCTCATCCCCATTCTCCTGCCTTTTCCTGTAACCTTTGATCCTCTTACCAATCAATAATCTATCTATCTCTGTCTTAAAGACATTCAGTGACCCGACCTCCACAGCCTTCTGAGGCAAAGAGTTCCACAAATTCACCACTCTCTGGCTGAAGAAATTCCTCCTCATTCAGATTCGTTGTAGTTTGCCGTGAATTTGAGGGATGGAAGATTCTATCGGTGAACTTTGAATGTGGAGGCAATGGCGTAGAGGTATTATCACTAGACTATTAATCCAGAAACTCAGCTAATGTTCTGGGGATCCAGGTTCAAATCCCACCAGGGCAGATGGTGGAATTTGAATTCAATAAAAAATATCTGGAATTTAGAATCCTCTGATGACCATGAAAGCAATGTCGGAAAAACCCATCTGTTCTTTAGGGAAGCACTCTCAACAGCCCTTCAAGGGCAACGAGGGATGGGCAATAAATGCTGGCCAGCCAGCGACGCCCATGTCCCACGAATGAATGAAACAGATCCACAATGGACAGATCCAGTCTAACTTTCTGTCCTCTGCTAACAGGCTCTAGAAATCTCATGGAGATTGAGAGGGAAGTTTTCAAAGAGAGAGATGGATGGATGTCCAAAGATGTGCGGTTAAGGTAGATTGGCCGTGCTAGGGGATTAGCAGAGTAAATACGTGGAGTTACGGGAATAGGGCCTGGGTGCAGTTGTGGTCGGTGCAGACTCAATGGGTCAAATGGCCTCCTGTACAATGGGGATTTTACGAATATGCTGTCATTGGTGCTGTCAAAGTTGCCGGTCATTGTTTTCAAGTGTGAAATGAAAGCGGAAGGTGCGAGAAATACTCAGCAGTATTTTAGGTAGCATCTGTGGAGGAGGAAACAGGCCCCATGGTTTGAATCTAACCTGGCTCTCCATGGGGCCTGAACCACAGTGGTGTGCTATTGGAAATGTTTGCTCCATTTCTTTCCACACACGTGGCCAGACCGGAATGTTTCCAGTACCTTGCATTTCTTATCTAAGTTTTCCAGGATCCGTAGTATTTCACTATAATGTCCAACTCCATTTCTGAAAATTTGTCAGATGGAGGAAAAGTCTGGAAAATAATCAGCATTAACTGGTTGTCACAGGATAGGATAAGAGGGAGAAAACTTCAACTAGTTAGAGCCGTGTGCAAGAGCAATAATAAACCGAGGAGGTAATAAATTCAGGAGAAACTCCTTTACCCAGAAAGCGATGAAGAGTGTGGGACTTGCTCATGTGGGAGCAAGATGGTGAGTGGAGACTCACTCCCACAGGCAACATCCAAACCCCAAACATAAAGCAGCCAGCAACGCACCACCCTGCACCCTGTTTCTGCTGCTGTATCCCCACTGCTGGCAAATCAAACATCCACCTTCTCTCCATTCGGAATGTGTGTGAGTACAGAATGAAGGAAGAGCTTGATTGCGCAGTGTATTTGAGATGTAATTCTTTTGAAATGCTATTAGTCTGGGCTTAATAATGCATTGCAGCACTGATAATGAATATGGAGTTATGATAATATCGGGGCAGTCTGCTTTTCCAGTTTCACCAGTACTGTTCTTTAACGACCCAGCACTGCAGTCTTCCAATGACGCACCAGTCTTTTTTTATATATGCTGCAGCCCTAGTTCATCTGGACAATTGATGGGACTCTTACTTGTTTAAAGTCGCCTTGCTCTGCAAACTCTGAGCCAAACGTGCAATTGCTGAGATCAGCGAAGGGTTGAACTGACCGCGGATGGGAGCTGCAGCTGCCTGGGTCACTAATGGAGCTTTTGTTTCCTCCCCCTGGAGAGATGATGTTTAATTTGATTGAACATCCTGCCCCGCTTTGCAGCTCCTGCTTTTTTTCTTCCTTATGTATATCTGTCTCTTAAACAGCTTTTCCAGAGCTCCCAGCCAGATCCATTAGCATTAAGTATTGGCAGCAGGGTCCTGGAAAGGCTGCAGTAATTGTCTTCGGTAAGCAGACGTGATGCTGAGGGAGGCAGCTTTGCTTAACCCTAATGGAAGTGAAATCGTGAATAATTATATTTGATGCCACAGCTTGGGCAATTTGAGAAAGCGCTCAGTCTCTGTCTCATATCTCCCAAGCCTGTAATTCTGTCCTGATTAAGATGAATTAAGAGTGGTGAGTCAGTGGAGTGTTAGTGGTCAATCTCTCTCTCTAATTTCAGGATATATCTTTACAGTTTGAATTCTGTGCGATGCAGAGGGAGATGGAAGGAAGGGCAGGGATTGGGGGGGCGGACAGCAATGCCACGAGACTGTCTTGTAAAATTCAAGCGAATTACACCTTTCCCCCTCCCCAATCAAAGCATCGTTGGCTTTGTCCTCCACCACACATAAGGTGTCTGAAGACTACAGGGTGACAAATGTTGTGCTTTTGTTTAAAAAGGGCTGCAGGGAAAAGTCTATGAGCTACAGTTTGGTGAGCTTCACATCTGTGCTTGGTAAATTGTTGGAAGGTATTTTGAGAGACAGGATCTACAGGCATTTAGAGACGCAAACACTGATTAGGGGCAGTCAGCGTGGCTTTGTGAGTGGAAAATCATGTGGGACAAATTTGATTGAGTTTTTTGAAGAGGTAACCAAGAAGGTAGATGAGGGCAGTGCAGCTGTTGTTGTCTACATGGATTTTAGCAAGGCCTTTAACAAGGTACCGCATGGTAGATTATTGCATAAGGTTAAAGCTTACAGGATCCAGGGTGAGGTAGCTAAATGGATACAAAATTGTCTTGATGACGGAAGACAGAGGGTGATTGTAAAGGGTTGGTTTTCAAACTGGAGGCCTGTGACCAGCAGTGTGCCTCAGGGATCAGTGCTGGGCTCACTGTTATTTGTCATTTATATTAACAATTTTGGATAAGAATTGAGGAAGCATGGTTAGTAAGTTTGCAGACGACACCGAGATTGGTGGTATTGTGGACGGTGAAGAAGGTTGTCTAGGATTGTAATGGGATTTTTATTTAATATTCATTAGTGGGACATGGGTGTCGCTGGCTGGGCCAGCATTTCTTGCCCATCCCTAGTTGCCCTTGGAGGGCATTTGAGAGTCAACCACATTGCTGTGGCTCTGGAGTTACATGTAGGCCAAACCGGGTAAGGACAGCAGATTTCCTTAATGAAGAGACATTAGTGAACTAGATGGGTTTTTCCAACGATTGACAATGGTCTCACAGTCATGGGTAGATTGTTAATTCCAGATATTGTTTTACTAAATTCAAATTCTACCGTGATGGGACTTGAACCTGGGTCCCCAGAACATTAACTGAGTTTCTGGATTAACTGCCATTGCCTCCCCTAAATTGGGCCAATGGGCTGGTGAATGGCAGATTGAGTTTAATTTAGATAAATGTGAGACTATGTATTTTGGTAGATCGAATCGGGGCTGGACTTACTCAGTTAATGGTAGGGCACTTGTGAGAGTTATAAAACAAAGAGATGTAGGAGTACAGGTTCATAGCCCCTTGAAAGTGGAGTCCCACATGGATAGGGGGTGAAAAGGGCATTCAGCATGCTTGGTTTCATTGGTCAGAACATTGAATACAGGAGTTGGGACATCTTGTTGAAGTTGTACAAGACATCGGTCAGGCCACACTTGGAATACTGGGTACAGTTCTGGTCACCCTATTATAGAAAGGATATTATTAAACTGGAGAGCATGCAAAAAAGATTTACTAGGATGCTACCGGGACTTGATGGTTTGAGTTATAAGGAGAGGCTGGATAGACTGGGACCTTTTTTCCCTGGAGCATAAGGCAATCTTACAGATGTCAATAAAATAATGAGGGGCATAGATAAGGCAGCTAGTCAACATTTTTTCCCAAAGGCAGGGGAGTCTAAAACAAGAGGGCATAGGTTTAAGGTGAGAAGGGAGATACAAAAGGATCCAGAGGGGAGTCTATTTCACACAAAGGATGGTAATGTCTAGAACAAGCTGACAGATGTTGTAGTAGAGGCAGATACAATTTTGTCTTTTAAAAAGCACTTAGACAGTTACATGTGTACGATGGGTATAGAGGCATATGGGGCAAATGCAGACAATTGGGATTAGCTTTGGGGTTTAAAAAAAAAAGGGCGGCATGGACAAGTTGGGCCAAAGAGCCTGTTTCCATGCTGTAAATCTCGATGAATCTACCTCATCGTGCACCATGTCTTTGTGTCAACTCCATGCCGGCTCACCCACAATTTCAGCTGCTCTGGATTCCAAGATTCACTTTAACACAGGGAGCACCTTTCTGCTGTGGCTCTGGGTGACATTCTTCTCTGTAATTTCAAAATGGAACATTAATTCACTCCTAATACATCTTCTCAGCATGTTTATGAGGGGGTATCTGTGCCTTCCCCACCCCTCCTCTGCCTCTTCCCCCCACTCCCCCTTCCCCTTTCCATCTCTCTCCCCCCGCCCTCCTACCACCCTCCACCTCTCTCCCCCTGTGCCTCTTCCCCAGCTCTCCCCCCAAGTTCGCCTCTTCCCCCCACTCCGATGGCAGAGACCTGTGTGTTCCTCTTCAGCTGGTCAACCAGTATTGACACAGAATGGTTCCTGTATTTCCCTGTCTCCAGGGGCAGTGAGTGAGAGACTCACTGTTCGGATTTAGGGAGTTGATCCTACTTCTTCTGACACCACTGTCAGGGAGAGAGAGAGAGACACACAGACAAGCTGGGAATCAGCTCTAACTCTCACCCATTTTATTTTCGGAGCGTACATCACCTCCGCCTCTCCCCCCATCAATCATTGGTCACTAGCACTGCTGCTCAGCCAACCCCACCCCATCAAAGTGCTCCTGACTTCCGAAGGGGTGAGGGTGCGGGATATACATCTTTCCCCACCATCTTTCCCAAAATTTCAGACAAGCTATTTGTTTTCCAAAGACAGACGACGCAATTCTTGTTCCTGCTCAATAATTCCCTAACATCTTTCTCCTTCAGTGATTCCTTGTCCTCCTCCTCATTTTAACATTCCAGTATTGATGGATGTGATAAGAATCGTGGCGCTGTAATCATTTTCCAGTGTATTGTCCCACATAATTCACCGGTGGTGACAATTTCCTGCTGCGTCCAGCCCCTGAGTGACAGAAGGAGGGCACTCTGCACTCTCAGCCTCTCACTTCATTCAGTTAGACCTTGGCTCATTTGTGTCTTAACTCCATCTACTCCCCTCAGCATCATAGCCCTTGACATTAGAGCATTAAAAGAAAATAAGGGTGCTAAATATGCCTCACGAAGTTTAAAGTTAAGTTAGAAATTTATTTATTAATCACAAATAGGCTTACATGAACACTGCAATGTGAAAATCCCCAATTGCGATGCCTGTTCAGATACACTGAGGGAGAATTTAGCACAGCCAATTCACCTAAACAGCACATCTTACTGATTGTGGGAGGAAACCTTTTAAGGGGCAGATTGGAATCTCCTCGGGCAATGTTTTTGAAATGCTCCCTTTTCTTACTTTTCGTGTTTCGAAAGGGATAAGAATGACTCAATGTAGGGGGTTGACTCTGGGTTTCATTGGGGATTGCAGACTGGGGCATATTGAGTGTGCTCCACTTGGAACTAGCTTTGTGCCCTGTCCTCGGAGTGCTGCAGTGCCCCTCAGTGTCGGCTACAACTAGTTGCAGACACTGGACAGTTCTTGTTAACTCACGCACGACAACAATAGGGGAGGCAATGATCTGGTGATGGTATCACGAGACGATTAATCCAGAAACTCAGCTAATATTCTGTTTGATAGCTGCCACATACCAAAGGAAGGATGTGCTGGTCTTGGAGGTGGTCCAGAGGAGGTTCATAACAATGATCCCTGCAGTGAAGGGTTTGTCGAATGAGGAGCGGTTGAGGATTCTGGGTCTGTACTCGATGGAGTTTAGAAGAATGAGGGGGGATCTTATTGAAACTGACAGAATGCTGAGTGGCCTAGATAGAGTGGACGTGGAGAGGGATGTTTCCATTCTTGGGAGGGCGAATTCCTTCAGCCAGAGGGTGCTAAATCTGTGAAACTCATTGCGATAGAAGACTGGGATATTGAGTGTCTTTTTAAGACAGAGATGGCTAGGTTCTTGATCAATAATGGGTCCAAGAGTTATGGGGATGAGAATCACATCAGCCATGATTGAATGGCGGAGCAGACTTGATGGGCTGAGTGGCCTAATTCTGCTCTGATATCTTATGGTCTTACAATAAGATAAAGTTGCCGTTGTCCCAGGTGACCAGAGGCTGCTTCTCTCTTTGAGGGAAAGAGCAGAGTAGTGGTGATTTAACCTGAGGATCATCGCACCTCAGGCGAAGGGGTTGAGAAGGTGGGACCTTCGTGAATAATCCCAGCCGATTCGGGAACTGAACCCATGCTGTTGGTATTGATTTGCATCAGTAACCAGCTATCCTACCAACTGAGCTAAAGCCACTCCCCAAAACAAGTTGAAAAGACTAATACAGAAGACAAGGTCAATCCAAGTCTTCAGATGAAGCAAGCCTTCAGTCCGAGGCAGCAGGATTGCTGAGATTGAAGGGTGTTCGATGACTCAAAATGCGTTTGGGACTTTAGTATTGCGTGTGTTTCAAAGGTGAAGGGGGGTTTGATAAAGATATCTGAGATTATGAAGAACTTTGATCAAGTCATGAAGAGGAACAGTTTGTACTGGCAGTGGAATCAGTTGCAAGATGACACAGGTTCAGGCGAAGCAACACAAGCATCTGGAATATTCTTCCTGTGAGGTCGGTAGAGACGGAACCAGCTGTAACTTGTAAAAGAGAACTTGCAGGAAGAAGCAGTTGAGGGAAAGTGAAGTTCATTGTGAAACACAGGCCAAAGTGGCACAATAGCCTCCTTCCGTGCTTTGTTTCAGATCCCAGTATCTGCAGTGTTTTGCTTTTACCTTGGATTTTTTTTAAATTCATTCATGGGACATGGGCGTCGCTGGCTGGCCAGCATTTATTGCCCATCCCTAGTTGCCCTTGAAGGGCAGTTCAGAGTCAGTCACATTGCTGTGGCTCTGGAGTCACATGTAGGCCAGACCAGGTAACGATGGCAGATTTCCTTCTCTAAAGGACATCGGTGAACAAGATGGGATTTTCTGACAATCGACAACGCTTTCGTGGTCATCAGTAGATTCTTTCTTCCAGATATCCCGGGGCGCGGGGAACCCTCGGCATCCCGGGACGCAGTGTGTTGGGCCCTGTAGACTGGATTATCACCAATTCTATAACATTACCGAGTGATTTTGAGAAATGGTCTCAGAAACAGACTGAGTAGACTTTTACTGAATTGAGTAGAAAAGGTGGCTGTAAGGAGCAAAAGAATGTCATTCTGACTAAAAAGTCACTGCACCCAGTTCTTCCTCTCCATTTCTCTCTATCCCCTCTACCCCTCTCTCTCTCTCTCTCTGTCCTCCCTCTCTGTCCTCCCTCTCTGTCCCCCTCCTCTTCTCTGCCTCCTCCCTCTGTCTCCACCCCCCCCTCTCTTTCTCTGCATCCCTCCATGCCCCTCTCTCTCTGTCTCTCTCTCTTTCTTTCTCACTCACTCTCTGTCCCCCTCTCTCTCTCTCTCACACACACACTCTCTGCCTCCCCCCCCCCCCACCTTCAGTCTTTGTCTTCCCCCTCTCAAGATCTCTCTCCCATTGAGTTATACAAGAACTCCCTCCCATGGCCAGTGCTTGGAATTGCCGCTGCCTGTTCAGTTTGTAGGAGACGTGTCTTGGTGTGTTTAATAATGCAGTTCCTTTGTATCTCATTTCCACTTGAGTGTGTTCAAATTCTGAGACACTTGCCAACTCCCATTGAACAATGTGATTTCCAAATTATGGCTAGGTATCAGAGCCAGTAATTCCGAAATGAGGACAAGTTCCAATCTCATCCAGCAATAGTTCCTGCAGCACTGTGGAAAGGCAGATTGTCAAGGACAGAGAGTTGCATCCCCTATCTGATATACCAATCAGTGTTCTCTGAAAAGTGTGTAGCTTCACGATCCCTGATTCTGCTATCTTTCTCTCCAAAGATGTGCGGGTCAGGTTAATTGGCCATGTTCAATTGCCCCTCAGCATCAGGGGGTTAGTAGGGTAAATATTGTGAGGTTATGGGGGATAGGGCTTGGGTGGGATTGCTGTCGATGCAGACTCGATGGGCTGAATGGGCTCCATTTGCACTGCAGGTATTCTATGATCCTAATCCCATCCAGGCGCTATCCCCGTAACCCCACATATTTATCCTGCCAGTCCTCCTGACACTGGGGGGCAATTTAGCACAGCCAATCCATCCAACAATCACATCTTTGGAGCGTGCAAGTCATTATTCAATACATTATAATCAAAGTGCTTATTGTGGGTCAGTCTGTCACAAGGCTTGGAGGGGAGATTCGATGATTATTGGGGTGGGAAAGGTGGTTATCTGCTTGGACCAGAAGCCTGAGTCCCTGGTATGCTCACAATTCCCAACATCCTCAAGAACAAGAGGCCCATCACTGTTATTGCAACCTAGTTGGCCAATTCCACTGAGTTGCTGCAATCTGATTCAGTCAATCTGATATCAACCTCATCTCACTTGCCTGCTCTCTAAAGGGTTGACTGTTAGTTTGAATGATGAGTTAATGTCATGCATTTGAAAGCTAATATATCAATATTATTCGCTGATAAGTGCATGAAATTGGCTGCGATCATCTCCAAATGTAATTTTTTTCTTCTCCATAAGTTTAACAACATTTTTCAAACTGAACTGTAAAGCATTGTTGTCACATCTGATTTTTCTCATTGATCTTCGAAGAACTAAGAGCAGGAGTCAGCCATCTGGCCCCTCGAGCCTGCTCTGCCATTCAATCAGATCATGGCTGATCTTTTTGTGGACTCAGCTCCACTTACCCACCCACTATAACCTTTAATTCCTTTACTGTTCAAAAATGTATCTATTCTTGCCTTAAAAAGATTCAGTGAAGTACCCTCAACTGCTTCACATCTATGGACTGTGGGAGGAAACACACGCAGACATTGAGAGAATGCGCAGACTCTGCATTTTAGCATGGAATTTAGCATGGTCAATCTACCTAACTTGCACGTTTTTGGACTGTGGGAGGAAACTGGAGGAAACCCACACAGACACGAGGCAAACATGCAGACGCCACACAGACAGTGAACCAAAGCCGGAATTGAACCCGGGTCCCTGGTGCTGTGGGACAGCGATGCTAACCACTGTGCCACCCTGCCACCTACATGTAACTCATAAATAAACTTTAACGTTACTGAAGGTGGTTAATTTCTCCGATAAGGACAGAGCCTACACTCTAAGCTCTCGGGGTTCGAACCTCGACCTTTGCAAGGACCGTGCCCTCCCAGTCAAGAGTCAGGGAGTAATGGCTGAGTGTACAGTGGGAGGTGGGGCAGACGTCTCCAGAGGTTCAGAAATGCGTCTTGGCACAAGGATGGTCTGTAACTACCCGGCCCTGCCAATCTTGCTGCAGCGAGGCACAGGTTCAAAAAGGTCAGCAGCAATTTTATTTGTGTTTTGTTTTGAATGAAAAGCAATGATTATTTTTCTGCTTCACTGAAGTCCAGTCAAGCACAAGGGGGAAGCTGTGTGAGATGGGAGGGGATGTGGTGAGAGGGAGCCAGGGGGAGGGGGGGCAGTGAGCATCTTGTCTGAAAGACACATTGAGGGCTGCATGAATTACCTCTTTCTTCATCGTCACGTATCACCAGCCTGTTCAAACGAGCCTGAATCCAAGGGATCCTGGTTAACCAGTAGCTTCAGTCACCTTGGGGAAGCTGTGTAGTGTGACAGCTGGTAAGTGTGTAACTGAACACCATCTTATTGAGTGCGCATCACAGATGCTGAATACGCAAGGAAGTAGGCCATAACCTGTCTACAAGCTTCGTCAAGTTAAGTCTGAACATCGAGAGCAGTGGAGATTCTTGCTTCTGTCAGTTGTGGTATCGTAGAAACTGTACAGTGTACAAGGAGGCCGTTCAACTCTGCACCAACAACAATCCCACGCCAGGCCCTATCCTCACAACCCCACACATCTACCGCCCCCCCCCCCCGCCAAATCCCTCTGACTTACACATTCTGGGACACTAAGGGGCAATTTAGAATGGCCAATTAACCTAACCCAGACATCTTTGGACAGTGGGGGGAAACTGGAGCACCCGGAAGAAACCCACATAGACATGGAGAGAACGTGCAGACTCCACAGAGACATGTGATCCAAGCCGGGAATTGAACCCCCGTCCCTGGAGCTGTGAGGCAGCAGTGTTAACCATGTACTACCGTGCCACCCAATGTGGTACAAGGTACAAGACCAAAGAGATAATATTAGAGTTGTACAGAGCTTTGGTAGGCCACTATTGTATGCAGTTCTGGTCGCCTCACTCACAGAAGGATGTGATCGCACAAGAGCGGACACAGAAGAGATTCACCAGGATGCTGCCTCCGATGGAATGTTTGAGCTGCAGGGAGAGACTGAATAGGTATGGATTGTTTTCTCGAGAGCAGAGAAGGCTGAGGGGGAGGCACAATTGAGGTGTATAAGATTATGAGGAGTATGGACAGGGTGAGAAGGGAACGGCTGTTCCCCTTGGTTGATGGGTCAATCACAAGGGGGCAGAGTTTTGGAGGGGATTTGAGAAAATCCCCTCTAATTTTCCACTCAGAGGGTGGTGGGAATCAGGAATTTCTGGGAAGATAGTGGAGGCCGGAAACCTAAGAACCATTTGGATGAGCACTTGAAATATCATAACACTCAAGGATATGGGACAAGCACAGGAGAATGGGATTCGCGTGACTTTAGTGGTAATTATTGCCAGTGCAGATTCGATGGGCCAAAGGCCTTTTTTTTTGTGTTGTCTGACTCAGAGTGCTATAAGACTATCTCTTCCAATAGATTCATTGGTGAAGGTGCATGTATAATTTCACAAGCTTTTTTAAAACAAAGATCTCAAAGGGAAAACAGAAGCCGCTGCACCCGTCAAACTTACTTGTTCTTTCAATAAAATTCAGGCTGATCATTAACCTCTGCTCCACTTTGCTGCCCTATCCCTGTGTCCAAACACCCATCAGTCCCGGCCCCCCACATCAGCAGACAGCTTGGAAGGGCTGAGAATTCCCAAGTTTCTCGATCCGGCCTCCGAGTGAATGACCAAGTTCTCATCTCCATTCACCATAACCCTCTCCACCACCTCCACCTCCCCACTCCCCACCCCAGAGATGTGGGCACGAGGGTAACACTCTCTGAACACCCCCAACACCGAGCTTCGTCACAATGTCAAACATTCCAACGGGATCACCTCTCACTTGGCTGAACACAGTGGCAGTAGTTGAGGTGCCTGTTCTCAGAATCTTAGGAATGTTTTTGGGCATTCCCCAGGAAAGGGGTGGGAAGTGCAATGTGAGCTGTGAAGATTCCTCGCTGCCCTTGTTTAAATACCAGTGGAGTTAGTTGCAAGTTTGATGTTCTTTCTGGTGAATTATGTTCCAATCCATTCCCAAAGGGCTAGTAGCACAGTTGGTCGAGTACACAAGACACAATATACAGATGTAGAAGCAAAATTAGGCCATTTGGCCCATCAAGTCTACTCCACCATTCTATCATGACTGATAGAATTCTCATTCCCATTCTCCTATCTTTTCCCTGATCCCCTTATTGATCTACAACCCAGCTAGCTCTGTCTTAAATGCATTCAATGATCTGGCCTCCATCGCAATGAGTTCCACAGATTCACCGCCCTCTGGCTGAAGAAAATCCTTCTCACCAAAGTTTTAAAGGAGCATTCCTTCACTCTGAGGTTGTGTCCTCAAGTTCAAGTCTCTCCCACTAGTGGAAACATCCTCTCCACATAGACTCTATTCAAACTTCTCAGTATTCTGTAAGTTTCAGTTAGATCCCCCCTCATCCTTTGCCAGAAGCTCCGGGCTCAAGTCCCACTCCAGGACTTGATGACCAAGGAATGTGCGTCCATAAAGCAGCCAAACAAGTCAGATCTGTAATCCTTCCGACACAAATACAATGGTAGCAATAAGAGCAAGAGGCATAGCTGGTCAGCTGTTGATCACGCAAAGAAAGTCAGAACCTGTGGCATCAATGTCTATTGCTACTGACGACAACATTCAGAATTCCACGGCAACTCAGACTCCCGAATGAAGTGTAACACACGTATGTTTTTTAATTCAGTCAGGGGACATGGGCATTACTGGCAGGTCAGCATTTATTACCCATCCTTAATTAACCTCAGAGGATAGTTGAGAGTCAACCACATTGCTGTGGCTCTGGAGTCACATGTAGGCCAGACCAGGGTAAGACAGATTTCATTCCTATTCATGGACATTCGTGAATCTGATGGTTTTTTCTGACAATCGATCATCGTTTCACGGTCAACTCAATTCCAGATTTTTTTTTAATATTGAATTCAAATTCCACCAGCTGCCATGGCAGGATTCGAACCCAAGTCCCCCAGAACGTGAGCTGATTTTCTAGATCAATAGCCCAGCAATAATACCACGAGGCCACTGCCTCCCCTCAGTTATAACCTGATAATGTCAGGCAAGTCAAAGCAATCAATGCTCTCTGTCTCAAGTGTGAAGTTCAACCGTTCTTTGAAGCATTTCTTGCACCCTGAGTGATACCCCAAAATCTTTCAGCCAGAGCTAGGGGGAAGAAAAGTGCTGTGCCTCTGGCTGGTCCGTGCCCAGATTATGCGCTGCACTTCTATAGCCCAGTGGCTTTGGGAGAAGTGGGGATGTTGGCCAGATGTGGAGCAGGAGGTGAATTATCCTGTGTCGCAGCTCCAATCAGGAGCAGGAGATGTGTAAAGTGGGATGAAGGGGGAATGTGGGGAGTCCACTAGCTGCAGAAACAGTGAGATAGCTCTGCCTGTGGGTCTGTGATGACAGCTGCTGCCACAGTCAATGTTCTGTCTCTTACTCCTGACAGATTGCAAAGTATATATCGATATAGTGCTCAGCAGAAAAAAAAACAGTTTTGTCGAGTTCACTATCTGTGTCAGCATTTATCTCCATTCATTTTAACCTTTTACTCTCGGCATTCATTACATTGATTTCTGTTTGTAGCAGCGTTGGCATCTTCAGGGAAATGATGAGTGTGTATAAACTCTGGAGTATACCCACTCCAATCTAAAATCCAGCTATGCCACACTGGAAATAGATACTCAAATGCACCAACATTATTATGTCCCTGCACAGCAATGTTTGGACAGCAGAGATAACCATCTGTCCATGTTCCTTTACGAAACTGGCAATTGGTGAACCACCTTGTATGATTCGCTTCTCCACCTCGCTGTTAGTTTCAGGCTGTCCACACTTTGATAGAATTATACAATCCCTACGGTGCAGAAGGAGACCATTTAGCTCATCAAGTCTGCACTGACAATATAAGAACATAAGAATTTAGAGCAGTAGTAGTCCATCTGGCCCCTCGAGCCTGCTCTGTCGTTCAATAAGATCATGGCTGATCTTTTCATGGACTCAGTTCCACTTACCCACCCGCTCACCATAACCCTTAATTCCTTCACGGTTCAAAAATTTATCTAACCTTGCCTTAAAAACATTCAATGAGGAAGCCTCAACTGCTTCACTGGGCAGGGAATTCCACAAATTCACAACTTTGTGTGAAGAAGTTCGTCTTCAACTCAGTCCTAAATCTGCTTCCCCTTATTTTGAGGCCATGCCCCCTAGTTCTAGATTCACCCACCAGCGGTAACAACTTCCCTGCTTCTATCTTATCTATTTCCTTCATAATCTTATATGTTTCTATAAGATCTCCCCTCATTCCTCTGAATTCCAATGAGGATAGCCCCAGTCTACTCAGTCTGTTCTCGTAAGCCAACCTCCCAACTCCAGAATCAACCTAGTGAATCTCCTCTGCACCCCTTCCAGTGCTAGTATGAAACCCATTCCCGATGTTACCCTCGAGTCCCAGGACGCAGGGCCAGCAGTTTGGAGCCAACTCCTTCAGGAGTGAGATTAAGAAGTTCTTCTCCATAGAAAATGGACTGGAAATCTGGGGGCCACCGCCCCAAAGCAGCTGTGAAGATTGGAGGTTCAATGTAGGGTAGATTTATTAGGGGATCTGAAACTGAATCAATGAGTTGGAATGATGACATAAAGTTGGGTGGGAGGGTGAGCTGTGAGGAGGATACAGAGATGTTTCAGTTTGGACAGGCTGAGTGTGTGGGCATCTTAATGGCAGATGCAGAATAATGTGGATAAAAGAGAGCCTTTGGGGCCATTATTATTTGAATGGGTGTAAATTGAGAGAAGTGGATACTTGACGAGATCTTGGAGTCCTTGAGTATCAGTTGCTGAAAGTGAGCACACACATACAGCAGGCAGTAAAGAAGGCAAATGGTATGTTGGCCTTCATAGCAAGAGGACTTGAGTAGTAGATAGGTATATTTTGCTGCAATTGTACAGGGTGAGGCCATACCTGGAGTATTATATGCAGTTTTGGTGTCCTGATCTGAGGAAGGATGTCCTTGTTATAGAGGAAGTACAGCGAAGGTTTACCAGGCTGATTCCTGGGATGGCAGGTCTGTCATATGGGGGGAGATTACGTTAGTTCAGATGATATTCATGGAGTTTCGAAGAGTGAGAGGGGATCTCATAGAAACTTATAAAATTCTAACAGGGTTAGACAGGGTAGATTCAGAAAGAATGTTCCCAATGGTGGTGGAATCCAGAACGAGGGATCATAGTTTGAGGATAAGGTGATAAACATCTTAGAACTGAGGAGAGGAGAAATTTCTTCACCTAGAGAGTGGTGAATGTATGGAATTCGCTATTATCGAATGCAGTTAAGGCCAAAATGTTGTGCGAATTCAAGAAGAAATTAGTTGTAGCTCTGGGGCTAAAGAGATCAAGGCATATGGGGAGGATGCGGGGTGGGGGGGTCAGGATATTAGAAATAGAACATAGAACAGAAGAACACAGTACAGGCCCTTTGGCCCTCGATGTTGTGCTGCGCTATGTCCAAACCCAAGATCAAGCTATCCCACTCTCTATCATTCTGGTATGCACCATGTGCCTGTCCAATAGCCATTTGAAAGTTCCTAAAGTATCCGACTCCACTCTCACTGCAGGCAGTGCATTCCACATCCCAACCACTCTGAGTAAAGAATCTATCTCAGACATCCTTCCTATGTCTCCCAACATGAACCTTATTGAATTCAATGATCAGCCATGATCAAAATAAATGGTGGGGCAGGGCTTGAAGGGCTGAATGTCATCCTCGCTTATAGTTTCTATGAAGAAATATGGTGGCACCAATTTCATTGAACAGAGTTGAGGGGCTGAAAGTACCTTGGTGCTCCTAAATCGCAATATTTTGCATTCTTTTAACATAAGGAAGAAAGCAATCAGCTGTCTTTTAGTTGTTATAATCATAGAATCTTTGATGCACAGAAGGAGACCGTTAGGCCCATTGAGCTTGCTCTGACTCCGAGGGAACTGAGCAAGTGGCAAGTTGAATGCGGAAAAACGAGTCTCAGTGAATTCCTGGAGGGTTTCTCAGCTGGTAATAATAGGTACATGTCTGGGCTTCCTTACCCTCTGCTCCTCCACAGCTGAGCATCGCTCAACTGCATCCCTTTGCTGCTGTAAAACATTGAGTAGATTGTGTCCAGCAGACCAGATGCTGAGATCTTTGGAGAGTCACGGGGGCTGGAGGAGTTCACTGCACAGACAGGTGACCAGAGCTACCATCCTCCTGGCCTCCTTCCTCTCTTCCCCCCCACCCCCCGCCTCCAATCTCCCTCCCATTACCATCACTAATGGTGCAGTTGTATCCCATAATACAGGAATTGGATTACATGTCTTGAGCTCAGCATGTGAGGATAGAGTTACATAGGCTTTCAGATTCACTTGAGAGGTTTCATAATTAATAATTGCTATTTTGTGCAAAGTAAGTACCAGGTTACTGTGGAAGGGAAGATGCCTGACCTTGTCCTGCCCTGGATATGATGCTGAAGACGAGACTCGATCAGGAGACTCCCTTCAGGCATTGTTCAGGATGGGGATGAAGGCAGAAGCTGCTGGAAGCAGTTAGAATGTGAAGGAGATGAGACAGGTTGACTTACAAAACAAAGAATCTCCTCTGCACCCCCCGCCAGTGCCAGTGTATCTTTTCTCAAGTAAAGAGACCAAACTGTACACAGTACTGTGGGTGTGGCCTCACCAACACCTTATACAGCTGCAACATAATCTCACTGTTTTTAAACTCCGGTCCTCAAGCAATGTGATTAAGGTTGTGGATGACAACCCAGCCATTTGGAACAGAGTTTTATATTGCTGAACTGCAGAGTATCGATAAAAAGCAAAGGAAAGCATCCTTATTGTCCAGAGTACAGCATCCTCAGCTGAGGTTCCGCATTCAATCCTTGGAAAATCAACCACATGATAAGTCAGATATCCCTGAATGATCGGGGAAGTCTGGGCTGAAGGACGAGTGTCCGTGTGATGGGCTCTTCAGCCCCCCAGCTAAAGATTTTGACAACTTAGTGCCACCATGTTATCTTTGTCTCGAAGGCTAGACATTTTAATTTTGAAGAGGTGCACTGTATCCTGTTTTTGAGGCCTGACCTCAGTCTGTAATCACGCCTCTTCGTATTTTCATTCGCCAAGGTTTCGATGAAGGCGGAAAGTGTTGGGAACTTCAGTTTGCCCTGAAGAATGACATCTCCCGGATTCTTAACACCATTCAATAATCCTGCTCAACATCACGGACAGCAATAATTTGGAGTCTTAATCTGCAGTTCACTATTAATCCTGGACTTTTAGAGATGGTGTTTATCATGATAAATATATCAGTCCAGAGATGTGTGGGTTAGGTGCATTGGCCATGCTAAATTGATCCTCAGTGTCAGGAAGATGAGCAGAATAAATATGTGGGGTTCCAGGAATAGGGCCTGGGTGGGATTGTAGTCGATGCAGTCTTGATGGACCGAATGGCCTCCTTTCTGCGCAAGAGGGATTCTATGATTACAACAGGATGATCCGGTATGTGACCATGGAGGCTAATTTCATCTGTTAACGGGAGACCCGTTTGCTTAGGATGGAATGCATCCCTCCGCATCTTCCTCTATCTACTCCAAGCTTAACTCAGATTTGATCATCCTGTATCTTCAATTATGCCAAGGTGAGTTAAAGGACATCCTGCATCGATTCTGATCCTGTGTCGAAATTCCTAGTGGTTTAATATCATAAGAACATAGATAAAAACAGTACAGCACAGTACAGGCCCTTCGGTCCTCTATGTTGTGCCAAGCTTTCTCTGAAACCAAGATCAAGCTATCCCACTCTCTATCATTCTGGTGTGCTCCATGTGCCTATTCAATAACCGCTTGAAAGTCCCTAAAGTGTCCGACTCCACTATCACAGCAGGCCGTGCATTGTACACCTCAACCACTCTGAGTGAAGAATCTACCTCGGACATCCCTCCTATATCTCTCACCATGAACCTTATAGTTATGCCCCCTAGTAACAGCTACATCCACCCGAGGAAATAGTCTCTGAACATCCACTCTATCTATTCCCCTCATCATCTTATAAACTTCTATTAAGTTGTCTCTCATCTCCTCTGCTCTAAAGAGAAAAGCCCTAGTTCCTTCAACCTTTCCTCATCAGACCTACCCTCCAAACCAGACAGCATCCTGGTAAATCTCCTCTGCACTCTCTCCAATGCTCCCACATCCTCCTCCTAGTGAGGTGACCAGAACTGCCCACAATATTCCAAATGTGGTCTCACCAAGGTCCAGTATAGTTGCAGCATGACCCCACGGCTCTTAAACTCTAACTCCCTGTTAATAAACGCTAACACACTATAGACTTTCTTCACGGCTCTATCCACTTGAGTGACAACCTTCAGAGATCTGTGGATGTGAACCCCAAATTATCCTTAAAGAGCTTGAGAGGACTGGGGAACATGTTGGGTTGTATGGCTCTGGGACTGTGTGATTTTTATCCATCTTTTCTTGTCCTTGTATTTATAATGATGGTATATACCATGTGGTATCCTTTACTCTTGTCATGGGTGGCACAGTGGTTAGCACTGCTGCTCACAGCACCAGGGACCTGGTTCGATCCCTGGTTTGGGTCACTGTCTGTGTGGAGTTTGCATGTTCTCCCTGTGTCTGTGTGGGTTTCCTCCCACAGTCCAACGATGCACAGATTAGGTTGGTTTGCCATGCTAAATTGACCCTTAGTATCACAGGGATTAGCTAGGGTAAATGTGTGGGATTACAGGAATAGGGCCTGGATGGGATTGTGATTGGTGCAGGCTCAATGGGCCAAATGGCCTCCTCCTACGCTGTAAGGATTCTCTGATTTGAACTTGAATGGTGTCGCCATGGGGAGGTGGATGGATGATTTGGTGTAGAGGTTGCCGGTGAGGCCCAATGAGTCCTTACAGCTGGTGAGGAAAACCCATGATGTGGAGATGCCGGCACTAGACTGGGGTAAATGCAGTAAGAAGTTTCATAACTTCAGGTTAAAGTCCAACAGTTTTATCTGATAGTAAACACCACTAGCTTTCAGAGTGCTCGCTATTAGTGTTGTTCAGTTCCTTTCTGTATTTTTGTAGTTTTGGGATTAAAGAACCTCTGATGGATTTCTGTAAAGATAAAGCACATATCCTGAAAAGAGATATCTGTATCTGTGTCAGTGATACCCCTGATATATCTGAAGATAGAATGTAACTGGTGATAACATTTGATCTGAAGTAATGTGACCAATGGTAACAAGCTGTGAGGGTCAGCTGACCCACTAAATCATGTAACCAATGACAGAATGATATGATGACCAGCTGACTCAGCGTAAATAAGAACCTCCGGGAAGGTCTAATACAGGTAGGAAATATACAATAAATGGCAGAATCCTTAAGAGTATCAATAGGCAGAGGGATCTGGGTGTACAGGTACACAGGTCAGTAAAAGCAACAATGCAGGTAGAGAAGGGAGTCAAGAAGGCACACGGCATGCTTGCCTTCATCAGCCAGGGCATTGAGCTTAAAAGTTGCTAATTTATGTTGTAGCTTTATAGAGCCTTAGTTAGGCTGCACTTGGATTATAGTGTTCAATTCTGGTCACCACATTGCCAGGAGAATGTGGAGGTTTGGAGACGGTACAGAAGAGATTTCCCAGGATGTTGCCTGGTATGGAGGGCATTAACTACGAGGAGAAGTTGGAGAAACTTGGTTTATTCTCATCGGAATGACAGAGGTTGAGGGGCGACCTGATAGAAATCCACAAGATTATGAGAGATATGGACAGAGTGGATAGTCAGAAGCTTTTTCCCAGGGTGGAAGAGTCAAATACTAGGGGGCATAGGTTTAAGGTGCGAGGGTCAAGGTTTAAAAGAGATGTACAAGGCAGATATCTTACACAGAGTGTGGTGGGTGTCGGGAATTCGCTGCCGGGGGAGCTAGTGGAAGCAGATACAGTAGTGACTTTTAGGGGTACCTTGACAAATCCATGATGGGATAGGAATAGAGGGATATGGTCCCCGGAAGAGTGGAGGGTTTTAGTCAGTTGGGCAGCATGGTCAGTGCAGGCTTGGAGGGGCCAAAGGGCCTGTTTCTGTGCTTAAATTTTCTTTGTTCTGTTGGGAATTGTGGGGAATTTGGATTGGTCCAGAATGAGGCCTCAAATCTAGAGTAATGAAGTTTTTTTTACTACACTTTTTAAGTTGGAGTAAGTTTTATAATATTTTTTATAGTCTATACTGGAAGAGTTCATTCTGAATCAGCAGAGGGGGCAGATGGGAGGAAAGGACAAAGCAGAGAGTGGAATGGATGACTTGGTTTGAGAGCCAGTCATGTACAACGGGCCTTCCTGTTGTAAAATTACTTTTCTGCCTTTCCATCGATTCTGTTCCAAGATTAATATGTAAGTTCTCCCAGGTTTATTTAGTGTGGGGGCAGTATTCCATGACAAGAAACCTTCGTGCCAGAACCACCTCCGATGTATCGCAAAATCAAAATTACTTCTGGTTGAAGCAGAATTGGAAACACCAAATGGTTCCTTAAGCTGCAGTAATTAGCAATTCCATAACCATCGCAATGATGAGGGCTTTCCTTCATATGCTGGGACTGGGTGAAATTCTCGACAAGTGGAGTCCACTGGTAGGCGGCTCACAGCAAGATCACACAATCAGCAAATCAATGAATAATCAGAGTTTTGGCAGTGCTTCTTTTTTAAGGGAGGAATGTTGGCCAGGATTCTGGAACAGAGGAAGCTATCACTGTTGTGGTGTTGGAAGTTGTACATGTCACTGAGAACTTGGTGTGAAGTTAGTATTTGTAATATGAAAAAAACTTCTAAAATGTTAAGTGTTGTAAAATTGCAGGGTCTGTTAATAAAGGCAGTCTTTTTGTGATGTTTAGAGAGTTAAGAGAGATGCAGGTGGGTGCTGTACATAGAGAACACAGCGTGAAACATTGCATCTCGAGGCTAGGCAGTGGGACTGCTGGGACAAACGTTGTTTTTGAATTTTAACCAATCGGTTTAAACTAAGCATTTGCAATAGCAGCAGCCTATCAGATTTGAATTTGATGTTTGGATAACCTGGAAACCAATCTGATTGTGGGGATACCGGTATGTTTTTAGGGGTATAAGAACCACAGCTCCCAGCTCCAGAGAGCCAAACAGCCACTGCCTCTGCCAGCTAGCTTCTGCCACAGTTCACAGCTTGAGAGAAGGAGAGACAGCCAGCTATTATCTCTAACAGCACAAGAGGAACATTTACATCTTAAAAGAAAGCCTGATCTCAATCGCAAAGGTACCAACAGGAAATAGTGAGGACAGAAGATTTCAGAAGATAAAACCTGGTTATATTTTTGAGTGACTAGAAATCTTTTCTTTGTTAATAAGTGGGAATTGTCATTATCTATTCGGTTGTTAATAGTTTAGTTAACCTGTTCGCTGCTGGTTAAATTGTTAGTTGTTGACTTTAGACTGTGTGTCAGGTAGTTATTTTGATTTGGCTACTAAAAGTTTCTGAAGCACAGATCATACTATTTCTCACACACTTTAACAGATTATGAGGCCAGACACTTCTCTTTGAATGGTTGAGTGTTAGTTTTAAGAAAGGGGTCAACCGACCTCTTCATAATAATCTCCTATGTTTGTCAAGCTTGTGACTAACTGAGATCTCTTACCACTGGTGCACCGCACACAGTTGCAGCGTGAAAAGATTAGGGGAAATGAGAATGCTGGAATCAAGGCAGAATTACAGAAGTTTTAATTCCCATTTGAACATGTTATTTCTGGTGATGTGTGTATGTCTTTTCAAGATCTGCGCGTCTAAGCCCCAATGGTAATATTATTGAATAAGATGAGCATATAAATTTACTTAAGCACTCACAATCATTCAGCATCTAATTAATGTGCATCATATCATCCACTTCATTCTTGTAAAATGCCCCCTCATGAGGTTTGAATGTCCTCAATAATGTATTAAAACTTGTGATTTAAAGGTAAAATATTCTATTCTATTCAAAAATGTAATCAGTTGACAATTACAGAATGAAGCAAGCACTTCAACTCCCAGCTCTCACACAAATGTACAATTGGAACGCTACACGGGATATTTACAGTGAAGAATTGCCTGATGAGATGTTATTCAATACCTAACAAATAAAATCCCTGGAAAACCTGGTCGTACTCTTCAAATAAAAGACAAGCGGTTTGGCAGTTCCATCTGTCGAGATAAAGACTGAAATCAGAGTTACAGCTGTTTGATGTTCTGGAGTTTGCAGAGCTCAGGGTGATTCCCCTCCCCTATCTTGTTAGACCCCTGCCAAGATGAACAGGTCCCAAGTTGAGTCTAGTGTTTTCTCTGGACAATCTGTCTCCCCCTCACACAATCAGTTCTTGTGTGACGTTATCCTTCTGAGGAGTTGTATGCTTTGTCCTCATGTCATAGCTGACGGGTGCACGTTGCAAATATCCAGCCAGTTCTCGTTGACCTTGCGCTTGGCTTGCAGACCATTGTACGGGATTCTGGGGTTGGTGACCCTGTCACGTCTGTTGACCACCCTCCAGAAGTAAATGCCTTTGAACAAAAAGGTGGTTCTGTGAGTATAAGAAAAGTAAGCCACATCCAGGTTGCTGACTGGATGATCCCCCGGCACCAGAGGTGGGAAGACATCGATGATCCTCTTGGGGTATCCGGGTTGCCTCATGTTGGTGTTAACGTTAAATGCTGTGACCTGTTAAGGGACAAAGTTTAACCATGATTTGAGAAGACTTGCATGAATTAGTCACTCTGTAAACTAATGCCAAACCCGTTAAAACCAGCAACTGAGTTAAACCTAATGACAAGCTCCCTAGGGGAGACAGTGGCATTGTTCATTGTCACCGGACTAGTAATCCAGAGAGCCAGGTAATGCTCTGGGGACCTGGGTTCGAATCCCACTATGGCTAGGACTGAAATATGAATCGATTAAAGAAGAAGTCTGAATGAAAATCAAACAATCACCATGCAAACATTGTCAATTGTCATAGGAACCCATCTGGTGAACTAATTTTTCTCCGGATGCTCCAATTTCCTCTGAAAAACGTGCTGGTTAGGTATGTTGACAGTGCTAAATTCTCCCTCAGTGTATCTGATCAGGCACTGGAATATGGTGACTGGGGAGATTTTCACAATAACTTTATTGTAGTGTTAATGTAAGCCTTACTTGTGGTACTAATAAACAAACTTTGAACTTCAATTTTCTTTCAGGGAGGAAATCTGCCGTCCTTGCCCAGTCTGGCCCACATTGACTTCAGAGCCACAGCAATGTGGTTGAGTCTCAACTGCCCTTCAGGGCAATTAGGGACGGGCAATAAATGCTGGCCCAGCCCAGGTTCAATGAGTGAATGAAAAAAAATCACCATTACAATTGGCTAAGTGATCTTTTTTATGTCATTGCTCAAATTACTCAACTCCTTTATTTGTAAATGGTAATCACAGCTTGTGTTTAAGATTAATATTTAATACTTATTTTAATTTCTTCAGGTGAAATGTTCCTCATCTTTGCTGTGTTAACTTCCTGACATTTCACTCCGGGTGTTGTTCAGTGTTTTGGTCATTGCCCAGACATCCTACTTGAAAAGGTCCTTTGGACATATCAGCATAGATATAATCCGCCCCTCTGCAGCTTCTGAATGGTTTTAGTTGCAGTGCGCGGTGCAAATACAGAATGGCGCATTGTGCTAGTTGTGTCAGCTGCTATGCCACTTAGCTTAGTGCCAGCCATTGTGGAAGATGTGTTCTGAATTGTTACTGCTGGTCAGCATTTTTGAAATTTATGCTTCTTTGATTCATTCTTCCTATTTGATGGCACAGTGATCTGCGCTGCTGCCTTTCACAGCGCCAGGGACCTGGGTTTGATTCCTGGCTTGGGTTACTGTCAGTGTGGAGTTTGCATGTTCTCTGCGTCTGCGTGTGTGGGTTTACTCCGAGGGTGCTCCTGTTTTCTCCCATGATCTAAAAGACGAGATAGTTAGGGTGCATCGACATGAACAGGCGTCGTATTGTGGCAACTAGGGGAATTTCACAGTAACTTCAATGAAGCGTTAATGTTATCCTTACTTGTGATGATAAATAAACTTTACTGTCTGTGTGGAGTTTGCACATTCTCCCTGTCTCTGTGTGGGTTTCCTCCGGGTGCTCCGGTTTCCTCCCGTAGTCCGAAAGATGTGCAAGTTAGCGTGCATTAGCTATGCTAAATTCTCCCTCAGTGTACCCAAACAGGCACCAGTGTGTGGTGACTTGTGGTTTTCACAATAACTTCATTGCAGTGTTAATGTAAGCCCACTTGTGACACAAATAAAATAAAATTTAAACTTTTTTCCAACAGTTTCCATTGCTGCCTTTTAACTATATTTATAAGTGTCACAATGAAGTTACTGTAAAAATCCCCTAGTTGCCACACTGGGTATACGAAGCGAGAATTTAACACGGCCAATGCGTCTAACCTACACATCTTTCGAACTGTGGGAGGAAACCGGAGCACCTGGAGGAAACCCACGCAGACATGGGGAGAACGTGCAGAGTCCACGCAGAAAATGACTCAAGTTGGGAATCAAACCCAGGTGCTCAAACCACTGTACCACTGTACTATTCTGAGAACTTCCCGACCCAGTAGGATGGGGGATGCTGTGGTTTGAGGAACGGAGTCAGGGGTGTTTCTACATGGGGAAATCTGATGGTTGTACAAGCCAAGTGTGTGCCACAATGCAGCCATGTCTTAATACCCTCAGACTATTAATCGGCCCTGAGTATGACACACAAATGTCCAGCTGAGACTGCCTGCTTTTGGCTTGAATTCAGCCAAGCCCCAGTCCCTGGAGCTGGCGAGGTGGAGGGATCAAACGCAAGTTGTGGCTACTGTCATTGACGAGGGAACAGAGAGTGAGGACAGGAGAATAAGGACTCACCGTGCTTCCCTTAAAGAAGTAGATACACTGGTCACGTCTGTCAAAGAAGGCGGCATTAATCGGTCCAGAGATCCCAGGGAATCCACTGGAGATGAGTTTGGGATACCTGACTCCGCGTGGATCCTCAGTGTAGGCACGGTCATTGACGTTGTCATACCTCCAGTACTGAGTTCCTATTGGACAAACAGAGCAACATGACACTGACTGACACCTACAGGTATCTTGAGAAGGTCCATACTTCCTGTTGACTGAGATTCTGATTGGATCTGCTACCTTCAGTAGGATCTGGCCATGAAGCATCAGTGTGGGCTGGGTTTCTGAAGTTAAAACAATGATGAGTAAGGTGCTATCTAAATGTAAGTGCTGCCTTTAACAATGGAAACAGAGAGCTGATGAGAGTTGTACTTTCATTGTCCCCACAGATTCTTGGAGATGGGATTCCTTTTTCTTCACACACTGTGCTACCGTTTCATGTTCTGCTTCCAATTCCTGCCCTAGTTACAATTTCCAGGACCTAATCCTGGATTTTCCCTGGTTATTATCTACTGCTTGATGAGCTATGAGAGTGAGAATGTCAGATCATTACCCCACCCCCCCCCCAATCCCCTTCAAGCCTGCTCTGCCATTCATTCCGATCATGGCTGATCATCTAACTCAATAATCCTGCTTTCTCTCCATAACCTTGCACCCCATTTGCCTCAACTGCTGTATCCAGCCGCCTCTTGAATACATTCAATGCTTGGGCATCAACTACTTCCTGCAGATGCAGTAAATCCTTGAATGTGAATGTGGAAATTTTATTATGGAGCAGTACAATGGTGTGAGTGAGGTCTCCAGATATGGAAGCACGGTGGCACAGTGGTTAGCACCGCTGCCTCTCAGCATCAGGGACCCGGGTTCGATTCCCGGTTTGGATTATTGTCTGTGCATCCTCCCTGTGCCTGCACAGATTTTCTCCCACAGTCCGGAAAGCATGCAGATTAGGTAGATTGGCCATGCTAAATTCTCCATCCATGTACCCAAACAGGCACCAGAGTGTGGCAACTGGGGGATTTTCACAGTAACTTCATTGCACTGTTAGCATAAGCTACTTGTGACACTAATAAATAAACATATTAAAAAAACTTATCAAAACTGATGTTGAATGAAGTGGGGAAAATCTCCAGTGTTTCCAGATCGCCTGTTACCTTTGAAGAAGTACGCAGCATCTTTGGACCAAGTGCAGATGTGGACAAATGCATCTATTCCTGCCGTGGGAATGCCCCGCCAGCCCATATAGATGGGCAGAGGGTCGCCGTAGCGGGTGCGGTTATTCCGGTTCTCGTACATCCAGTACCAGCTGTCTCGGAAGAAGTAGGTGTTGAAACCCATGAGCACCCTGCCATCCGGACCCCTCTCCCTTCGCACCCAGTCAAAGACAGTGTCAAACGGCCCCTCGCAGACCCCTGCCCAGGAAGAGGAGAAGAAGTCATAGAATGAAGACAACACAAATACTTCAAGGACTGAGACGTGAGAAAGTCTTATTATTTTCTCTGTAATTTCAGGCCAACAGTTTAATTTCAGGCTGAGAACACGGACGTGGTTTCGATCTACCAGTTGAGATCTATTGGTTGAAACTTGAGGTTGCATTTGGGAAGCTCTAACCCATCTACCTCTGCCCCACTTCCTGAAAGATGCACTTGCCCATTTCCAATCCAGAATACGGGATTTGGACAGGATTTTCCGGTTGCGTTCGCCCCCAAGACCAGAAAGTCCCATCCAAGCACAACAGACTTTTGGGTGGTATGCCAACTTTCTTGTCCCGTCCAGTATGATTCCCATGTGGGATGGGAAATTTCCACCCAATGTCTCTCTAAATCCAGCAAATATCAAAGCTGGCAACTGATCAGCCTTGAAAGAAACAGTAAGTAGTCACACTTAACGTTGTGAGACTTCTTACCCTGCCTGCGCCGGCAACTCCACATCCTGAAAGGAACATGGCAGTGACCCAAGTTGGATGTCCCCTCAAGGACACATGAGCCCATGGGAAATAGGAACAGGAGGAGGCCATTCAGCTCTTACAGTCTGCTCCATCATTCGTTGGGCAGCATAATGGTTAGCACAGCTGCCTCACAGTGCTACGGACCCGGGTTCAATTCCCGGCTTGGGTCACTGTCTGTGTGGATCTCCCTATGTCTGTGTGGGTTTCCTCCCCCAGTCTGACAGGCATGCTGTTTAGGTGCATTGTGGCGACTAGGGGAATTTCATAGTAACTTCATTGCGGTGTTAATGCAAGCCTTACTTGTGATTAGTAAATAAAGTTATCTTACTTATCGTCATCTCAAGGAAATATCTCTAATGTATTCCAACCAATGCCATCACCCAGTACACAAAACCTTCTAAATAAGCACAATACAGCATCGGTAATGCCCACTCGTTACAGCTATCCAGCCACATTGTGGGGTGTACGGCATGGATGTTGTGTTTCCTGTTTGTAATTGCTAAGCAATTGCTAAGTGTACATACAAAGAACAACAAAGAAGAGTACAGCACAGGAACAGGCCCTTCGGCCGTCCAAGCCTGCACCACTCATTCACCCAATAGACCATTTGTTTGTATCCCTCTATTCCTAGTCTGTTCATGTGGCTATTTAGATGAGTCTTAAGCAATCCCAGTGTGTCTGCCTCAACCACCTTGCTTAGCAGTGCATTCCAGGCCCCCAACGTCCTCTGTGTAAAATACAACCCACTGACATCTGTGTTGTACATGTCAACAATACACTGAATGAAACTTTGTTTTTAATAAAACCTTCTTGTGGGTGACACCTGGAGTGGAACCTCCCATGTTCATCCCAGCCAGATTCAATGTAAAACATTACAGGTCAGACCAGAACATCTTAGAACATCTTGAAATATCTCACCCAACTTGTAACGGAATGAATATTTGCCCTGCTGGCAATGGATTAAGATTACAAAGAAGCAGAATTGAGAAGCAGGTGTGCTACACTTGGACAGCTTCTCAACATGTGCAAAGTGAGGTTCTTACCATACAGTTGCTGAATAGCTTTGCGATCTGCCCAGTCCAGCTCTGTACCTCTGCCCACCACACTGTAGTTAGGCTGCATTACTGAGCCTCTGCCGTATATATGAGGCAAACCCAGGACGTGTCCTATCTCATGCACAGCCACCTGCGAGTGAGGGGAAACACACAGGCATGGTCACTCAGCATTAACGTGCTCAGCATTACAGATTCACACATTTCCCCTTAGGAAGTCTTTTGGCCCATTGAGCCAATGCAAGCCTTCCGAGAACTGGCAAATTAATTCCACATTCCCATTCCTTTCTCCAATGCTGCAAACCTTTCCTGAAGCGAGATTTATCCACTGCCTTTTCAGACAGAATCTGCTTCCACCAGCTTTTCAAGCAGAACATTTGAGATCGTCACATTTACAATGGGGAAAAAAACACCCACTATTTCTTCTGTCTTTGGCTGTGCCGCCAGTGATTGGATTTGTGCGTGCTCTGGTTCAGCTGATGGAAAATATTTCCCTCTAGCTACTCTGCGAACGCCCCTGCTAATTGTGAACTTGATTATATCTCCCTTAACTTTCTCTTCTGAGCATCAGCTTGTCCAGTCTGTATCTGTAACTGAAGTCCCCCATAGCCGCTGATAAAATTTCCCTGACCCCAAACTCTTGGCATCGATTGCATTTGGTATGAACATATTTTTGGTTTTTGCACATACTGTACACACAGCCAGCCAATTTGCATCGCAATAGTTGGCTATAATTTACAAACACACACACACACACCTCTTACCCCAGTTCCAAGTGTAAAACCACTAAACCTGGAATGCAGAAAAGGGCAGGATTGAGGGAGTGCAAACATCTCAAAGGATGTTTATTTATCAGTGTTACAAGTAGGCCTACATAAACACTGCAATTAAGCCACTGTGAAAATGCCCTCATCATCACACTCGGGCGCCTATTCGGGTACATTGAGGTAGATTTTAGCATGGCCAACGCATCTAACCGGCACTGTGGGAAGAAACTGGAGAGAACGTGCAGCATTTGCACACTCATCCAAGCCGGGAATCGAACCTGGATCTCTGGCGCTGTGAGACAGCAGTCTGACAACTGTCCTGCACTGCCGCACAGGTTCAGGAGTTAGAGGAGATTACAATGATGGGGGTGGCGGGGTGGGCAGCGGTAGCAGTGAGGGATTTGATCAGGGCTCAAAAGCTGATAGGGGAGTTGGATGTGGAGCGGGTTGAGACACAGACAACAGAACTGTGCATGAGCTGAAGTCTAAGGAAGGTGGAATGTGGGAGGCGAGGCTGGGATGTGCTGGAATCGTCACGTCTGAAGCCAGAGAGGTGAGTTGAGATAGGGATAACACTGAGCTCTGTTACAGGGGGAGAAATAGTCTCAGTGATAGGGTATAAGATCCCAGTAGCACAATGGCTCGCACTGCTGCTCCACAGCGCCAGGAACCCAGGTTCAATTCCCAGCTTGGGTCACTGTCTGTGTGGAGTTTGTACATTCTCCCCATATCTGCATGGGTTTTCTCCGGGTGCTCCAGTTTCTTCCCATAGACAAAAAGACATGATGGTTGGGTGCATTGGCCATGCTAGGTTGTCCCTGAGTGTACCCAAACAAGCGCCAGAGTGTGGCGACTAGGGGAATTTCATTGCGACTTCATTGCAGTGTTAACGTCAGTCTGAATTGTGACACTAATAAATAAACACAAAAAAAGAAGCGAATCTCAAGGAAACATGTGACATCAAGATAAAAGCAAAGTACTGCAGATGCTGGAATCTGAGACCAAAGGAGAAAATGCTGGAAAATCTCAGCAGGTCTGGCAGCATCTGTAAAGAGAAAAAAACTGATGTTTTGTGTCCAGATGACCCTTTGTCAAAACCCAGTTCTTTTCTCACCTTATGGATGCTACCAGACCTACAGGGGTTTTTCAGCATTTTCTCTTTTGCCGTGTGACACCAAGCTTGTGAACAAAGTGGCTGAATCTCAGATCGTTGCCAGGGGAGGGAGGGAGTCACTGGGGAATGGGAGCTGCTTCTCATTGGGTTCCTGCCCCCTGATTGAATCTGGACCACTCCATTCAGTCTGCCACCCTCCAGCCTACTGCTCCTGTACCCCGCACTGCGCTGCCCGCTGAGCACAATTTCACAGCTCTAGAACACTTTGCAATGAACCCTTTCTCACTGTTAGACTTGCTTTTGGATTGTTGCTTACCCGGAGCAGGCTAATCCCCTGGGTACTGCTCGCTGCTGTGAAATGCTCATCATCGTCAAAGTGGATGGCACCGTTCTGCCAGGAATGTGCCACCTCTTGCCCAGCTCCATCGAATGCCTGTGAACAGCCTAAGTGACGTCCTGAGGAACAAAGGAAGGTGTAAGTTTACTTGTTCATGTTGATTTCCTTCATTGATTTGATTTGATTTATTATTGTCACATGTATTAACATACAGTGAAAAGTATTGTTTCTTGCGCACTAATACAGGCAAAGCATACCGTTCATAAAGAAGAAAAGGAGAGAGTGCAGAATGCAGTGTTACAGTCATAACTAGGTGGAGAGAAAGAGCAATTTAATGCGAGATAGGTCCATTCAAAAGTCTGACAGCAGTAAGGAAGAAGCTGTTCTTGAGTTGGTTGGTGTGTGACTTCTTTTTCCCGAAGGAAGAAGATGGAAGAGAGAATGTCTGGGGTGCTTGGGGTCCTTAATGATGCTGGGTCCACGGATGCGTAGATTAGAAGGATTGGCCGTGCTAAAATTGACACTCAGTGTCAGGCTGATTAGTAGTGTAAATGTGTGGGAGTTACGGGGATAAGGTGTGGGTGGGATTGTTGTTGGTGCTGACTTGATGGGCCGAATGGCCACTTTGTGCACTGTAGGGATTCTCTGATTTGTATGATTGACTTGTCTCATTCCCATTCTCTGAGGTTCTACGTGAATGAATCCTTTTCTCATCCCACTCTCTCACAGATCTTCTCTGGCATTCCCTATCCCACACTTCCCACTTTCACTTGCCGAAAACCTGTTGCTTTTTTAATCTTTTGCCAGCTTTGATGAAAAGTCGTCAGCTTGAATCCCTAATGCTCTCTCTCTCACTCTCTCTCTCTCTCTGTGCACAGAATCTAGCAGAGGTGCTGAGTATTTCCAGTATGGCCTTGGTTTTTATTACATAGAATCATCAATTCCCGATAGTGCAGAAGGAGGCCATTCAGCCCATTGAGTCTGCACTGACAACAGTCCCAACCTGGCCCTCTTCTCATAACCCCATGCACTTACCCTAACCAGTCCCCCTGATTCCAAGGGGCAATTTAGCACGGCCAGTCCAGCTAACCAGCACATCTTTGGATGTTGGCTTGTTGTTACCTGTTCCGAAGGCCAGTGTAATATCCACACCCGATGCCGATGGTCTCTGCTCCTCTTCGAAGACAATTGGTGTCACCTCACTCCACATCCGGAAAGCCAGTCGAATGGCAGCTCTCTGCTCCAGCACCGACAGCTGAGAACTGTAACCCTCGCTCAACAAGCGCCACTTGAGTTTCAATTTCCCAAAGACCAAGCCAGGGACGAGGCCGCCCACAACCTCCCTCCTCCTCCCTCTCCATCTCCGACCACGGAAGAGGTGTTGCAGAAATCGTTTCTTGCGCACAAGACTGCTTCTTGTGGTGTTAACTTGGGCTGTCTGGTTGGTCTGCTCCGTGCCGTTCATGAACAATGTTGGTTTGAAGGGCAGCTGAGGATGAAGAATGGATTTTTGATCTGGCACCCCACATCTGGGTGTGTTCATCGCCTCTCTGGTGGCTAGGTCAAAGCGGCCGGTTACTGCCAATCCATTGGACTCTTGGAATGATTTCAGAGCCCGGGTAAAAGTTGGACTTTCTGCCTCTTCTCTTGCTGAAGGATCAGGCTGCATTGACTCTTCCAAGTCTTCCCTGATGAGGTTCATTAAGTCTGGAGGAGCTGGATCTTCATCACTGACCATTGCTACACCTTGGTGGGAGATTTCTTCCCAATTAACAGGCTTAGTCCATCCATATCTGGTCAGGAATTTCTGATTGGAACAGAGAGGGAACGTTGATGAGCGTGGAAAAATAGTTTATCTCAAGCTAATACTGACACCTTTCTCTCATTAATTTGTTTATTGGATATGGGCATAGCTGACTGGGCCAGCATTTGATTGCCCACCTGTTATTGCCCCTTGAAAAGGTGGTTGTGAGCCACCTTCTTGAGCCACTGCAGTTTTTCAAATGGCCTGAGCAGAGAGATTGGGTGTGACGTGTACTTAATCGTTGGGACCGTGTGTGTGAGCTAGTCTTGGTTAGTTTTAGCCATTTGCCCAATGCACTAGCCATCACACTGCACGTGCGTGCCTTGCCCTGAGCAGTGGGATATTTTCACAGGGCCGAGTGAGGATTTAGTGATTCTAATGAACATAGATTCATACAGCAATACAGCACAGAAACAGGCCCTTCGGCCCAACCAGGCCATGCTGACCATGCTACCCTCCTAGCTAGTCCCAATTGCCCACGTTTGGCTCAGATCCTTCTCATCCTTTCCCATCCATGTTCTTAAACCAAATGATTTTTAAATGTTGCTATTGAGCCCATCTCGACCACTTTGCCTGGCAGCTCATTCCATACACGCACCACCCTCTGTGTGAGGAAGTCTATCTTGGGATTTAAATGGGAGAAAGAAGCCCTTGGGAGGGATTATAAGCAGACGGAGCAACTCGAGACTTTGTCGCTCACTGATTCAGAGTCTTGTCCACCAAGAGAAAGTAGAATTAATTTCCAGCTGGCATGGGAAAGGAAAAAGAAAACGGGGTCACAAGGAATGCGTAAGACCTGTCAACTTGGCAATGAGGAACTTGCTTTACAAGGGATTAAGATTGGAGGATGGATGGAGATTGAGTTTGTCCCTTACCTGGGCAGAACGCTGAGCGTTGATGGGGGTAGCTCGATGAGTCACTCTGAGATCGGAGCGGTCTCTGGCGTGGAAGACTCTCTCTGCTGTGGCCAATCTGCAGAGCATCCCAATAATGATGGGAGAAGTAATGGGAAAGATCATTTCTGAAGGAGTCAATGTCTTTCAGCATGCGGACGGTATCCCGCGGGACTGGCAGGAGTGTTCCGACTCACTCCGTTTTATCTTGCTACTTTGTGGTTAGACTCCACCTCGGAACTATTGAGTCGATCAGAGCACTTTGCTGCCAGCTAATCTTTGGAGCAGAAGAATGCACAAACCTGTCACGCCTGGCCAGTACATTTAAACGGACTCTCCTGCGATTGGCCAGTGCGTGACACTGACATGAATTTGCAGAGATGAACACTGTTGTGGGTGAGGGGTCTCAGTTACAATAATTAAACTCCCACATCCAAAGTCACTTTGACGAAATATCCTTCAATTCTCTCTCTCGGCAAGGAAATGGTTCTTCACAAGACCAGAGACTTGTGAGCATTTGTGCACACAGGTTAGTTTGGAGATGACAGATGTGGGAACCATGGGGTACCACACTACTTTCAATCTGGGTCTGCTCCCAACACAGACCCATCGAATATCTACAGTGCAGAAGGAGGCCATTTGGCCCATCAAGTCTGCACCAACTCTTATCCAGGCCTTATCCTTAAATATTTACCCTGCCAATCCCCGTAATAGTTTTTATAAATTCATTTGGGGAACCTGGACCTCTCTGGCTGGGCCAGCATTTATTGCCCATCCCTACTGGCCCTTGAAACTCAATGTCTTGAAAGTCCATTTTAGAGAGCAGTTGAGAGTCAACCACATTGCTGTGGCTCTGGGGCCATATGTGCATCTTGAGACAACAAGAGACAATTTAACCTGGTCAATCCACTGAATACATGTCTTTGCAGTCTAGGAGGAAATCCACGCAGACATGGGAGGAATATGCAGCTTCTCACACAGACAGCGACCCAAGTTCGGAATCGAACCGGGATCCCTGGTGCTGTGAGACAGCAGTGCTAACCATTGTGCCACCGTGCTGCCTGTTATCTCTCGGTTTAAAAGCAGAAAAAGACACACAAAAGGAAATTGCCTGAAATATAGCGACCTCTTTTAAAAGGGTGACTACCTGGAAAGGGAAATTGGATAGCACTGTTTGAGATTATTGTGTGTTCTGATGGAGCATGAACTGATCCTGCATTTCATGACCATCATTCCGTGTTACTGGACCATTTCCGAAGGAGTCTGTTTACATCGCAACAAATTACCAAACCTCGGTCAAACACTGGGGTCAAGATGCAGGTCAGCAAGCAGTCAGTGCCTGCAATAATATTGTGTAATCACCACAGCTAATCCCCTCTGCCTTCTGCAACTTTATTAATCCCTTTCCATTCAATTCCGATCCTCAAAGAAACTAATTTTCTCCAAAATGTTTTGTCCCTTCCCTTTGTGAGCCTCATCTTGTTTCTTTCCGACTGTTCTGCTTCCATCTCCAGCTCCATTTCTTTGCAAGAGGTTTTCCTGGCTGTTTGCAAGTGGGAATTCAAACTTTTGGGAATGCTGTTTCCCTGAACAATGATGGATTTGCCACTAAGTGGAATCACTGAATCCTCACAGTTCAGAAGAGGCCATTCAGCCCATCGAGTCTGCACCAATTCTGAATATCTTACCCCAAGCCCTATCCCCTGTCCTCTCACCATAATGCTACATATTTTCCTTGGCTAATCCGTCCAATTCACACATCTTGGGACACTAAGGGTCAATTTAACATGATCATTCCGCCTAAACTGCACATCTTTTGAGTGTGGGAATAATTTTTTTTTACTCACTGCGGTGAAGTTGCTGTGAAAATCCCCTGGTCCCCACACTCTGGCACCTGTTCGGGTACACTGAGGGAGAATTTAGCACGGCCAATGCATCCTAACCAGCATGTCATTCGGATTGTGGGAGCACATTGGAGCACCCGGAGGAAAGCCACACAAACGTGAAGGAGAACATGCAAACTCCATACAGACAGTGATCCGAGGCCAGAATTGAACCCGTGTCCCTGGCGCAATGAGGCAGCAATGCTAACCACCGTGACTCCGTGCCACCCCAATGTCACTGTCCTGCCCCGATCCTCAACTCCTGCCCTTGTGCGTGCAGTCAAGTACATTTCCGTAGCAACCTGGTACAAAGCATGTTTACAAATCTGTTCCTTCATTGCTAAACATTGTGAAGAAACAACATTGGCTAAATGGGCTGAATGGTCAATTTCAATGCTATTTAATCTGATGTCACCACAGAATTCTTATTTTTGTATTCAAAGCACGATTTATGTTTCATTTTCCCGAAGAAATCTTCCTTCGAAAGTGCAGCATAGTACCTAGACTGACTGCTGGCAAGTCTAAATCGGTTAGGATTATATTCACTGGAGTTTAGAAGAGTGAGAGGGGATTGTAAAGAAACTTATAAAATTCTAACAGGGTTAGACAGGATACATACAGATACAGAAAGAATGTTCCCAATACTGAGGGAGTCCAGAACTTGGGATCATAGTTTGAGGATAAGGGGTAAACCTTTTAGGATTAATGTGAGGAGAAATTTCTTCACCCAGAGGGTGGGGAATGTGTGGAATTCACTCCCACAGAAAGGAGTTGAGGCCAAAACATTGTGTGATTTCAAGAGGAAAGTAACTTTGGGGCTAAAGGGATTAAGGAATATGGGGTAAATCAGGATATTGAATTCGATGATCAGCCATGATCAAAATGAATGGTGGAGCAGGCTCAAAGGGCTGAATGGCCTCCTCCTGCTTCTAGTTTCTATGAACCAGCAGCTAATCTGTTTTATTCATTTGTGGGACGTGGGTGTCGCTGGCTGGGCCAGCATTTTTTTCCCATTCCTAATTACCCCTGGAGAAGGTAGTGGTGAGCTGCCTTCTTGAACCCGCTGCAGTCCTTGTGCTGTAGGTACACCCTCAGTGCTGTCAGGGAGGGAGTTCCAGGATTTTGACCCAGCAATGGTGAAGAAAAGGCTGGTACACTTACAAGTCAGGGTGCAGTGTGGTTTGGACAGGGAACGAAACCGCGTTGTTTTCAACATCAAAACCGGTGTTTTAAGATAATTCCTTGCCACAAATGGAGACTTATCCACAGTGAGAGCCATGTGAGAAATTTTAAGCTGGCATTTTCTACTATCAAATGTGAACTGAGTGTTTCATAAAAAAAAAAATTCAATTATCAACCAATGTCATATTGAGCTTCAAACAAAAGAAAATGTTGGAGGAAAGTGGGTTTCGTTCAGGAGCTGAGTTAATGAAAAGGAATGACTGAATTATAGAAGACTGAAGCATTAGCTGCGCAGTCACACAGCTTAATGCACACATTATTGCTTCCCACTAATACATACTGACCTGGTTTCTGACCTCGGTGGTTGACTGAGATATGCTTTCAGAGTAACTGAACGATGTTTGCTTTAATTATCTCGTTCTCTCCCCATCTTCCAGTTAAAGTAAAATTTATTTATTCAGTCACAAGTACGACTTACATTAACACTGCAATGAAGTTACTGTGAAATTCCCCCAGTCGCCACGCTCAGGCACCTCTTCGGGTCAATGCGCCTAATCAGCACGTTTTTCACACCTGTCGGAGGAAACCACGTAGACATGGGAAGAACATGCAAACTCTGCACAGACAGTGAACCAAGCCGGGAATCAAACCCGGATCCCTGGCACCGTGAAGCAGCAGCGCGAACCACTGTGCCACCGTGCTGCCCATTTTTTGTTTCTTGTGCACGGTACAGATAAAACGTACCATGTAGAGAGTACATTGGGTAGAAGGAAAGGAACTAATATGGAAAACTAATCTAGCTGTGACTGCAACACGACATTCTGCACCCTTATCTTTCCTTTGCCTCTATGTATGTTTTTCGAATGGACCTCCCTCGCACTAAGTTGATCTTTCTCTACATCCGAGGTATGCCTGAAACTCTACATTTTGCACCCTCTGATTTCCTTGTCTATGAACGGTATGCTTTTTTGTATAGCATGCAAGAAACAATACTTTTCAATATGTGACAATAATGAATCAAGTCAAATCACAAAAGTTCACTATTAGCTGAAAATTAATCTAGTCTTATCCCACCTCGTGCATGAGATGGAATGTGCGCAAGCTGAATTAACTCTCACGTTACAGTCGATGATGCATCGTATCTGCAGTTTCATGCAGCTACCATGCGATGGAATTCAAAGGATCCAGAATGTGCTGGTGGTCCCCTATGCAGTTTTAAACTTTCATTCGCGGGAGATGGTCATTGCATGTGATTGGTATTGGAGTGAGTGGGACGATGATGAGTTCACCAGGCAACTTGTGCAGTTAGCCACACGGACCCTGGTGTTACTGAGTGGAGTTAGTGAGGTTGGAATTTGACGTTGGGTAAAGATGTAAAGAGTGTAAAGATGCTGGAAAAAGAAAAAACATTGCGTGGTTCCTTTAGAGGCTGCTGTTTTGTTTCACTATTTGGGATTTAAAATGCAGGTGCATATGGGATCCCAAACTGAAACTTTGAAATCCAAGGCCATGCAATAAGATTCCTTTGGTAATAGGCTTCAGGTATTTGAATATTCTTGAATCGAATTTAGTGTCAGGGGAATTGGCTAGGATCAATGCATGGGGTTATAGCGATCAGTCCTGGGTGGGGTTATGGTCAGTACAGACTCGATGGGCTGAATGGCCTCCTCCTGCCCCGTAGGGATTCTGTGATCAAGTCTTTGTCTCGGTCCTATTTGGAAGTTACAAATCAAAGAAAGGGTTTAATGGAGAAACATCATTACTCCAAACTTGGGGCCTTGTCCTGGGCCAATCCAAGCTCCCCACAATTCTACAGAGTTCCTTCTTTATAGTGAATCAGCTGACAATTACATGCGTCTGTAATTGATTCCATAGTTTACTGGGTCACCTGACCCTTACATCTTGTTCCCATTGGTCACTGGTTGCATTCTAACAAATACACAGTGTTACAGAGAGCGGGATTCTGGTCAGTGCAGGCTCGATGGGCTGAATGGCTTCTTTTTGTACGTAGAGATTCAGTGATTTTAAGATGTTCTGATTAACTGGTGAAGACTTCAAGGCACCTTCTCTCACTTTGTGAAGCTTTGAACTCCAAAAGTTGGCTCCCAGCATCGTCACAGAGCTGTTCCACCAAGTACTGCAAAAGGTTGATTTGTCCAATATGGTGTACAGGAGCATATTAAGCCTTGTGTTTGCTGACTGTTTGGAGTGTTGCATTTGTGTCAAGACCAGCTTTATATTTGATTTTAACGTGACGGTGAGCATTGCGCGATAGTGGTTAGGACTGTTGCCTAACAGCGCCAGGGATCCAGATTCGATTCCCTGCATGGGTCACTGTCTGTGCGGATTCTCCCTGTGTCTATGTGTGTTTCCTCTGGGTGCTCCAGTTTCCTCCCACAGCCCAAAAGACATGCTGATTAGGTACTGCTTTAGGTGAAATAAAACCTCGAAGACTGTTAATGAGTCAAAATACAGTGGTTTTTATTCCAAAGCTTTGGGAGAAATCTGGTTCCGATTAAGGCTTACCAGACTTCTCCTCGAATACAACACAAGTGGGCATTTATACATTATGGGTCTTAGTATCGCTCACAATACAAATTCTGGCCAGAAGTTCGGGTCTTCCTTCCTGTGTCTTAATGCAGGCCCAGAGTTAATCAAGAATCACAGTCTTGCATTCAGGACACAGGCTTAATCCAGTCATGATTTAAAACCCTCCTGCAGCAGTACTTGCATCCCTGACTTTGAAGTTACTTGTGCGATCACGGTTGTCTCAGCAGAACTCTTCCTGTTTGAAGCCGGTATTGCAATCTGCCATCAGCAGCTGTTAAAACCCGGTATTGTGAACTACCATCTGTGTAACAATGTCCAACTAATATAAACAGGTAAAGTTTGCAAAGTCTACAAAAGAACAGTCGCATTTAACTATCTGTTGTTATCAAAATGAGAATTAAGGCATGCAAAACATGAACAAATAATTTATCTTAATGCCAGGAGCAATATAAGCCAAGGAAGGTCAGCTATGATGAAGGGCTATGTCTGTGATATATTCTAAGTACAAAATTCATTAACACTTTCCCTCCTTCAGGTACACTGGCCATGCTAAATTGCCCCTTAGTGTCAAGGGGACTAGCTAGGATAAATGCAAGGTGTTGTGGGATTGTGGTCAGTACAGATTCAATAGGCCAAATGGATCCCTTCTGCACAGTAGGATTCTATGATTCTTTAAGATTTTTGATTCCAGTATGATTCAAGTGATCCATTCAGAAGCTTTTATCAAACAAACTTTATTTATGAACATGGTTAAAATATAACAAAATGAATTAGCAAGGTTATTACCAATTATGAGAATTAAACATTGCACAGCATCAATCCATAACAGCCAGCATGGTGTTTATTTTCTGCTTCAGTAACAACGAGAAGACACTGCACTGACAAAATCCTGCCGAGAAACATGACGAACATCCAACATCTTTTAAAGGCACAGTGTCGTCACATATGTTTTACAGATTCCATTCCTTGGTTTAACCGTCCTTTACTGCCAGTTCAAAGCAAATTTCACACTCGCTTCCTCAAGTCCTGGGGCAACATGAGATACAAATCACTGGCTTTTCCCCAATTAGGTTGATCTTTGTATCTCTTATCCCCCATTCTCCACCTACCTTTCAGATTTGCTCCCCTTTTCAATGATTCCAATGTTGTTCCCACTCTGAATTCTTGTTGCCTTGGTTGGGGGTGGAAATACAGCACAATCACAGGAATTACCCTGCACCTCATTCATCTCCCCACGCGGGCAGTGGCAATGGGCTGGGAGAAAGAAAGATCACAGCTTTGGTGAGATTTGTATGGAGAGGATGTTTGATTTGTAATCATGCATGAGATGTGGACACAGCTGGCAAGAACCAGCCTCCTATCTATTGACACTGTCTACACTTCCTGCTGCCTTGGAAAAGCAGCCAGCATAATCAAGGACCTCACGCCTCCCTGACATGCTCTCTTCCAACACCTTCCATCGGAAAAAAGATACAAAAATCTGAGATAACGGACCAACCAACTCAGTAACAGCTTCTTCCCTGGCTGAATGGACATATCTCTCATTAAGTTGATCTTTCTCTTCACCCTAGCTATGACTGTACCACTTCATTCTGCACTCTCCTTTCCTTCTCTATGTATAGTATGCTTTGTCTGTGCAGCACACAAAAAACAATACTTATTTCTGTATCCCAATACATATGACAATAATAAATCAAATCAAAAAATTGTTTGTGAGACAACTGTCGTACCCTGGAACAGGTGATGTGCTGTCTCACTGAGTGAATCCCAGGGGATTCAGAGTGCAGCCAACCATCTTGCTGTGGTTCTGGAGTGATATGCAGGCCACACCAGGCAAAGGCAGCAGATTTCCTTACCTTAAGGACAAACGTGATAAGGTAGCCAAGAACAGATATTGCATGCATACCTTCATCAGTCGGAGCATTGAGTTTAAAAATTGGCAGGTCATACTGCTGTATGCTCAGTTAGGTCTCATTTGAAAATATTGTGTACAATTCTGGTCGCCACACTACCAGAAGGATGTGGATGTTTTGGAGTAGGCACAGAACAGGTTTACCAGGACATTACTTGGTCTGCAGGTTATTAGCTATGGTGGATAAACTTGGTTTGTTCTCAGTGGAATGATGCAGGTTGAGCGGTGACTTAATAGAGTTTAAAAGATTAAATTTAAAGTTTTTTTTTAATTCATGTCACAAATGGGCTTACGTTAATACTGCAAAGAAGTTGCTGTGAAAATCCCCTAGTTGCCACACTCCAGCACCTGTTCAGGTACACCAAGGGAGAATTTAGCACGGCCAATGCACCTAAAAAATGATTATGAATGGCATGGGGACGGAATGGATAGTCAGATGCTCTTTCCTAGAGTAGAAAAATCAAGTACTAGGGGACATAGGTTTAAGATGCATGGGGAAAAGTTCAGAGGAGATGTACGAGGTAATTTTTTTTTACACAGAGGGTGGTGAATGTCTGGAATGCACTGCCCAGAAAGGTGGTGGGAGCAGGTATGATTGTGGCATTTATGGGGCATCTAGACAAATACATGAATAGGATGGGAATGAAAGGATTCGGACTCTGAGTACATCTGGTTTTAGTTTAGACAAGTTTTATGATGGGCACAGGCTTGGAAGACCGAAGGGCCTGTTCCTGCGCTGTAATTTGTTCTGTGCACCACAGGGGTTTTTCTGATGATTGATGTGAGGTCTCATGCTTGCAATAACTGAGACCAATTTAATTTCCCAGATATTGCTGTGGGGACACATAGGACCAGATGACCCGTTCCTGGGCTCTGGTGAGGCTATGATTTATTTAATAACTGCGGGCAGCCCAGTGATTAGCACTGCTGCCTCACAGAGCAGGGACCCAGGTTCGATTCCTGGCTTGGGTCACTGTATGGAGTCTGCATGTTCTCTGCTGTGTCTGCGTGGATTTCCTCCGGGTGCTCCAGTTTCCTCCCACACTCCAAAGATGTGCGGGTTAGGTTGATTGGCCAGGCTAAGTCGACCCTTAGTGGGATCTGAATGAAGCAACTGCAGCCTGTGAGCATTTCCCCAGGACTACTTTGCCTATGACCCCAGGGAGTGAAAGGAGGGGGCTAAAGTCCCATTCCCAGCTGCAGGAAAAGTAGTTCCAGATAAATACAGTGCAAGGCTTCCCTGCCCTCTGACAGACAATGGGTGGATGGGAGCGGATGGAGACAGATTGCAGGATGTTTATTTGCCAACTCCTCAACAGGGGGAGTATTTACACTTAAAGGATGTCCCAAATCCGGAGTTTGAAGCATTACAACGGATCAAACGCAGTTGAGTGGAGAATATTTAATTTTGCACTGAGCTGTCTTGTTGAATTGCTTTTTTGGCGGGGGGGGAAGGGGGTGTTTAAAAAAAAGTCTTGGTGTTAAATCAGTTGCAGAGGAACAATTAATTGGCACAGATTTCCATGCCTCGTAAGATGTGGAAACACAGTGGACGTTGCATTTGACAACACTTTGGAAGCCAGAGGGAGGACAATTTTGGTTAGTTGAAAGGGGGGGGGGCAGTCCCCAAACAGCCGCCCCCAAAATGTGCTGAGGCCTGTTGCTTTCCGCTGGCTGACGTTGCAGTGCTGGAGGGGAAGGGAGGGGTGTGAGAGTCTTCCTGACCTTCCCCTCCACACACACATATAATCCAGGAAGTAGCAGCTACCTCTCCAGCCCACACTTGCAACCCTCAGGCTGGTCAGTGTGAGGCCGGCTGGCGCGTGCGCACCTCCTTTGGAACGTCGCCCTGGGAGTTTGTATCATTTCAAAGAGCCGCCACGTTCCATTTGCTGCTGTAACAATCTGAAATGGTTACAGTCGCCTCTCAGCTCTTCCTGCACTGGCTGCAGACAGGACAACCTCCTGCTCACACAAGTAGGTTCCTGGGCTTTTCTCTCTCTCTTTCTGGGAAGCAGGAGTAGGGACGGGGGGCTGAAACCTGCTCCTTTCCCAGTCCCAGCCACTGCTTCGTGTGTACTCGTTCACTGGGAAAGGATTGGTGGTGCTGCCAACCATCCAGCTCTCCCTCTCTGTCTCACTGTCTCTCTCAGAGGGCTGATCGTGAATCTCGCCTTTCTCCCTGGCTGTGGTGTCGTGGCCCAGCAGGGGTTAGCACTCTTGCCTCCGACTCAGAAGGTTCTAGCCCCCACTTGAGCATACAATCCAGACGTTTTGTGGTATTGTTTTTAAAATAGCTTCCGTGTTTGCTAACATAGTCTCTCTCTCTCTCTCCCTCTCTCTATCCTTCCTAGTGTCACTCCCAGTCTTGGATTCCTTCCCCCCCCCAAAACCAAAATTAAAAACTGCAAATGCAAATTGAATAGGCCCTGGGCCTGAGGCAGGAGATTATGGAGGCAAACTGCCCTCTGAACCTCTTCAGCTGTATACACACACACACGACAGCTGGGATTTGTAGAAGGAGGATTCTGTCTCCGAGGTTCAGGTCACTGTGGGAAATGTCAAAGCTACAGTGTGTTCAGAGACTGAAAGGCCACCCCAGTACTAAACTCAGTCACACCTAATCTGGGATTGCCTCCTGCTGTCAGGGGAGGAATAATTGACAGGTTTAATAGTTGGCCTCACCTCTAAGCCCTGGAAGTGGAAATCAGCCAGGGTTCTTCCTCCTCCCTTCAATAACAGCTCTGACCAAGGGTCATCCAGACTCGAAACGTTGGCTCTATTCTCTTCCCTGTGGGTGCTGTCTGCGCTCTGAGGTTTTCCAGCATTTTCTGTTTTTGTTTCCGATTCCGCATTTGTTTTTTTCCTTGTCCTCCTGGATATCCCTGTTTTCTTTTGAGAGACAGGTTGGGAGGTAGGTTCGTGACCGGAGTCAGAGCCAGGTAAGGAATGTGTAGACAGGAGGTGACAAGTTTCTACCTGGGGGTGAGGTTATACAAGAGGGTTGTACGCTCAAATCTCTGAGGCAGGGGATAGGACAGGTACTATAAGTGTCAATAGTATCCACCCGTGTTAGCTGAAGAATTGAGGATTCTGAAGTTTGCAAATGTAACTGCGGGATAAGTCACACAGCCTGTTGGGCATGACTTAACTTCACGGGTGGCCCAGTGGTTAGCACTGCTGCCTCACAGTGCCAGAGACGCAGGTTCGATTCTCAGCTCGGGTCACTGTGCAGAGTTTGCGCATTCTCCACATATCTGTGTGGGTTTCCTCTGGGTGCTCCGGCTTCCTTCCCCACTCCGAAAGATGTGCGGGTTAAGTTGATTGGCCATGCTGAAGAACAATCCAAGAACAGGACAGCACAGGAAGAGGCCCTTCGGCCCTCCAAACCTGCCTCGAGCATGATGACTGCCTAAACTAAAACCGCATGCACTTAGAGTCCATATCCTTCCATTCCCATCCTAGTCATGTATTTGTCTAGCTGCCCCTTGAAATACTGCTATTGTATCAACTCCCACCACCTCCCTGGGCAGTGTGTTCCAGACATTCACTACCCTCTGTATAAAAACAAAACTTACCTCGCACACCTTCTCTCAATTTTTCCCCGCGCACCTATAACCTACGTCCCAAGATGTCACTTTTCCACCTTGGGAAAGAGCATCTGACTAACCACTCTGTCCCTCATGATCTTGTAAATCTCTATCGGGTCACCCCTGCTCCTGAGTGCCTCTGGATATCTAGATTAGTGGGCCAAATTAAATTGGGTAATTAAGAAGGCAAATGGAATTTTGTCTTTCATTGCTGCAAGAATGGAATTTAAAAACAGCAATGTTATGTTGCAGCTGTATAAGGTGTTGGTGAGGCCACATCTGGAGTACTATGTACAGTTTTGGTCTCCTTACTTGAGAAAGGATATTCTGGCACTGGAGGGGGTGCAGAGGAGATTCATAAGATTGATTCCAGAGTTGAGAGGATTAGCTTATGAGGAGAGACTGAGTAGACTGGGGCTATATTTATTGGAATTCAGAAGAATGAGGGGAGATCTTATGGAAACATAAGATTATGATGGAATAGATAAGATAGAAGCAGGGAGGTTGTTTCCACTGGCGGGTGAAACTAGAACTAGGGGGCATGGCCTCAAAATAAGGAGAAGCAGATTTAGAACTGAGTTAGGAAGGAATTTCTTGACCTAAAAGGTTGTGAATCAGGGAGTTCCCAAATGTGGATTTGATTTGATTTATTGTCACATGTATTAGTATACAGTGAAAGGTATTGTTTCTTACACACTATGCAGACAAAGCATACTGTTCGTGGAGAGGGTGCAGAATGTAGTTGTACAATCACATTTCAGGTGAAGAGGTCCAGTGAAGCTGTTGAGGCTTGAATGTTTTTATGGCAAAGATATAGATTTTTGAACGGTAAAGGATTTAAGGGTTGTGGTGAGCAGGCAGGTAAGTAAAGTTTATTTATTAGTCGCAAGTAAGGCTTTCATTAACACTGCAATGTAATTCCCCTAATTTCCACACTCCATCACCTTCCGGGTCACCGTACCTAACCGGCACGTCTTTCAGATTATGGGAGGAAACACATGCAGACACGGGGAGAGCATGCAAACTCCGCACAGACAGTGACCCAAAGCCGGGAATTGAACCCGGGTCCCTGGCGCTGTGAGGCAGTGGTGCTACCCACTGTGCTGTGGAGCTGAGTCAACGAAAAGATCAGCCCTGATCTTATTGTATGGCAGAGCAGGCTCATGGGGTCAGATGGCCGACTCCTGCTCCTACTCCTCATTCTTAGGTTAAATGTGTGAGATAACAGGGTAAACCTGAGTGCAGGCGTGATAGGCCGAAAAGCCTCCTGCATTTTTGAGATTGTATGATTCTGTACCGTTGGGATTCTACGGGACTTTGGATACACCACCTCTCCTGGATTTTGTTTGTCCTGTCCAGGCAACCACAAACCGATCCTGTTGCCCACTGTAATTTAAGGATAATAAAGTTAGGCAATTTACTTTTTGCATTGGGTCTGATGCTGTCAGTAATGGCACCCCTAATAAGCCCCTTGTAAATAACTGGCACTGCTGGGGACAATCGGCAAATAGTTTTGGGACACAACTTGCACCCCCTCCCTCCAAAAAAGTTTATTTATTAGTGTCACAAGTAGACTGACATTAACACTGCAATGAAGTTACTGTGAAAATCCCCTCCTCGCCACACTCTGGCACCTGTTCGGGTACACTGAGGGATAATTTAGCACGGCCAATGGACCTAACCAGTACACCTTTCAGATTGTTGGAGGAAACCGGAGCACTTAGAGGAGACCCTCGACACGGGGAGAATGAGCAGCCTCTGTACAGACACTGACACAAGCCGGGAATTGAAACCAGGCTCCCTAGTGCTAACTACTGTGCCACCCCGATTATACAAAATGCTCGTGTTAAATACCCTGCCAATTCAAATTAGAAGCTAGAGAAATATCTTTAACGCAAAGCTGGATAGATTGCTGATATGGATGAAAGGTTATTAGGGATTTTGATTTGATTTATTATTGTCACATGTATTAACATTCAGTGAAAAGTATTGTTTCTCGCGTACTGTGCAGTCAAAGCATACTGTTCATACAGAAGGAAAGGAGAGAGTGCAGAATGTGGTGTTACAATCGTAGCTAGGGTCGAGAGAAGGATCAACTTAATGTAAGATAGGTCCATTCAAAAGTTTGATGGCAGCAGGAAAGAAGCTATTTTTAAGTCCGTTAGTACGTGACCTCAGACTTTTGTATCTTTTTCACCAAGGAAGAAGGTGGAAGAGAGAATGGCCGGGGGTGGGGGAGCGTGGGGTCCTTAATTATGCTGGCTACTTTTCCGAGGCAGCAAGGAGTGTTGTTGGAGTCGGTGGATGGGTGGCTGGTTTGCGTAATGGATTGGGCTTCGTTTATGACTTTTGTAGTTCCTTGTGGTCTTGGGCAGAGCAGGAGCCACACCAAACTTTGATACAACCAGAAAGAATACTTTCTATGGTGCATCGTTGTTTTCGTTAGAAAGGAGGCGGCTAAGAGGGGATCTTATTGAAGCATATAAGATGATTAGAGGTTTAGATAGGGTGGACAGTGATAGCCTTTTTCCTAGGATGGAGAAAGCTAGCACGAGGGGACACAGCTTTAAATTAAGGGGTATGAGTTATAGGACGGATATCAGAGGTAGGTTCTTTACTCAAAGAGTGATTAGGGAGTGGAATGCCCTGCCTGCAGCTGTTGTAGATGCGCCAAGTTTGGTGGCGTTTAAGAGGTTAATTGATAAGTATATGGAAGAGAAGGGAATGGTTTAGTTTGGAGGGGCATTGCTTTTTATTTTGGTCGGCACAACATCGAAGGCCGAAGGGCCTGTTCTGTGCTGTAATGTTCTATGTTCTATCTGTAAAAGTCGGTGAGAGTTGTAGCTGACATGCCAAATTTCCTTAGTCTTCTGAGAAAGTAGAGGCATTAGTGCGCTTTCTTAACTGTAGTGTCAGCATGAGGGGACCAGGACACGTTGTTGGTAATCTGGACACCTAAAAACATGAAGCTCTCAACCATTTCTACTTGGTCCCCGTTGATGTAGACAGGGACATGTTCTCCTTTACGCTTCCTGAAGTCGATGACAATCTCCTTTGTTTTGTTGATATTGACAGCAATGTGAGATTGGGGTTAAAATTGGGTCAGCCATAATATTGTTAAAAAGTGGAGTAGACCCGAGGGGCTGAGTGGCCTCACTCCTGTTCCTATTTCGTGTGCAGTCAGAACTGGACTGATCTCGCAAAACTTTGGTCCCCGCTTGAAATCAGATGTGTTGCAATTTCTCCATGACTGCAAGAGTAAATTCTATTTCTATTTCTGCGTTGTCTCTGCTGCCCTCAGCCCATGAGGTCAAGATGTCCAATTGGACTCTGTTGTGTCCTTTTTGGCTTGAGTGAATTATCCCATAGTTTTGCACTTGAGATCATTGGCCTGTGAATTTAAGCAAGAAGAGGAAATTATTTCTCCTGTCAGGGAGTGGCCTGGTCAGTAACACAGAGAGGGACAGATTTCACATAATGTCCCAGAAGCTTAGGAGTATTTGTAACTCAGCATGTGTTGCTGTGATCTGGAATAGACAGGAAGGGTGGTGGAAGCAGATTCAATGCTGACTTTCGAAAAAGAATTGGGTGTTGATTTAGCTGGTGGAAATCTGCAAGGCGATGGGAGGAAGAGGAGTGGCATTGATTGGGTTGCTCTTACCAAGAGCACATCAAATATGATGAGCCAAACAGTTTCTTTCCCATATGATTCATGTCCTCCTTGTATGTTCCAGCAAGTGGCAAACATAGAAGATAGAGGCAGGAGAAGGCCATTCGGCCCTTCAAACCTGCTCCACCATTCATTATAATCATGGCTGACCATCCAACTCCATAGCCTAATCCTCCTTTCTCCCTGTAACCTTTAATCCCATTCACCCCAAGTGCTATATCCAGCTGCCTCTTGAATACATTCAATGTTTTGGCATCAACTATTTTCTGTGGTAATGAATTCCACAGGCTCACCATTCTTTGAGTGAAGAAATGTCTCCTCACCTCCATCCTAGATGGTTTATCCCAGATCCTCAGATGGTTCTCCCACCATCAAGTGTGAAGTAGGGATCCTGTCCAAGAATTTTGTCTCTCCTTTTGCGAGAGGCGGACAAATACTCTGTCCTTACAAAACCCTTACAGATGCTGGAAATCTGAAATAAGAGATTGGTGTATGAAATTAAAGCACACGGGGTTGTAGCAAGCGTATTGAGACGGATAGAAAACTGGATGGCAGATCGGAAACAATGAGTGTTTTGCTGAATGACAGGCAGCAAGCAGTGGGATGCCGCAGGGATCTGAGCTCGGTTCTCAACTGTTCGCATTACATATTAATGATTTGGAAGAGAGAACTGAATGTATTATCTCCAGATTTGCAGATGAGACAAAGCTGGGTGAGAGGAGCTGTGAGGAGGATACAGAGATGCTTCAACGTGAGTTGGATGGATTGAATGTGTGGACATCTGCGTGGCAGGTACAGGATAATGTGGATAAATGTGAGGTTATCCACTCTGGTAGCAATAATAGGAAGATAGTTGATTACTTGAATGGTTGTAAATTGGGAGAGGGGGAGTGGTGCACAAGGACACCCAGATCCCACTGCATAGTCACTGAAGATAAGCATGCAGGTGCAGCTGGTGGTAAAGAAGGCAAATGAAATGTATGTTGGCTTTAATTGCAAGAGGTTTGGAGTACAGGAGCAGGGATGTGTTGTTGCAATTATACAGAGCCTTGGTGAGGCCATACCTAGAATATTGTGTGCAGTTTTGATCTCCTTATCACAGGAAGGATGTTCTTGCTGTCGAGGGAGTGCAGCGAAGATTTACCAGACTGATTGCCGGGATGGCGGGACTTGTGTGCAAGGAGAGATTGAGTCAGTTAGGATTGTACTTGCTGGGGCTCAGAAGAATGAGGGATCTCATGGAAACAATAGATGCATGAAAGATATTCCGAATGGTGGGGAGAGGGGGTGGGGGGGGTTGCTGTGTCCAGTACCAGGAGTCACAGTCTGAGGATTCAGGGTAGATGGTTTGGGACAGAGAAGAGGAGAAATTTCTTCACCCAGAGAGTGGTCAGTGTGGAATTCGCTACCACAGCTAGAAGTTGAGGGAAAAACATTGTATGTTTTCGATAATGTGGAGATGCTGGTGTTGGATTGGGGTAGGCACAGTAAGTAGTCTGACAACACCAGGTTAAACTCTAACTGGTTTATTTGGTAGCACGAGCTTTTGGAGCACTGCTCCTTCGTCACCTGATGCAGCGCTCCGAAAGCTGGTACTACCAAATACGCCCTGTTGGACTGCAACCTGATGTTGTGAGACTTCTTACTGTGTTTTCAATGAGTTTGATGTAGCGTTTGAGACGAAGGGGGAATCAAAGAATTTGGGGGGGGCGGAGTGGGATTAGGATATTGAGTTGGATGATCAGCCGTGATCATGATGAATGACAGAACAGGCACAAAGGGCTGAACGGCCTCCTCCTGCTCCTATTTGCCACGTTACACTGGGTGGTATTTAAGTCTGGGGTTACGTGATGGGGTACAATATTGAAAAGTGATACAGCAGATCATTACAAAATGAAATGTGGATAACTGTATTGAAATCTGTGGCACTAATGTGTGGCTCTGTGTGTTTTTTCTTCCCCTGGGGCTGGGGGTGTAATGGGGTGCAGCTCCCTGAGTGAGGAACATGGACAGGCCACCCTCTCCTGACACCAGCGACCAACGGCACGCGACCAGTGGGACTCTGGACACTGACCTTGGGACGGAGCCGCCGAAATCGCCACCGTCGGCGACATCGTGGACGTCGGTGCTCCCCCTGCCTGTCTCCTGGGTGAGAAACATCCAGCCATTTGCCAGCGGGCAAGAGACTGGCGAAGCCGCCGGCCGCGCGGACCGGAAGCAGAGTGGCGACTTCGGGAGCCCGCAGCGGGCCACTTCCAACGCCAGGGCCTCGTGTTCCGAGCAGCCCCAGCAACCGGCCTGCCCCGAGACCTCTCGGTCCCACCAGGTGAGTGCAGCCCCATTCCACAGAGCTGTCGGGCACTGAGTTCTGGGCACGAGGGCAATTTCTTCACACGGAGGGTGGTAAGTATCTGGAACGAGCTGGCAGTAGTAGAGACAGGTACAATTTTTGTTACAAAAGCACTTGGACAGTTCTGTGGGTAAGACGGGTAGAGAGGGATAGGGGCCAGACACAGGCAACTGGGGCAAGCTTCAGGGTTTTAAAAAAAAGGTGGGGGGCAACATGGACGAGTTGGGCCGAAGGGCCTGTTTCCATTGCGGTAAACCTCAGTCAGTCACCAGGCCACCCTGCCAGCTGGGAATAGCTCAGAGCCGGGTGTGGGCAGAGGGCTGATCACTGTCTCCTTCACCATGCTGGTTCAAGGACACACGAGGATTTGCCTCTCAACCTGACTGCCGCACTGTTGGATACAAAGGAAAGCTAATCCCTCTTGTACTAGTGTGTCCTGTTGCTAGGATTCTCATACAATCCCTGCAGTGTAGAAAGAGGCCATTCAGCCCATCGTGCCTGAACCAACCACAATCCCACCCAGGCCCTATTCGTGCATTTACCCTAACTAGTCCTCCTGACACTAAAGGGCAATTTAGCATGGCCAGTTCACCTAACCAGCACGTCATTCAGACTGTGACTGGAGTCCTCAGAGGGAACTCACGCAGACACTGGGAGAACGTGCAGACTCCGCACATACAGTGACGCAAGCCGGGAATCGAGCCCAGGTCCCTGGCGCTGAGAGGCAGCAGTGCTAACCAGTGAACTGCCCCGTGTCCTCTCCCCTCTGGCCCCCAGAACGAGAGCGTCTGTTCAGTGCGTTCATCTCGGAGCTGTTTTCCAGTGTGAGTCGGCATCCTGTCTCTCTCTCTCTCTCTCTCTCTCTCTCTCTCTCTCTCTCAGTTGAATGGAGAATGACAAACCTCGCTTCTTCTGGACACAGAAACAGGAAATGCTGGATATGCTCCAGCCTTGGTTAAGGGATTCGAAACATTGGCTCTATTCTCTCCCCACAGAAACTGCCAGACCCTCTGAGGTTTTCCAGCATTTTCTGTTTTTGTTTCAGATTCCAGATTCCGCAGTATTTTCCTTTTATCTTGGTTCTTCCAGGCCAGACAGGCTGTGGTTTTACCAGCTGCGGGTGAGGCTCGGACTGCGGGGGTTCGAGGGCCGTACCACAGCCAAGGCACTTCCCTTCTCTGTCACGCTGGTTGCTGAGTGAAACATCAAACTGTTGCTGAGGTTGAACGCTGTCAGGTTGGGGCTCAAGTGTAACTATTGCTCCCTTGAGTCAGGAGTTGGCACGGTGGTTAGCACTGCTGCCTCACAGCACCAGGGACCTGGGTTCAATTCCTGGCTTGGGTCACTGTCTGTGCAGAGTCTGCATGTTTTCCCCATGTCTGAGTGGGCTTCTTCCGGGTGCCCCAGTTTCCTCCCACGTCTAAAGATGTGTAGGTTAGGTGGATTGACCACGCAAAATTGCCCCCTCGTGTCCAAAGGTTTGGTGGATTGATCATGCGGAATTGCCCCTTAGTGTCTAAAGATGTTCAGGATAGGTGGATTGGCTGTGCACGGGCTGATGGTGATAGGGCAGAGGGTGGATCTGGTTAGTGCAGGCTCGATGGGCCAAATGCCTGTGGAAATCTGGCCTGTGATGTCTCGTGTAACTTGTTGCCTTTCAACACATATTGTCCCAGTTCATTAATAATTGTAAATGTTTCCAACTGGATTAACAAGAGGCCTTTACACCAGGGCCAGTGCCCTGAGGACATGAGAACCATACAGTGCAAGGGACTGGTCAAGGATAAAGCCAATCCTGATGGATCCAACAGCTTAGATATCTTCACTGGATCTGTGTTGTCACATTCGGCTTGTTTTCTCATTGTTCCGCGCGTGCCGTGTGATTTCAAGAAGAAATTAGATACAGCTCTTGGGGCTAAAAGGATCGAGGGATATGGAGGGAAGGATGGGGCGGGGTGATCAGGATATTGAATTCAACGATCAGCCGTGATCAAAACAAAGCAGGCTTGAAGGGCCGAATGGCCTCTGGTGTGTGAAGGTTTGGTACGTGTGCAATCTCTAACACAGCCAATGCTTTGTACAGATCTTGCAGGGTCAGCCGGGAACACTAGGTTCGGGAGAAGGCCAGCACGAACCAAGCCATCATGGTGAAGATGCGGAGGTGAAAGTTCTACACAACTCGTACCAGCCAGTGCAGCCTCATTGGTTCTACTGCAAGGAGGAGGACTGCAAACCCATCTGGATTCCCTTCAGTAAAATGGACTCGGACACACTGGAGAGCAAGTACTGCTCTGGTAAGAACACCTCTTCCGGCGAGCACTCTCCCTTCCAAAGCCCCTGTCCCAGTGGGAGAATGCTGCCGAAATTCAGAGAGAACGATAGTCATTTGGATTAGGGATGGGGTAGAAACGAGTCCTTGTCCAAATGGGAGTGAAATTCACACTCCCCTTAATGTGGTGTCAGTTGTATTAGCGTTTGTTGGGTCCATTCATTCATTTGAAGGGACAGCACAAGTTTTAACATGGTTTTCGTTTATTAAAAAGAACCTAAAGAATGAACTGGACAGAAGCACAAAATTGGAGACTGGTTTCTAATCTAAGAACTGAATTGAACGTTCTAAATCCAAAATATATTTCAATCCTTATCACGTTATTAGTGTTTTTCGCATGCTGTCTCCATCGAGGAAAAACAATCCTTGCGGATGCTATTGTTTGCCTGCATTGCAGTCAATTTCTCGCAATCGCACCATGCCCTCCCATTCCACATGCAGTTAAGTTAGCAACATTTGTCCAGCTCAGCAGAGTTGGTGAACAGTCTAGCATTTAAATATAACTGTGTATCAGCAGGTATATCTTAAAATTAAGTCTTTGCATGGACTGAGGCAAACAGGGCTACACAGGATCCTTCAGCGTTGAAGTTTGTGTCCAATCATGGAAAGAGATTTTGGGAAACGTACTGAAGGATTGTGGAAGAGGAGAAGGAAGAGTTTGGAGAAGGAATTCAGAGCTCGTGGATCCAGGCAGCTGAAGGTCGGGTCACTGACAGTGGTGCAGTTAGTGTAGGGAATGTGTGCGAACCAGAGGTAGTTTTTGGCTTCTTCAGGGAGTCGGTAATCCCTCTTCCTTTAGAACAGAGCAAGACCAAGCTCAGGAACTCCTACCTTTGTCTCTGTACGCAGTGGTTAGCAGTGCTGCCTGACAGTGCCGGGGACCCTGGTTCAATTCCGGCTTGGGTCACTGTCTTTGTGGAGTTTGCACGTTCTCCCCGTCTCTGCGTGGGTTTCATCCAGGTGTTCCGGTTTCCTCCCACACTCCAAAGATGTGCTGGTTAGGTGGATTGACCATGCTAAATTGGCCCTGAGTGTCAGGGGGACTAGCTGGGATAAAATGGTTTTCGGGCTAGGGTCTGGATGGGATTGTGATGGGTGCAGTTTTAATGGGCTGAATGGCCTCCTTCTGCACTGTAGGGATTCTGTATTTCTATGTTGAATTGAGGGTGGTCTGGAGCAGGTTTCACATTCGGCAGGTGAAGAGTCTGGAGGTTGGACGAGACAGTGAAAACTGACGGGGGAGATGGATGGGGGAGTGGGGAAGGCTGACTGAAAACAGGATTCTCTGACTGTTAGTTTGCGGATTTGTAGCAACGTGTCTGCAGATTACAAACTGGTTGTGTCAGAGCAAGGCCCTCAATGTGAATATTTTTATTGTTGAGCAGAGTGAGTGATGCCAGCAGCAGGGCGAAATATTTCCTTTCTCGGTTTTGTTCTTTTCTAGAAGTTTTGGAGTCAGAGGGCGTAGCAGTGCCGACAGACGGGGGACGGTACGATGTATTCCTGCCCAGGCGCACGAGGCAGCCAGTGTACTGGCACGAGGCACCCACGCAAGTCAGGCGATGTACCTGGTTTTCCAAAAGTGAGAAGGACAATAGATATAATCCCTACACGGAGGAGCTGAGTGAGCTAATAGAGGTACGATGCCTCCCCAACGGAAATCTCATCACAACTCACCAGGCTGGCCAGCACTTGGTGCATCCTGGTTTCTGGGTGTCCCTCCGCTGCCCCTCCCTGTCTCACTCTTGGGTTTGGTCTTCTCGCTGTTAGATCGACAGAATTCAGGCCAGTGCTTTATCCATTAGCACCCAGGAAGCAAAGCTTCACGTTGCCCCAGGCTCAGGAGATCTTGACAGAGGCCTCGAGAACCTGGCGCGCCCCTCAGAATGTTCCAGAGCTTGACGTGTTCCTCAGAACTTTCCAAGGCTTGGGCATTTCATAAATAATCATACTTCATAATCATAGGACGCTGCAGTGCAGAAAGAGTCCCTTCTGCCCATCAAGTCTGCACCAGACACAGTCCCACCCAGGCCCTATCCCCATATCGTTATGTCGAATTTTTACACATTTCCCGCAGAACCTTCCAGAACCAGGAGTTGTCCCTCATTCATCCTGAATGGATCACGCTGCAGCTGATGTGATGGGATGAATGGCTTCTGTCTGCATCGCTGTGACACCCATGCCTCCCCTCAGGCCTCTGGGCCTTCCTGTGGCTGTGAGACAGGTCCCCCCACCAAGCACCAGTTCTCAGCATTGAGAGGTGTGCGTGGCTCGGAAGCAGATACCCGATTGCCCGTAATGATGCTAACTGCCAAAGTGAGGAATTACTGTCGCACCTGGCAGCAGATGACACTGCGGGAGCGCAGGGTTACCGCCTGGGAGAGCGTGGAGCCTGAGGGAGGGAAAGCAGGGCCCTGGCTGGCTCTGCCTCTGCCCACGGAGGGGGTTGGGGTGAGGTGGGGGTTGGAGATGCTGGGGGAGGGGGGTGGTGGTACTGAAGGAGCTGGGGAAAGCTGAGGGTGGGGGCAGAGGTAGTACACACACTGAGGGAAAGTGGCTGAAGGAGTGCGGGGGAGCTGGAGTGGTGGGTAAGGGTCTGGGGAAACACTGAGGGAGTGCAGGGGAGCTGGAGTGATGGGTAAGGGTCTGGGGAAACACTGAGGGAGTGCAGGGGGGATGTGGGTGTGGGATGTGGGGCACAGCTAAAGGTCTGGGATATACAGGAGGGAGAGGGGTTGGATGTGAGCTAGGGCACATGGAGTGAAAATGGGGCATGGCTGAATAACGGGGGTAACTGGAGTGGTGGGTGAGGGTCTGGGAAATGCTGAGGGAGTGCGGATCCTGGCTGGAGTATGTATGTTCCCCCCCCCCCCCCCCCCCCCCCCCCCCCCCAGTGTAAGAGGGGGCATCTTGAGGTTGCCCCTCAATGATTCAAGAAGAATAATTGTCCCCCCAGTGGTAGTTTCTACCTGGATTAGTGAGGAGTATGAAATCACCGTTTGTCCATTCTGAAAACTCGGTTTGGAACTGTTTGAGAGATGAATAAAATTCTCCTGTCCCCACACAGAGAACATACAAGGAAGCAGTGGTCACCAATGAATGGAACAGGAAGGTGGAATTTCCCAGTGGAGAAGTTATTATCCTACACAATCCAAAGGTGAGGAAATGTTGCAGCATCAGTGGATCGGAACAGATACAATTTCCTGATGCGCACCCCTCCCCCCCCCCCCTCCCCCCCCTGTATCGGAGTTATTAATGGAGTAGATTTGAATTGTTGGTGTGGACTCTGTCCGTTCACGCAGTGTGTGCGTGTGTGAGCTGAAACAGCAGCAAAATAAACGATAGAGCGGACTCTGACCACACTGATAACAGTTCAGTGACGTAGTGATGATGCTGCAGGGGGAGAAACTCTTCACTCTGATATCTATCTGCGGGTTTTGCAATAGGGTTTGCCTCTTTCATTCCTGCATCAAGTGTCCCCCTCGCGTGTGTGTCCCACTCAGTGTAACAGAATGATGTGTGTCAGTGTCTGACAGTGTTAGTTGGCCTGTGTCTGTCCGGATATGTCTTTACCCATCGGGAATACTGGCTGGAAGACCCAAACTGGTTAATGCTCTGCCAGTGAGGGAGTGGGCAGTACACGAGGGGTGGGGGGAAGTGAACCGTGTAGGTGAGGAATGGGGCGGCTTGCGGGAAAAGAAGTGGGGAGTGGGTGGAAGGGAGTGAGGAGATTTGCGAGAGGGGAGGGGAATGGGGGTGAATGTGGGGCATGGGTTTGCAGGAGGTGTGGGGAGGATGTTGAGAGTGGGGGTGTCTGTGCGGGGGATAGGGGGATTGCAGGAAGGGTGCAGGGGTGAGTGTGCAGGGGGTGGGGGAGATTGCAGGAGGGGAGTGGGGGTGAGCGTGCTGGGGATGGATTTTGGGAGGGGTGTGGGAGTGAGTGTGCCGTGGGTGGGGAGGTTGCAGAAGGGGAGTGGGGTGAGTGTGCAAGGGGGTGGGGAGGTTGCAGGAGGGAGTTGGGGGTGTGTGTGCAGGGTGAGGGATTGTGAGAAGGGAGTGAGGGTGTGTGAAAAGTGGGGTGTGTGGGGAGGTTGCAGGAGGGGAGTGAGCATACAGGGAGGTGTGAGATCAGAGTGAGGGGGTGAGATATTTGATGGATGCAGTTGGGTGTTTCAGCGGGAGAATGGGGGGAGATTGCGAGAGAGAGAGAGTGGAAGGGATCGAGCTTGCAAACATAAACCATTGGAAAGGACATGATGGACACATTAAAGAGAAGGAAGTTTTTGTTGCTTCCCTTGAGGTTAGAACGTGTCAAAATGTTTTAGTGAACCAATAGAGTGAATCTAAAATGTTGACCGATAGAAAACGGTCATTTTTTCCCAGGAAAACCCTGCGTCTGGAGAAGAGTCATGGTCAGATTAAGAAATGGATGATGTCAGGACAGGTTGTTCAAATCGACACTCTCGGCATGGACTTCCCTCTGAGGCAGCAGCCTTGCCCGAGTGGACATGCGCACACCACCACCACCGCCTCCCCAGTGTCCAATCTCAGCAGCCTCTCTCTGTGCTTTGTGTTCACCGCAGCTCATGATGCACTTCCAGGAGTGGAACTCAGCAGCTTCTGAGCAGAGTAAACCGTGGACGGTGAAGAGAGGAATAGAGCAGACCTATGGGGATATCTACCACGGTGAACCTGTCAAAGTGGATCACCTGGTCTTCATGGTGCATGGAATCGGCCCAGCGTGTGACATCCGCTTCCGCAGCATCATTCAGTGCGGTGAGTTGCCACTGTCCCACGCGTATGCATGCACACAGACACATGCGCACACAATCTTGTAGACCTTTTTACAGCTTGTAAAGCTCTACAGAGAAGCAAATCTTGCTGTCAGCTTTTGATTTGATTTATTATTGTTACATATATTAACATGCAGTGAAAAGTATTGTTTCTCACACACTTCACAGACTAAGCATACCATTCATACAGAAGGAAAGGAGAGAATGCAGAATATAGTATTACAGTCACAGCTAGGGTGCAGAGAAAGATCAACTTAATGCAAGGTAGGTCCATTTAAAAGTCTGACAGCAGCAGGGAAGAAGCTGTTCTTGAGTCCGTTGGTACGTGACCTCAGACTTTTGTATCTTTTTCCCAAAGGAAGAAGATGGGAGAGAGAATGTCCGGAGTGTGTGGGGTTCTTGATTACACTGGCTGCTTGGCCAAGGCAGCAGAAAGTGTAGACAGAGTCAATGGATGGGAGGCTGGTTTGTGTGATGGATTGGGCTACATTCACAACCTTTTGCAGTTCCTTGCAGTCTTGGACAGAGCAGGAGCCCATACCAAGCTGTGATACAACCAGAAAGAATGCTTTCTATGGTACATCTGTAAAAGTTGGTGAGAGTCACAGCTGACATGCCAAATTTCCTTAGTGTCCTGAGAAAGTCGAGACGTTGGTGGGTTTCTTAACTATAGTGTCAGCGTGGGGGGGACAGGACAGATTGTTGGTGATCTGAACACATTAAAACCTGAAGCTGTTGACCATTTCTACTTGGTCCCCGTTGATGTAGACAGGGGCATGTTCTCCTTTACGCTTCCTGAAAGTCGATGACAATCTCCTTTGTTTTGTTGACATTGGCAGCAATGTGAGATTGGGGTTAAAATTGGGTCAGCCATGATTTTGTTGAAAAGTGGAGTAGAACTGAGGGGCCAAGTGGCCTCACTCCTGTTTCTATTTCGTGTGCAGTCAGAAATGGACTGATCTCGCAAAACTTTGGTCCCCGTTTGAAACCAGATGTTTTGCAATTTCCCAGTGACTGCAAAACCAAATTCCATTTCTGTATCTGCATTCTGTCTCTGCCACCCTCAGCCTGTGAGGACAAAATGTCCGATTGAACTCCTTTGTGTTCCCCTTGACTTCAATGAAGCTTGAAGTTTTTAGGTGTCCAGATCACCAACAATCTGTCCTGTTCCCTCCCCCATGCCAACACTACAGGTAAAAAAGCCCACCATCACCTCTATTTTCTCAGAAGTCTAAGGAAATTTGGCATGTCAGCTCCAACTCTCACTAGCTTTCACAGATGCACCTTAGAAAGCATTCTTTCTGGTTGTATCACAGCTTGGTATGGCTCCTGCTCTGCCCAAGACCGCAAGAAACTACAAAAGTTCGTGAATGTAATCCAATCCATCACACAAACCAGCCTCCCATCCATTGACTCTGTCTACACTTGCCGCTGCCTCAGCAAAACAGCCAGCATAATTAAGAACCTCATGCACCCTGGACATTCTCTCTTCCTTTGGGAAAAAGATAACAAAATCTGAGCTTACGTACCAACCAACTCAAGATCAGCTTCTTCCCTGCTGTTGTCAGACTTTTGAATGGACCGATCATGCATTAAATTGATCTTCCTCTATACCTTAGCTATGACTGTAAGACTACATTCTGCACTCTCTCCTTTCCTTCTCTATGAATGGTATGCTTTGTCAGGAAAACATGCAAGAAAGAATACTTTTCAATTACATTAATACATGTGACAATAATAAATCAAATGTGTCTGCACGTGCTCTTGCTGTGTGCTTGCCAGTTGAGTTATTCAGCACCGTGTTGAATGATTCATGGCTGTGTTGCCCATTGCGATTGATCTTGAGACCACAAAAGTGCTGACAGCTCCATTACCAGAAATTTGAAGCAAAGTTTCTTTGGTGCATTTACACAAAAGCGCCTAAATCTTAAAACTCCCCCCCCACCTCTGCCAAAATGGAAGCAAAGAAAGTTTAATTTATTTAAATAAGAGTGAATTTGAAAGTTAAATTCTCTGCATGGGATTTGTAGGTAGCCTGAAGTGTTCCTGCTGAGTTTGTTATTCCTTCACAGGAAATGGATGTCGTTGGCTGGGCCAGCATTTGTTGGCCATCCCTAACTACCCTTGGACTGAGTGTCTCACTTGGCTATTTCAGAGGGCCAATTAAGAGCAACCCACATTGCTGTGAGTTTGCAGTCACACGTAGGCTAATAAAAACTCTCAGCATCAACAGGTTTGTTTGGAAGCACGAGCTTTCGGAGTGCCTGATGAAGGAGCAGTGCTCTGAAACCTCGCGATTCCAAATAAACCTGTTGGGCTTTAAGCTGTGAAACTACTTAATGTGCCCACCCCAGTCCAACACTGGCATCTCCACCACATATAGGCCAGATCAGGTAAAGGCAGCAGATTTCCTTTGCTCAAGATAATAGTGAACCAGGTACTTTTTTACCATCATTGATGGTAGGTTAATGGTCACCGATACTGAGATTAGCTTTATATTCCAGATTTATTTCAATTGAATTGAAATTGCCTCAGTTGCCATGGTGGCATATCAATTCATGCCCCCAGACTGGGTCTGTGGGTTACTAGTCCAATGACATTACCACTGTGCCACCATCTCCTCCATCTGCAGAATCATCCTCAGCAAGTTGAAGAACCTGAGCTGGCTGAGATAGATAGGCTGCTGATTAACATGGGGATCAGGGGTTATGGGGGAAAGGCAGGAGAATGGGAATGAGAAAAGTATCAGCCATATTGAGTCTGCTCTACCACTCAATGGGCCAAGTGGCCTAAATCTGGTCCTATTTCTTATTGGGACAGGGCAGTGGGTACACCATGTCTTGTTTAATGTAGCTTTTCCAATCTGGTATTCAGCTGTGTACCCATGCTGGCTTCCACTGCTCCTGTTGCCTCAGGTTGACTTTCTGAGCCTCTATATCTGCTACCCCTCACCGGGTGAGTTTACTACGTACTCAGTGGATGATGAGAGCTTGCACCAATTTCATAGAATCCCTACAGTGCAGAAAGAGGCCATTTGGCCCATCAAGTCTTCACCAACCACAATCTCACCCATATTATACCCCCATATTTACCCACTAATCCCTTTAACCTAAGCAATTTTAGCATGGCCAATCAACCTAACCCGCACATCTATGGGCTGTGGGAGGAAACCTGAGCACCTGGAGGAAACCCACGCAGACACAAGGAGAATGTGCAAACTCCACAGGGACGTGACCCAAACCAGGAATCGAACCCAGGTCCCTGGAGCTGTGAAGTAGCAGTGCCAACCACTGTGCTACCAACTTGGAATGCAGGAGCAGTTCTGATTGTCTTCACCGTCATGGCTGGTCCATTTCACTGGATTTATGGGGGTCAAATTGGCATTTCGAGCTAAAGGAATAGAATATAAAGGGAAGGAAGTATTGTTGCAACTGTACAAGGAATTGGTGAGGCTACACTTTGTGTATTGTGCACAGATTTGATGCCCGTATTTGAGGAAAGATGCAGTGGCATTGGAAGCAGTTCAGAAGAGGTTCATTTGATTGATTCCAGAGATGAGGGGTTTGTTGTACAAGGAGAGATTGAACAGTTTAGGCCGATATCTCTGGAATTTAGAAGAGGGGAGATCAGATTGAGGTTACAAGATGATAAAAGGTCTGGATAAAGTAGGCATGCAGTGGATGCGTCTTCTTGTGGGGCATTCTAGGACGAGAGATCGTAGTCTTAGGATAAAGGAACAGCAAACTTAAAACAGAATCTACAATGCAGAAGGAGGCCATTTGGCCCATCAAGTCTGCACTGACAACAATGCTACCCAGATCCGATCCCCGTAACTCCACACATTTACCCTTGTAATCCCCCTGACATTAAAGAACAATTCAGCATGGCTGATCAATCTTGGCAATACATCTTTGGAGTGTGGGAGGAAACTGATGCACTCGGAGGATACCCATGCAGACATGGGGAGAATGTGCAAACTCAGCACACATTCCCTGGTGCTATCAGGCAGCAATGCCACCCCAAAAAGTTCTGCCAAAGGGTTTTCCCAAAGGTTTGTGAATTTGTGGAATTTCCGACCCCAAAGTACAGTGGATGTTGGGACAATGTAAGGAGGAGTTGGACGGATTTTTAATTGATAATAATGAGTTGAACGGTTACGGGGAGAAGGCAGGAAAATGGGAACGAGGAGCCTATCAGCCATGATGGAATGGCAGAGCGGACTTGATGGGCCAAATGGCCTGATTCTGCTCCTGTATCTTGTGAAGTGTTATGAGCTAGCGCGGAGGCAATGTTGCTTTGTGGCGTGTGATTCACAGAGGCGTCCTCCCCGTCCCGGCTGCCGGCTAACGCACTCTCCCTCTGCATTGCAGTCAATGATTTCCGGAACGCTGCTCTCAGCCTCCTGCAGACGCACTTCAAGAAAGCCCAAGATGAGCAGAAGGTTGGCCGGGTGGAGTTTCTGCCTGTGAATTGGTATTGCACCCTGCATGGAGACGCCACCGGGGTGGATGAGTGAGTGTTGGCTAGTGCCTGCCGGTGTCACTCAGGGTCAGGTCATTATTATCATTGCATTTGCGCGGGGCAGGACAGGTTTTCACAGGTGACTGAGGCCATTGATCAAAGAGGATCTGCTGACTTGTGGCTTTACTCGATATTGCCCGTGGGTCAGGTCCCAGCTGCTGGCTGGAGATTGGATTCAAGGATCCCTTATTTACTTGAAGCCTGAACTTTGTATTCCAAGTGGTTAATTTTGAATAAAATCAAAGTCTGACCCACCTGCCATCCACAAGCACAGCAAGGAGTCTCACAACACCAGGTTAAAGTCCAACAGGTTTATTTGGAATCACGAGCTCTTAGATCACTGCTCCTTCATCAGGTGAGTGGAGGTAGGTTTTACAAACACAAAATATATAGAGACACAATTGCACGATAACGAGAGATTTGACGGACTCCCCTGATGAAGGACGGTGCTCCAAAAGCTTGTGATTGCAAATAAACCTGTTGGACTTGAACCTGGTGTTGTGAGACTACTTACTGTGCCCACCCCAGTCCAACGCCAGCATCTCCACACCATGGAATGCCATCCACAAGTACAGTAAATGGTTCCATTGCCAGTGCTTTATTTAGTGATCACCACTATTTTTTTTTTTCATTTTGAACCTTCCCTGCGCCTTGCGAGTTTTCCAGTAAACTGCGTTTTTCTCAGGGAGTTGGGATCAGCTCCTTCTAGGAGGTTCAACTGATATGACTCGGGCGATTTGACCTCTGCCCTGTGTCACTTGCTGGACTGATTGTGTTTGGTGTTTCAATGACTCTTAACTGATCTCCTGGGCCTCCTCTACCACCACTCCAGCCCTGATTCGGGTGATCCTGTGAGACAGACCACCCATTTTAGTGGGTCGGTGCTCCAGACTGATAAAAGTCATGGAGGTTTACAGCATGGAAACAGGCCCTTCTGCCCAACTGGTCCACACTGCCCTATATTTACCACAAAGCTAAACCTAATTGTCTGCATTTGGCCCATATCCCTCCACACCCAATGCTTTTTAAAAGACAAAATTGTACCTGCCTCTACTACTGCCTCTGGCAGCTTGTTCCAGACACTCAGCACCCTTTTGTGTCAAAAAATTGCCCCTCTGGACACTTTTGTATCTCTCCCCTCTCACCTTAAACGCTATGCTCCCTAGTTTTAGACTCCCCTACCTTTGGGGAAAAGATGTCGAGTATCTATCTTATTTACATTATTCATTATTTTATCGACCTCTATAAGATCACCCCTAAGCCTCCTACGTTCCCGGGGAAAAACGTCCCGTGTCGGGACGTTGGGGAGTGTTGACAGGTTGGGATGAGTTGAATTACAGACAGGGATCTGAGGAGCTGTTCACTGAGAATCTGGTCTGATGAAGGGTCTGGTCCATGTGGCTGGTGAAGATCAGGGTGGTGCTTCCGAGCACAGAGGAATTCCGATGTGGAATTTGCTACCATTGGGAATCGTTAAAGTGAATATCGGAAATCTACCTGCAGGAAGAGAAGCTGTTGGGGTTTGCTGGAAGAGGGTGGGAGCAATCTGGTGCAGAGCACACAAACATGCCAAAGTGGGCTGAGTGGCTGTCAATTTAGAATCTATTCGTGTCACAAGGCTTACATTAACCCTGCAATGAAGTTAGTGAAAATCCCCTAGTCACCACACTCCAGCACCTGAAGGAGAATTTAGCACAGCCAGTGCACCTAACCAGCACGTCTTTCAGACTGTGGGAGGAAACCGGAGCACCCGGAAGAAACCCACACAGACATGGGGAGAATGTGCAAACTCCACACAGACAGTGACCCAAGTCAGGAATGGAATCCGGGTCCCTGGCGCTGTGTCACCATATACATTGCAGCTAACTCCCTGCCTCAGATTCTAGTGAGGTTTCGTGTGCTTTGTTTCACTCCTGTCCCTCACTTCTTACTATTTCACACCTGAATGTTAAGTCTTTACACTGGCAGTGGATTCAGTGGGAATCGTTCCTGTATCATTCCCAAGAATGGCTGTTGGGCATGTGATTTTACCCTATATATCAACCTTTTAAACAGCTGTTTTAATACAAGCTATATCGCGAGGTCTGTGGACAGTCTGGGTAACTAGTCAAAATTCAGAAATACACAAGTAGTTACAGTTTCACATTCAATTACAAGTAATTAGTGGATACCAATCAAGGTATCGGAGTAAGATAGGCAAGGTATAGGAGTTATCTCTATCCACTTGCTATTGTTGATTAAGGTTACATCATTCATAAAGGCAAGATATTAAAACAAATTAACTCATAGAGTCCTACAGTGCAGAAGGAGGCCATTCATCCCATTGAGTCTGCACCAATTGCAATCCCAAACCTGTTCCCAAAACCTCATGCATTTACCCGAGCTAGTCCCCCTGATCCTGTGGGGCAATTTAGCATGATCAATTCATCTAATCCACACATCTTTGGAAGAATTATGATATCCATCAGTGTGACGACTGAGTCATGTTAGTTGACCTAATCCATTATTCTTAAGTTATTATTGTTACTGGTTATTATTAAGTTGTGATTACATTACTATTGGGTCACTGTCTGTGTGGAGTCTGCACATTTTCCCCATGTTCAGGTGCTCTGTTTTCCCCCCACAGACTGAAAGACGTGCTGGTTAGGGTGCATTGGCCATTCTAAATTTTCCCTCCGTGTACGCGGAGTGTGGCAAGTTGGGGATTTTCACAGTAACTTCATTGCAGTGTTAATGTAAGCTTAGTCATGACTACTAAATAAACTTTGACTTGACTCAGTCTGTGTTGGTATCTGTGAATAGCACTCTGTTTCTCTCGTCCGATTTAATGAATTCTCTCATATGAAAGACCTTGATGCTTATCTGTGAAGATTTTCACAAGACATTTATTTCTCAGCAGCTGATGCAATTTTTAAATTTGTGTGATTATTTACCGTTTCAATGGCCAATCCTGAAATTAAAATAGCATCTTGTACTGGGCAGGATACAGACAAGGGGCTTTATTGGAACCTGCTCTGACTCTATCCCAGAGATTTGCTATTTGTCTACTGCATTTAAACTGGATCCTTCAAATGTTCGTTCCCCCCTGATAAATCTCAATACTCATCAGGGTTTAATGATGAATGTGATTCCCATTTGTGCTCAGCCTGTCTCCCTCTCACTGTGTTCCCTCTTAGAGATATTCGAAGAATAACATTGCCAAGTATCAGTCGCCTGCGACACTTCACCAATGAGACGCTACTCGACCTGTTCTTCTATAACAGCCCCACATACTGCCAGACTATTGTGGACACTGTGGCCAACGAGATGAACCAGCTCCTGGCAATTTTCCAACAACGCAATCCTGATTTCCGAGGCAGGATCTCGGTGGCTGGACACAGTCTGGGTGGGTAAAGCCGCAATGTCCCTCGCTCTGTTTTGTTGGTCCAATGTTGGTTTTTCTCTTGCTGACCTCTCTGCTGCGGGGAATGAATCGGTGGGGGGGAGGAGCGGAATGGGGCGCACAGTCGGCGGGGGGAATGGGGTATGCGGTTGGGGAATGTGGTCAAGAAGGTGTCTGCTGCTTTGGTTCTGAATGAAATGAGGCAACAGGTTTATCACATGGACCCCTCAGTTCAGCTTTGACCCTCCGTGCACCCCCAAAGTACAGCCAGCACCTGGATCTCTCCTCAGTGAGGTTCCTGGGATGTGGGTGCAGTTAACCAGTTCCCCAAGTATTACTGACCCCCACGCAGTGTGACCACCCCACCACTTTTCCAACCCCCCACACCCTGGTAATCTTGTGAATTGCCTGTGACCAATGGTGACCCCTGGCTCTCGCATGCCACCCTTTTCACCTTCTGAAAAACCTGGGGATTGTCAGCCCTCCCTCCATTTACTTGGTGTGAAGTCCTTTCTTGTGCGAGTCAACCAATCAGAGATTTACGATAGGAAGAAAGGGTGTTGATTCGTTGGCAACCTCAACCCTGATAGGCTGAGGCGTTGCCATTTTGCAACTATTAGAAATGTGGTCGTCTTGATTTGTTCTGATGAGTGCAGGAGGCAAAACTTCAGGAACACATTCCTTCTCTCTCTCCCCCTTCAAATGGAAGATAGTCAAGAATTAATCCAATGGGGAATTGAGGAGAAAGGTTCCTCTCTGAGGGAGTGGTGAGAATATGGAGGTTTAGGTAAAGAGTTGGGATGGAGAAGTGTGAGTGAGAGAGGGCCAGAAGGATGAGTTGCTGACACGAAGTGAATAAAGGTTGGAGGAATTTGATGTGAGGTACAGACTGAACGGCTGCAAAACCCTGGTTAGATCCCACTTGGAGCAGATCGGGGCAACACACCTTAGAAAGGACATATTGGCCTTGGAGGGAGTGCAGCGTAGGTTTATAAGAATGATACCCGGACTTCAGGGGTAAGGATGTAAGGAGAGAGTGTGCAAATTATACCTGTTTTCTCTGGAATTCAGAAGGAGGCCATTTGGCCCATTGAGTCTGCACTGACTTTCCCAGCAGGCCATTGCACCCAGTCCCTGTCCCTGCAACCCCCATAAGGATGGCGTGAGAGAGACCAGAACGAGGGGCCACTATCAGTCATTGATAATCCAAAAGAGAGGCCAGCAGAAGGTTTTGTTGCAGAGAGTATGGAGAATGTGGAAGTGTCTCTGGGTGTAAACGTGTCCCCTGTTTTCCAGGCTCCCTGATACTCTTCGATATCCTGACCAATCAGAGTAGCTCCGGCTCCAAGGAACAGGGTGCCCGCCAACATGTGGTCACAAAGAGTTGCCGTTCCTGTATGAAGGTAAATCTCACCAGCGCCACCGGGTGGGTGGGAGTGCAAGCACTCCTGCTAGCACAGGATACTTGCTTTGAGGAGGATTGGTGAATATCTGCTGGATGTGAGTGTTGTAGGCTGGAATATTCTCGCCCTGCTTGGGGTTACGAAGCTCCTTGAGTGGGGTGGCACGATGGTGCAGTGGTTAGCAGTGCTGCCTCACAGCACCAGGGACCGGGGTTCGATTCCCGGCTTGGGTCACTGCCTGTGTGGAGTCTGCACATTCTCCCCATGTCTGTGTGGGTTTCCTCCAGGTATTCCATTTTCCTCCAAAGATGTGCAGGTTAAGTAGATTGGCCATGATAAGTTGACCCTAGTCTCAGAGGATTAACAGGGTAAATGCATGGGGTTATGGGGAGAGGTGGGATTGTGGATGGGCCAAATGGCCTCCTTCCGCACTGTAGGGATTCTGTGTAGTAGGAGGTGAACCTTTTGTCTGTGATCTGTGCACAGCAGTGGCAGGAGCTGCGATTTGCAGCAAGCTGGAGAGAGCTGGGTAACTGCCCTGAGTGAAACGTCCTGGAATCTCATCAATCCCTGCTGAAGGGAAGGGCTTGCGATCCCTGGATTAAATTCGCTCAGCCTGCCGTCTCCACAAAGGCTGGCGTCAGTCCGCAGTTTGCAACTTGGAGCTGCATCGTGTAATTTTTGTTTTGCAAGGATTCTGAGCGATGGGAAGCAAAGACTGGAAATGAAAACATCGCTGCAGTGCAGAGATAGGCCATTCGGCCCATTGAATCTGCAACGACTTTCCCAAGAGGACACCCTACCGGCCCCTATCCCCGTAACCCCACATATTTACCCCACCAATACACATTACCTACACATCTTGGGACACTAAGGGGCAACTTAGCGTGGCCAATCCATCTAACATGCACATTTTTGGATTGTGGGTGGAAACCCAAAAGGAGAACATGCAAGCCCCACACAGACAGCGACCCAAGCCAGGAATCGAACCCAGAACCCTGGCGCTGTGAGACAGCAGTGCTAACCACTCTGCCACCCCAAATTTAACTGCAAGAGAACTCTCGTTGACTGGCATATTAGATCAGGTTGGAGGAGCTGAATGATCTCTGTCCTTGTGTGCAGAGCTTGAGGTCTTTGTAAACGTGAAATTTGAGAACTCCTTCCAGCCCTACCCCAGAGAAGTATTCCTACTGAAATGGTGGGAATATTAGTGTGCTCGTTCACTGGGACTGCATGGGGTTGTTGAAATATTCCATGTCTGTCTAACTCCCTTGGGGAAAGAAGAATTCACTGGATGGTGATCATGGATTTGTGCTGGATCTTATTAAAGCTCTTGTCTTCATTTACTGCCTCAGGATATGAGCTTGGATGAAGTCCTGAAATTACACGGACTGTCGGAATTCCTGACTGTTCTGGAAAAGGAGAAGCTGGATCTAGAGTCACTGGTAAGAGGCATCTCGGAGTCTTCCTGCAATACCATTTCTTTCTGTTGTTTCTGTTTGTCACCACACTCCCTTCTCCTCCCCTTACCCCCTCGCTTCCACCCTCACCCAAGCATGTGCGGGCGCAGCCTGAGCCTGTTTGCCCATGATAAATTGCTCAGGCGGTTCATGACGCTGGACTGGAAAGGCGAAAGGTTTTGCCTTGTGTTCTAATAGGATCTGGATGGAGAAGAGTGGCTCCTCATTTGGTTCATTGCTCCCATCAGGTCATGTGTTCGGATGCGGAATTGAAGGAGTTGGGCATTCCTCTGGGACCAAGGAAGAAAATGCTCAGTTTGGCCAAGACGTTCACGAGTGGACAGGTACAAGACGCACACCCACTCCCTCTCCCAGCTCACTCCCTCCCTCTGTTTGGAGTGGAGGGATTGGACGTTGAGGGTGAGGGGCTGGAAGTGGGTGGGGATCTAAAAGGGAACTGGGAGGGGCGTAGTGGGGGTGGCTGGGAGGAGGTGGAGCGGCTGAGAGGGGGCAGCGACTGGGGGGTTGATGGTGTGGAGACTGGGGAGGTGTTGAGGGTGTGGGGACAGGGGGGAGGGTGTGTGGGGCTGGTGGGGTTGAAAGTGTGGGGTCTTGTGGGGGCTGGTGCGGTGGGTGTGGGGGCTGGAGAGATGGCACTCAGGTGGGTGAGGGTGTGGGGGCTGGGACGTGGCGTGTGAGGTTGGGGGGGCTGGGGGAGTGTGTGAACATAGGGGCTGGGAGGGGGTGAGGTGAGTGTGTTGGGACTGGGAGGAGTGAGGGGGCTGGGAGGGGTGGCGGTGTTGGGGCTTGGAGGGGGTGAAGATGAGAAGGGTTGGGGAACTGGGAGGGGGTGAGGTGAGTGTGTTGGGACTGAGGGGTGGAGGGGTGCGGGTTGACTGTTGAGATGACGATGAATTAAGCTCGGGTGAATGGGCCTGTTGCCATGTTGAAACCTGCCCCTCGGGCAACCAGCTGAGTGCTGTGACCCTGACACCGTTGTGACCAATTGTTAACCTTGTGATTGACAGGTGATGAGAGAGGAGGAGCAAATGGGGGAACCAATGGGAAGGACCATTACTGAGAAAGACAGCCAATGCGGAGAAGAGGGAGGCGGCGGTGGCGAGCAGTCACAGCGCCCCCTGTCCACCAGCAGCCTCACTTCAGTCAATTACGAGCAGTTCAACGTGGGTATTGGCCAGGTAAGAGTTAACACAGCATTGTGAGCAAGGATAACCTCCCAGTGTTCGAAAGGGGAAGTTGATTCCCCCTCTGAGAGATGATACTTAACCACTCAAACAAGAGTACCACGCTTTATAATCTGTTATCGTGAGTGTGAGAAGGGGGAATATCTGCACTTCAACTTTTAGTGGCTAAATCAAAATAACTAACAGGTTAACTAAACTATTAACAAACCCAATCAAACATTGTTCTAATGGGATGTTGTTTAAATAAATACAATTCCCATTTATTGACAAAAAAAAAACAGAATTTTTAGTCACTCTGTAAATTGCAACCAGACTTGTCACCTTCTGGAATCTTCTTTCTTCTTCTGGAGCTACTGTCTTCCTTTGCTATTTTCATTCTTCAGATGATGCTCTCTTGTAAGACATAAATAAGTTGTGACAGAGAGCAGTTGTTGGTGCTCTGTCTCTCTCTCTCTCTCTGAAGCTGAGAGCTGCAGCTGGCACTTTTCCCTAGTTTGTGCCCCTGCCCCCCTCTCCATCTCTCATACCCACTGATGACATACCAACACTGCCACAATAGGATTGGTTCTCAGGTTACCGAAACATCAAATTCAAATCTGATGGGCTGCTGTTATCCAAGTGACAAATTTAAATTGATTGGGCAAATTCAAAAACAGCCCGTTGTCTTGGCAACACTACTGTTTGGCCTTTGATGTAATGTTTCAGTCTGTGTACTGCATACGTGCTTGTATCTTTTTCTAAGAAAAAATGAAATTCGAGAAGTGCAGGAAAAGGCAGTCCCTTTTTAACACACAACTTTGTAAACACCAACTTGGTAACACACCAGCTGAGTTCAATTTGTCCATGTGAGAGAGAGTTTACACAGCTAAATGAGCACAACATGGCTCAGATGCATAATTATGCTGCATCTGGGTTGTGTGTTTTGCAGACACACTGACTCCCAGTAAGAAAAAACTGAAGTTTAAAACATTCCACAGAAACATCACACTTCAATAACTTGGCACTTTATTATCACACCGCAGAGGATCTTATCTCAGGCACCAGTTGTTGCTGCGTTAAGCAATGCAATGAACATTTTAAAAGTTTATTTATTAGTGTCACAAGTTACATTAACACTGCAATGAAGTTATTGTAAAAATCTCCTAGTTGCCACATTCCGGCACCTGTTTGGGTACTCTGAGGGAGAATTTAGCATAGTCAATGCACCTAACCACCGTGTCTTTGGAGTGTGGCAGGAAACTGGAGCACCTGGAGGAAACCCATGCAGACATGGGGAGAATGTGCAAACTCCACACAGACAGTGACCCAAACTGGGAATTGAACCCGTGTCCCTGGCTGTGTGAGGCAGCAGTGCTAAGCATTCTGTGCTCCCCTGTGAATGTGACCCTCTCTGTAACTGTACGCTATTGGGTTTCAACACTTTTTTTTTAAAAGAAAGCTATTATCTCACTTCCCTCCCCTTCCCCCCCCATTTCAGGTCTCGGTGAATTATCCACGCGTAAACTTTGAGCCAGAGATTTTCTTTGCGTTTGGCTCGCCGATCGGAATGTTCCTGACCGTGCGAGGTTTGAAGAGAATCGATCCCAGCTACTCACTGCCAACATGCAAGAGTTTCTTCAACATTTATCATCCGGTATGTCTCCTGGTGTCAGGGTGGGAAGTGTCCCTTGTGAGCCGTGTCTCAGCATCTGCCTGTAACATTTCTCCCATCTGCTCCTTGGAACAGCCTGAGCGGCAGACTCACCCAGAGGGAATTGCTGAGTTACCAAGCTGTCTGTTTCATACTGTCCGTCCAAGATGGCGTATACAGGGCAGAGCAGTGCGATACAACACTCTTCCACTTCCCCCTTCTGTCAGCGAGAGAGAGGTTCCAAGTGGTGATGTGGCTCTGAACCGTCCATCAAAACACCACAATTCACCAAAATCCAGACAATGTGGGCATTACTGGCTGAGCCAGCATTTATTACCCATCCTTAATTACCCCTTGAGAAGGTGGTGCATTCTTGAAGGTGGTGCATTCTTGAACTGCTGCGGTCCATGTAGGTACAGTGATATTAGGGAGGGAGTTCCAGGATCCTGACCCAGCGATTGGATACATTTCCAAGTCAGGGTGCTGAATGATTTAGAGGGGAATCTCCAAATGCAGCTGATTCCAGCTATCTGCTCCCTTTGCCCTTCTAGATGGGAGAGACCGCAAGATTGGAAGGGTCTGTAAGGATTTTTGGTGATTACTGCAGTGCATCTTGTCGATGGTACACACTGCAGCTGCTGAGTATCGGTGGTGGAAGGATTGAATGTTTGTAGATGTGGTGCCAATCAAATGGGGCTGCTTTGTCCTGGATGGTGTCGAGCTCCTTGAATGTTGTTGGAGCTGCACCCATCCAGGCAAGTGGGGAGTATTCCATCACACTCCTGATTTGTGCTTTGTAGATGGTAGACAGGCTTTGAGGGGAGAGTCAGGGAATACTCGCCACAGTATTCCCAGTCTCTGAGCTGTTTTTGTCGCCACTGTGTTTATCCAGTTCAGTTTCTGCTCCATGGTAACCCCCAGGTTGTTGATAGTCTGGGATGCAGCCACAATAATATCACAGTTTTACCAACTCTGAGATTCTCTGCTCCATCGGGGTGTCTGGAGATTGAGGTTAATGTCAGGAAGCAGTTTGATAGGTCAGCTAATGCAGGCTTTTCCCAAACCTCCACATACTCGCTGTAGACACCCCTTCTTCTCCCCACACTCCCTCCCCCAGTACCCCCATGATCTCCGCAAGTACATCAGGAAACCCCAAAGATTCTCCTCGTGTCCATACCCCACACAGAAATCCCATGTCCTAATTGAATGAGAATGATACAGATATGAGGAATTAGAAAAGGGCACACAGTTACAAATACATTCACCAGCAACACCCGACCCCCTCACATTAACCCCTGCCCAAGCCACTCCCTTCCCCACCCCCACCCCGACCCCCTCACATTAACCCCTGCTCAAGCTACTCTTCCCGCCCCCCCATCCCGATCCCCTCACGTTAATCCCTGGAAGTTACAGCCACTATCAGAGCGGGGAATATAAAAACATTTAAATTTTACCCTTTGTCAATTTTAGTGGGAGGAGTGATGCTGGAAACTGATTATCATATCAGCGCACAAAACTCTACCTCCCTCACTCTCTCCCTCTTGCGCGTGCCCCTTGTGCTCCCTCTCACGTGTGTGCCACACACACACCTCCCTTCCCCAGGGGCTCCCTCCCTCATCCTGGTCTCTCCCACATTCACTCGGAATTCCGCTCTGCATCTCCAACGTCTCCCAATCCCAAATGGGTGCAGTCTGGCCCTTCGCTGTGTGCCCCTGTCTGCATGCCCGCACTCTCCGATGCCAGTTCTCACATCCTCCCCTCCCCTCTCTCTGCTCTCCCGGTTTCCCCAGAATCCAGCCTCTGATTGGGAAGCAGCCCTGAGGGACAGTTTGAAAGCCGTGGAAAATGTCTTGTCATGTTACAGACGTCTGGTTGATTCCTAGTGCCACACACCCCAGTGGGACGTTGGCAAGGTTCCCACTCTGGGTTTAGGAGTTGGCAGTATTTCCGCTCCAGGTTTGGGGAGTTGGCAGCATTCCCACTCTGGGTTTGGGGAGTTGGCGGGGTTCCCGCTCTGGGACTGGGGAGCTGGTTTGGGGTGTTGGCGGGTACCTATTTGTGGTTTGGGGAACTCTGAATTTTTGTGTTTAACTAAAAGGAATTTTGACCATTTTGATGTGTCTTTCCCCCCCCTGCAGTTTGATCCTGTGGCTTACAGAATTGAACCCATGATTGTACCAGATGTGGAACTGGAGCCAATGCTGATTCCTCATCACAAGGGCAGGAAGAGAATGCACCTGGGTAAGGGAGCTTTGTACTGTCTCTCCGACACACACTGTCCTGAACCAGGGCCAGATCTGACCAGCTTATCTCAGCAACTTCCTCCTTTTCAGCAACATTCAGTCTCAAAATGTTCCATCTCACTGTGCTCCGTACAGACAGACTCTTGACACCTATTTCATTGTATGCGTACAATCGGCTAAAGGAGGCCACTTGGCCCATCATACCTTTGCTTGACCTTTGCAAAGCCTCCACACCAGGGTGTGGTCAATCTCCCAGCTTGCTTGGAGCCTGTTCTGGTCAGGCACTCCTGCCTCTGTCTGGATAGAGACACGAGATTGAGAGAACTCGTGAGGATTCCCATTTCTCCCAGTATGAACCACTGCTCCTGCTCCCAGCCTTGGTTCGGGCAGCACGGTGACACGGTGCTTAGTGACTTACAGTGTCAGGGACCCAGGTTCGATTCCAGCCTCGGGTCACTGTCTGTGCAGAATCTACACGTTCTCCTTGAGTAAAGCAAACTCAGATACTCTTCTTTCTTTCTATTGAAACAGAACTGAAGGAGAGTCTGACACGGATGGGTTCTGATTTAAAGAATGGTTTATTCTGCTCCCTGCGGAATGCCTGGCAGTCGTTTACCAGGTCTCCCACACCACAGCTTTTACCCAACACAAACACCCTGGGGCAGCAAGACAACAAACCAGAAGCCAAGGACAAGCAAGGTGAGGCTGACTCGTTCTACCACTGCCCTATCTCTCTACTCCCGTTCTGTGTCTCAGCTCACTCATGTGCCCTTTCGCGCTCTCTCCCTCACTCTGGCCCCCTCGTGCTCTCTCTCAATCGTGCACTCTCTCTCACACACTTTTCCCTTCACACTCTCACTCTCTCACACACGCAGGTTTCTCCCTCTGTCTAATACTGCATTCTGAAGGCCTGGTTCCATGCTGAGACTGAGAGCTGGGTGAATTGATTCCAGGGCGACTGAAGGAATGTGAGAGGGTCTGTGTGTTGTGGCAGAGTGAGGAAGGCGTTCACCTCTCTGTTGTGGCAGTGTCTTAGTGCTGAACCTGAACTGTGTTACCCCATTGCCCCACCTGTTCTGACACATGGTGACGTTCTCCAAGGCTGCTTTCACGACAGCGCAGAGTCATTGAGCAGAGACTGATAGCCAAATTCTGCACTCATGAGGATGGCCTCAACCGGGATCTTGGGTTCATATCACATTATCTGTAACCCCCATGACTTGCCTGGGCTTGCAAAACCTCACTTAGTGTACTATCTGGAGACAGTACACATCTCTCTAACCTATGCGTAATGTTCTTTCCACTCACACTGTCGACATCTTTTAAGACTTGAATAGCGGGTTGGGTGTAAAGACTCACATTCTAATCAGTAATCTGAAAACTGTGTTGTTACACGTACTGTCTGAGGCCAGAACTCTCCATTCACCTGACGAAGGGGCAAACCCCAAAAGCTTGTGAGTTTACTATCAAATAAATTGGTTGGGCTCTAACCTGGTGTTGTCGGACTTGTTACTGTGTTTACCCCAGTCCAACGCCGGCATCTCCACATCCTGATATGGTAACGTGGGCATGGCTTCCAGTCACCCCCTGTGCCCACTCACCCACACTGGCACCCATCACCCATGTGTTCACTGGTCTCCAGTCACCCCCTGTGCCCACTCACCCACATTGGCACCCATCACCCACGTGTTCACTGGTCTCCAGTCACCCCCTGTGCCCACTCACCCACATTGGCACCCATCACCCACGTGTTCACTGGTCTCCGGTCACCTCTCTGGGACCCAGTCACCCCCTGTGCCCACCACGCAGCCACTTTGGGTCCCAATCAAGCAACATGCTGATATTAAATTTCAAATCTCTCCAAGTCCATTCACCCCTCCCTCTCTCTGTCATCTCCTCCAGCCCTCACAGGTCACTCCACTCCTTGAGTTCTGCCCTCTTGTACATTCACAATTCTAATTGCCTCTCTAATGATGGCTGTGTGCCCTGCACCTTCTCACCACTCTGCCTCCCTTCCCTGTGTTAGATAGACCTCTCAGAATCTTTGTTCCTGTGCTGTAACTTTTGTTGTTCTTTGTTCCTGTGCTATAATTTTCCGTAGAACCATTCAACATTACAGCCCAGAAACAGGCCCTTCGGCCCTTCTTGTCTGTGCCAAACCATTTTTCTGCCCAGTTCCTCTGACCTGCACCTGGACCGTATCCCTCCACATCCCTCTCCATCCAAGTTTTTCTTAAATGCGAAAAGTGAACCCGCATTTACCACTTCATCTGGCAGCTCATTCCACACTCCCACTACCCTCTGTGTGAAGAAGCCCCCCCCCCCCCCCCCTCACCACCACCACCACCTAATATTCCCTATTATCCTTAGCCCATGCTCTCTGGTTTTTTTCCTCCCCTAGCCTCAGTGGAAAAATTCAGCTTGCATTCACTTTATCTATACCCATCAAAATCTTATACACCGCTATCAGATCTCCCCTCATTCTTCTTAACTTCAGGGAGTAAAGTCCTAAACTATTCAACCTTTCTCTGTATCTCAGTTTCTCAGGTCCTGGCAATATTCTTGTAAACCTTCTCTGCATTCTTTCAACCTTATTGAGATGTTTTACATCCCATGTTAATATCCTTCTTGTAATTAGGTGACCAAAACTGTATACAATACTTTAAATTCAGCCACATCAATGTTTTATACAACCTCACCATAACATTCCAACTCTCATACTCAATACTTTGATTTATAAAGACCCATGTACTAAAAGCACTCTTTATGACCCTGTCTATCTGTGACACCACTTTTGAGGAATTATGTATCTGTATTCCCAGATCCCTCTCTTCTGTACTTTTCAGTGTCCTACCATTTACTTGTTTTCTTTCTTTGTTTCAGTTCAGTTGGGTGACATGGTCAGTGCAGGTTTGGAGAGCTAAAGGACCTGTTCCCGTGCTGTAAATTTCTTTGTTTTCTTTGTGTGGCCTGGTTTTCTCATTCCCGTGGGGATTCACACCTTGGGACAGTGAGTGAGCTGAACCGTGCTGTGCGGACGTGAGTTTGATCTGTGTGATCTTCCCATGCAGCTGACGTGGAGACGGACAGCACCTTCTCCGTGGAGGAGGAAGACGAGGAGGAGGAGGAGGAGATGAAGATTGGGATGTTAAATGGTGGTCGGCGCATCGATTACGTCCTGCAGGAGAAACCCATTGAGAGTTTCAATGAGTACCTGTTTGCCCTGCAGAGCCACCTCTGTTACTGGTAAGGGAGCGGTGAGGTTGACGGAGTACAGGGAGAGGACACTGGGAGACTGTGGCGTCGGGTGAATTGTGACCCTGAATCGGGTTGGGTCTGTTTGGAAGCAGAGTGCAGGTTCGGCCATCACTGCAGGCACATCAGTGCATCCCCTGGAGCAGTGAGGAAGTGCCAGGGAAGCAATGGCTTGGTTGTATTATTGCTAGACTATTAATCCTGAAACTCTGTTTTTGCGACCCGAGTTTGAATCCCACCACGGCAGATGGTGGAGTTTGAATTCAATAAAAAAAAGTCTGGAATTAAAATTCTACTGATGACCGTGGAACCATTGTTGGAAAAACCCATCTGGTTCACTAATATCCTTTAGGGAAAGAAGTCTACTACCCATGGCTCCAGGGCCACAGCAATGTGGTTGACTCACAACTGTTCTCCAAGGGCAACTAAGGACAGAAAATTAGTCCTGGCCCAGCCAATGATGCCCATGTCCCACAAGTGAATAAAAAGTCTTCAGATAAGCATATTTAAAACAGAGTTAAGGAAAAATGACTTCTCCCAAAGAGTTGTGAATCTGTGGAATTCGCTACCCCAAAGTGGAGTGGATACTGGGACAGGGAGTAAGTTTAAGGAGGAGTTAGACAGATTTTTAAAGGGTTCTGGGGAGAAGGTTGGAAAATGAGGATCAGAAACATATCAGCCATGATCGGATGGCAGAACAGACTCGATGGGCTGAATGGCCTAATTCTGCTCTGATATCTTTTGGACTCCTGCTCTCCCTTTTCTCCGTGTGGCACCCTGTCCGTATGAAGGCTGGCTCCAATCAGCAACAATGTGCACTGATATAGCACCTCCAGCGCCCAGGGAAACGTGCCACGGCGAAGCTCAGGTCAAAAGGAAGCACAGTCTGACACATCAGAGAGAGGAGTTGGGGAGGTGACAAACAAACTTGAAGTAAAATTGCTCCTTAGTATCCCAAGACATGTGGGTTCAGGGAATTAGTGGGGTCAATACTTGGGGTTACAGGGATTGGGTCTGGGTAAGGTGCTTTGTTAGAGATTCAGCGCAGACTCTGGGCCAAATAGACTCCTCCTGCACTGCGGGGATTCTATAATTCTAGAAGGGTGGGAAATGGCAGGACAAACTGAGAGGCTATTCCAGCACTCAGATTGGAGTGAGCTGCAGATACACGACCAATGGAGAGGTAGCACAGTGGTTAGCACTGCTGCCTCACAGCAGCAGGCACCCGGGGTTCAATTCCCAGCTTGCAGAGTTTGCACATTCTCCCTGTGTCTGTGTGGGGGGTTTCCTCCCACAGTCTGAAAGACGTGCTGTTTAGGTGGGTTAGCCGTGCTGAATCCTCGCTCAGTGTACCCTAATAGGTGCTGGAGTGTGGCAACTGGGGGGTTTTCACAATAACTTCATTGCAGTGTTAATGTAAGCCCACTAATAAAGAAGGTGGGTGCGCTGGAGAATGAACAAGGGACTATATAAATGCACTGACACATTTGCAGTTCCTCCCTCCAGGAGAACGTATTGGAAAGTTTCGCAGGGAGGGACCCACTGTTGGTCTCAGTGCTGTTCTGTTACAGTCATCATTCCCTGAAATCCCTTCAGCACCAATCGAGCTTCACCACAGACTTTTATTCATCTCTGGGACATGGGAGTCGCTGGCTGGGCCAGCATTTATTGCCCATCCCTAGTTGCCCGAGAGCGGTTGGGAGTCAATCACATTGCTGTGGCTCTGGAGTCACATGTAGGCCAGACCAGGTAAGGACAGCAGATTTCCTTCCCTAAAGGACATTAGTGAAAGCAGATGGGTTTTTCCGACAATGGTTTGCTGACAGTCTGCCATGGCGAGATTTGAACTTGGGTCTCTAGAACGTTGGCTGAGCTTGTGGACGCAGAGTCTAGCGACAATATCATTCAGCCATCACCTCTCTCCCTATGACCCCTCGGCCGAGAATCCAAAGGGCTCTGCTGAGATTGTTCTCTCCTCCATGTCATTGCCCCTCACCCTTTCCACGATTCGGGACACCTTCATTTTCTCATCCGTTTCAGTGTTGGTATTTCCTTTGAACCGTGGTTAAACCTCCTCTGTGCCCCATCTAGGGAATCGGAGGATACGGCTCTGTTAATCCTGAAGGAAGTCTACCAGACGTTGGGAGTCAGTCTTGAACAAGTGCAGCACTGACCAAGAGTAACGATGGCACTAACATGAGTGGGACCCAAGGAAGGAGCTGGTCCTCCCCCCATCATCTCGTTCTAATGTTCACTCACAAATTTGTGGACCAGTTTCCCTGACCCTGCTTGGTCACCTTGCCTTGCAGAAAGCACTGACGTGATGTGGATTTGATGTCATCCCACGGGTGAGGTTGGCATTGGCAGCGTTGGGAGGCCAGGCTTTCTCCACTTGAGCAGTATGTGGCTCTCTGAAGAGGCTGCCCTGGAGGGAACAACAGGATGTCTGCCCTCGGGACAGTTTTCACCAGCTGGGTGAGATACATCAAGCTTTCTCGACTCACCCATGAACAGAATGACTGAGGGAGACATCCCATGTGGCCACTGAGGTTTCCGTCTCCAGGACCTGAGACTATGAATTGTCCTTGACAGAATTTGGAGACAGGAATTGCAGCTGCCTGATTGGACCAGTGCGCACGGACGACTTTATTTATTTTTCTCTTTCTCTCTCTCTCTCCGATTGCGTTGAAATTGCACCTTATTAGATGGGCAAGTTCCAGCCCAAGCATTACTCATCATCATGTGAATGACCAGTTGACTGTTCGTGAGATTCCTGAACGATAACAGGCAGCAATGCTGCTTTCTAACAGGGTTTCCAAGTGTGGATACTCATGCCCTCTCTCACTCACTACAAATATGAATAGTTCACTGACCACCAACACAGAAGCACTGGGAGTGCGATGAGCGTAATAAATTGTGTCAGCAATAAAACAACTATTTCTCTACCAGTGTGGCTGTGTGTTACACTCTTACTGACCAGCAGGAGGGTAGGTTCAAAGCCAGACGTTTGAGAGTTGAAGGGTATTGGGTTTGAAGGATTCACAATGACTGTGTTCCCTGACCATGGAACAGAGAGACTGAATCTGTAAAGGGGCCATAGAAAAAGGATGACAAGTTATTGAGAAACTTGTCAGAGAACAAGGAGGATTTAACACTCTCTGGGAGCATGCAGAGATCTTTCCGTATGCTTCTGGGGAGACAGCGGAGGGCGGTGCTGTGTGAGTTTTAACCAGCAATGTTAGATTGAAGAAGCTGGGATTGCTCTTCCCTGAGTCAACCCTTCTCTCAAAGGGTTGTGAAGCTGTGGAACTCGTTAGCCAAAGTATGGTGGATGTCAGGACAGTGAGTAAATTTCAGGAGGAGTTAGATTTTTTTCTAATTGGTAATGGAGTGAAGGATTTATGGGAGAGGGAAAGGCAGGAAAATGGCCATGAGAGCGTGATCGAATGGTAGAGTTACTTGATGGGCCAAATGGCCTAATTTTGCTGCTATATCTTACGAACTTACAAAGGAGATTTAATCAAGGAGAACAAGATAATGACAGGTTTGGAGGAAGGGAAAGCTGTTCCTATGAGCTGATGGTACAAGGGGCAGGCGGTGACCGATTTAAGGCCTTTTGTCAAGAGGTGAGGAGGGAGACACGGTGATAATGACCTGTGACTTGGAGAGAACTGAAGTTAGTTAAGGGGCACAGGGCAGGCTGATACTGAGCGAGGCAGAAAGAGTGTGCCCTGCGCAACTCTGCCTAGTCTGTCAAACCTTTTGTCCTGTGACGTTCATATCAAAGAGAAGGAAATTTCATAAAATCCTGACAGCACAGAAGGAGGCCATTTGCCCCATCGAGTCTGTACCACCCATAATTCTACCTCGGCTCTATTCCCATAACCCCACATGTTTATCCTGCTTATACATGTTTATAATGTCAGGGTAATCCCCCTGACATTACGGACTAATTTAGCATAGCCAATCTGCCTAACCTGCACATCTTTGCAGTGTAGGAGAAAACCCATGCAGACACGGGGAGAACGTACAAACTCCACACAGACAGTGACCGAAGGCTGGAATTGAACCTGGATCGCTGGCGTTGAGGCTGCCGTGCTAACTACTGTGCCACCCAACATGGTTTATGGTTGAAACTTGAAACAAGTATTTCTGAACTTAGAATCCCACCAAGTCACGAAGTGAAATTGGGATCTGCTTCCACGAATCTTGGTGCTCGGTCTCTGATCCTTGAAATATTTTACTGTTGAAGAAAGAATGTCTTGAGGTAGAGGGTAAAAGCATAGGGAGTGACTCGCACACTTGCCCTGAAGGTGAAGGCAGGAGCTGGGATAAGTCGTGGGAGCGACGGGAAACAGGGCAGCAGGTACCATGTTTCAGAGGTGAGGGGAAGGAGGGAAAATTGTACCGCTTTGGAAGCTGGAGCTGTGTCTCTCTCTGAGACTTGGCGAGTGAGAGGGATGCATGTTGGAAGCAGGCCCACAGAATCCTATGGTTCAATGTTTGCTACGCCGGACGGACCCTGGTTCAGGGGAAGTGAGATGTGAAGTAACAATTCCTGAGGTTGCTGTTCAGGGCAGAGCGAGTGGCGAAGAGGCTGTGAGGTTGGTTTTGTGTACCGACCGTGATGTTGCCAGAGCTCAGTTCAAATCTGCCAGGGGTAAGTGGTTGGATGTTAATGGTGGAGATATTTGGAAATGCTGGATGGAGAACGGAAATGTTCCGTCCAATGACAAAGGATACTTTGAGCTGTGGTGAATTATTGTCAGAGTAGTTTCCATTCGCCAAGCATCGTTTCCCACAGCGTGGTGTTTGGTTTAAATTTTCACACACGGTGAATAAAGCCGGGTGCAGAGAGTAGAACAGCTGGAGGAGAATGCAGATGTGAAGTCTGACCCAGTGAGGGTCTCGGCAAGCAAAGCCTCCGGTGGCGCAGAGAGGAGGAGTGTTCCCTCCGTGTCCGCAGGCGTGTGTGTGTGTGATGTGAGTTCAAATCCCGGCGTAGCTTTTAGTCCGAATGGACTTCTTTTCATTCAGCAAGACCTGCAGGGGGGCAGAGAGGTGAAGTATAAGATCCGAAAGCTCTCAAAGCAAGGAAGGCCGAGTGGCTGAAAGGATGCGCGCTCGCCTTCCAGCGATATTAGCTGTGTAGGAGCCAGGTTCGAGACTAGCTCAGGCCAGGATATAAGGTCATAGAATAGAGGAGAGGCTGGGGGGGGTTAGTTACAGCAGGTGGGTGGAGGATGAGGGGGCTTGGGTTCGAGACCAGGGAGGGACCCTGTCCGAAGGAGAGTGTGGATGGAGCGAAGGGAAAAAAAATCTTCCTGAGGACAGGGTCCAAGATAGTTGGAGAGGAAGGAAAAACAGGGGTCAAAAATGAGTTTAGTCCCTTTATAACCCGTTTTTTCAGTATCATCTCCACTTTCCATATGCCTCCCACTACTATCTTGGACCCTGTCCTCAGGAAGATTTTTTCCCCTTCGCTCCATCCACACTCTCCTTCGGACAGGGTCCTCTTACATCTATCTTCCTTTCCCCCTCCCTGGTCTCGAACCCACGCCCCCTCATCCTCCACCCATCTGCTGTAACTAACCCCAGCCTCTCCTCTATTCTATGACCTTATATCCTGGCCTGAGCTAGTCTCGAACCTGGCTCCTACACAGCTAGGAAGCTACATATCGCTGGAAGGCGAGCGCGCATCCTTTCAGCCACTCGGCCTTCCTTGCTTTGAGAGCTTTCGGATCTTATACTTCACCTCTCTGCCCCCCTGCAGGTCTTGCTGAATGAAAAGAAGTCCATTCGGACTAAAAGCTACGCCGGGATTTGAACTCACATCACACACACACACACACACACACACACACACACACGCCTGCGGACACGGAGGGAACACTCCTCCTCTCTGCACCACCGGAGGCTTTGCTTGCCGAGACCCTCACTGGGTCAGACTTCACATCTGCATTCTCCTCCAGCTGTTCTACTCTCTGCACCCGGCTTTATTCACCGTGTGTGAAAATTTAAACCAAACACCACGCTGTGGGAAACGATGCTTGGCGAATGGAAACTACTCTGACAATAATTCACCACAGCTCAAAGTATCCTTTGTCATTGGACGGAACATTTCCGTTCTCCATCCAGCATTTCCAAATATCTCCACCATTAACATCCAACCACTTACCCCTAGCAGATTTGAACTGAGCTCTGGCAACATCACGGTCGGTACACAAAACCAACCTCACAGCCTCTTCGCCACTCGCTCTGCCCTGAACAGCAACCTCAGGAATTGTTATTTCACATCTCACTTCCCCTGAACCAGGGTCCGTCCGGCGTAGCAAACATTGAACCATAGGATTCTGTGGGCCTGCTTCCAACATGCATCCCTCTCACTCGCCAAGTCTCAGAGAGAGAGACACAGCTCCAGTTTCCAAAGCGGTACAATTTTCCCTCCTTCCCCTCACCTCTGAAACATGGTACCTGCTGCCCTGTTTCCCGTCGCTCTCACGACTTATCCCAGCTCCTGCCTTCACCTTCAGGGCAAGTGTGCGAGTCGCTTCTCTGATTTTTTTTAAACCCTTATGATTGGAGTTCTCTCACACTTTACCTGTCAAGATGCTCTTTCATAGAAGCCATTCATTCCATCGAGTCTGCACTAAACACAATTCCACCTGTGCCCTATTCCCCACACATTTACCCGAGCTAGTTCCCCAGACACTAAAGGGCAACTTAGCACGGCCAATCCACCGAACCCACACATCTTTGACAATGCGGGAGGAAACTCACACAGACACAGGGAGAAGGTGCAAACTCCGCGCAGTCACCCAAACCAGGATTCGAGCTCAGGTTCCCTGTGCTGTGAGGCAGTAGTGTTAACAACTGTGCCACCCGAATTGTAACAATATTACAAGGCAAAGCCCAGTTTCAGTTTGCGACTCAGTGGAACTATAAGTTCAGAAATACTTCCAGTCGAAGGCAGACTGGATTTAATGTTTTTTTTAAAAAGGTTACTTCTTTACCACATCGGCATTCTGATAACAGGTTTATCACTGTTGCTTCAGAGGGTGTTTGAAACCCACCTCTCACAGCAAAAATATTGGAAAGCAAACCCATGACCGAACTCTGCCTTGGTTTCAGTTCCTGCAGCACCGTTTTTCAATCAGCTCGATTCCGGAGATGAATGGGTTGTGGTTCCGAGGAGAGATTAAACACTTTGTATTTGTACTCGCTGGAGTTTAGATGGGGGCGGGGGAAGGATCTGATCGAGGTGAATAAAATTTTAAAGGGGAAGAGTAAACGGAGACTAAATGATTCCTGTCATTCTAGAACAAGAGTCACAGGTACAGGGTTGAGGAATGGTAGATTTAAAACTATGAGGAGGAGCTACTGCTCGCAGAGAGTGGTGAATTTATGGAACTCACTTCCCCGCAGTGTAACCTGAATCATTGAATGATTTCTAGAATTATAGACAATTTCTGATGTTTAAAAATGGGTTAAAGGGAAATGGGGAAGAGCTAGGGACATGGATTTGAGATCAGGGAGGAATCAGTCAGTGACCTGATTGAATCGCAGAATCCCTGCAGTGCAGGAGGCCATTCAGTCCATCAGCTCTGCACCCACAATCCACCAAGCCCTATCCCCTTTTCCTGCCAGTCCCTCTGGCAGAGCAGGCTCAAAGTCAACTTCTGCTCATAATCCCAATATTCCCATTGTTGTCACTCTCCACCATGACACAGAACCAAACTTAGCCGCTTCACTTGGGTTGAACTGTCCCCTCACAACATCAACTTTCTTTAAAAAAAAACAACGCTCCGCACCGTGTGGAGGAAAGAGTTTGAAATGATCAGCGATCTCTGTGCAGTGGGGGAACATTTTCATATTCAGCAGGGTCTGAGGCTGGAGAGGTGAGGAGCTATTAAACGCAGAAGATGGAGTGACCCTCCCGTGAGGTTACGAAGCACCACACCAGGATTACTGAGTTGTGAAGATAAACTCGAGCGGACACTCTCAGACAGACAGCTGCACTGTCACCTTTCAGGGTAGAATATAAGAGCAGGGATGTACTTCTGAGACTGTATCAGGCTCTGGTCAGATCCCATCTGGGGTATTGTGAGCAGTTTTGGGCCCCATATCTAAGGAAGGATGTGCTGGCCTTAGAAAGGATCCAGCAGAGGTTCACAAGAATGATTCATGGAGCAAATAGCTTATCATATAAGGAACTGTTGAGGGTTCTGAGTCCATATGTGTTGGAGTTTAGAAGGATGAGGGGGGAATCTTATTGAAAGTTACAGGATACTGCAAAGCCTGGATAGAGTGGACAAGGAGAGGATGTTTCTACTCATAGAAAAAATTAGAACCAGAGGGCACAACCTCAGGCTAAAGGGACAATCCTTGAAAAACCGAGATGAGAAGGAATTTCTTCAGCCAGAGAGTGGGGAATCTGTGGAACTCTTTACCACAGAAGGCTGTGGAGGCCGGGTCATCGAGTGTCTTTGAGACAGAGATAGATAGGTTCTTGATTAATAAAAGGATCAGGGGTTATGGAGAAAAGGCAGGAGAATGGGGATGAGAAAAAAAATCAGCCAAGATTGAATAGCAGAGCAGACTCGATAGAGCAGACTAGAATTCTGCTCCTATGTCTTTTGATCTTGAGAGTAAAGGTCAAATCCAAGGTCTGCTCTGTCAAATTGAATCGTAAGTTCTGTCTTCCAAGGCATTCTTTCTCTCCCCATTTCCTGGTTACCTGAACTGTATCTGATTCTCTTCCTAACTCCCTTGTCCTGCCCAGCTTGTCTTTCCCTGACAGAGTTGAGAGATGTTCCCTTTCCGATGTCCACCTTCAACTGCAAAACCTTCAGCTAAATTTCAATTTAAAATATCTTTCCATTTTAAAAGGGCTCCTGGTTTCTTAGCAACCACTTGACATCATAACCCTCTCAAAGTACAATAGAAACACAGTTAGAGGAGTCATAGAGGTTTCGAGGATAGAAACAGGCCCTTCAGCCCAACTTGTCCATGCTACCCCTTTGTTTTTAACCTCCAAGCTAATCTGAATTGCTCGCATTTGGCCCATATCCCTCTATAACCATTGTACTCATGTAACTAGCTGAATGCTTTTTAAAAAATTGTACCTGTTCTACTACTATCTCTGGCAGCTTGTTACACACACTCATGACCCTCTGTGTGAAAAAATTTCACCTCATGACAGTTTTGCATCTCTCCCTTTACCTTTGCCCTCCAGTTTTTGACTCCCCTAAAAGATGTTGACTATCTACCTTGTCTGTGCCCCTCATTACTTTATAGATTTTTAAGGTCACCCCTCAGACTCCTACGCACCAAAGAAAAAGGTCCCATCTATTCGGCATCTCTTTATAACTCAATCAATCAAGTCCCACTAGCATCCCAGTAAATCTTTTCCGCATTCTTTCTAGTTTAATAATATCCTTTCTATAATAGGGTGACCAGAATTGCACACAGTATTTCAAGTGTGGTCTTACCAATGTCTTGTACAACTTCAACAAGACATGCCAACTCCTGTATTCAATGTTCTGACTGATGAAACCAAGCATGCTGAATCCCTTCTTCACCTGTGACTCCACTTTCAAGGAGCTATGAACATGTACCACTAGATCTCTTTATTCTGTAACTCTCCTAACGACCTACCATTAACTGAGTAAGTCCTGCCCTGGTTCAATCTACCAAAATATATTACCTCGCATTTGTCTCAATTAAATTCCATCTACCATTCATCAACCCAATCAATTGATCAAAATCCCATTGCAATTGGAGATAACTTTCTCCACTGTCTGCTCTGCCACCAATCTTGGAGTCATCTGCAAACTTACTAACCATGCCCCCTAAATTCTCATCCAAATCATTAATATAAATGATAAATAAAAGTGAGCCCAGCACTGATCCATGAGGCAGACCGCTGGTCACAGGCCTCCAGTTTGAAAAACAAGTCTCTACAACCAACCCTCTGGTTCTGTCAAGACGCCAATTTTGTATTGTTTAGATAACGACCCTGGATCCCATGAGATTGAGCTTTATGCAACAGCCTATCATGCAGTACCTTGTCAAAGGACTTGCAAGACAACATCAACTGCACTGCCCTCATCTACCTTCTTTGTTACCCCTTCAAAAAAACTCAATTAAATTTGTGAGACATGATTTTCCACTCACAAAGCCATGCTGACTGTCCCTAATCAGTGCTTGCATCTCTAAACGCCTGTAAATCCTGTCTCTCAAAAATACCTTCCATCAGCTTACCCACCACAGATGTAAGGTCCACTGGCCTGCAGTTCCCAGACTTTTCCCTTTTTAAACAAAAGGCATAACATTTGCCACTCTCCAATGTTCAGGCACCTCACCTGTGAGTATCAATGATTCACATATCTCTGCTAGGGGACCTGCAATTTCCTCCCCAGCCTCCCACAACATCCTTGGGATACACTTCATCAAATCCTGGAGATTTACTTACCTTGACGTGCTTTAAGACCTCCAGCACCTCCTTTTCTGGAATACGTGCACTGCTTAAGACATCACTATTTATTTCCCCAAGTTCCCTAACATCCATGCTTTTCTCAGCAATAAATACTGAAGAGAAATATTCATTTAGGATCTCATCCATCTCTTATGGATCCACACATGGAATACCTTGTTGATCTTGAAGAGGCCCTACTCTCCCCCTTGTTACTCTTTTGCCTTTAGGTATTTGTAGAAACTCTTTGGATTCTCCTTTGCCTTATCTGCTAATTTTGCGTCCCCTTTCTGCCCTCCTGATTTCTCTCTGAACTCTACTCCTACACTCCCTGTACTCTTCAAGGGATTCACCTTATCCCGCTGTATTCAATGCGGTTGACTCCCAATTGCCCTCCAAGGGCAACAAGCGATGGATGATAAATGCTGGCCAACCAGCAATGCCCATGTCCCACAATTTGAAAAAGAAAAAGGGTGTGGGAGGAGGGGAGGGGAGCATGCAAAACAGAAAGCCAGGGCCAGAAGAATTTAAATGAACATCCAAGGTGATGGTGGTATCAAAAGTCTACAGGTTAAGGAATGAACGACAACCCCACACCACCCTCATACTAACTTTACCTGACACAACAGAATGCTTCACAAGTGACCTGAGTACAAGGTGTGCTCCATGAGAAGGCAGCACTGATAGTACAGCAGGCTTGCCTGGCTAACGTGCTTAATCCTGGAACATGAAGTGACAGGCTGAGTGAGGATAATGAGGTGTATACAATATTCCCACATTCATTCGCCTGAGGCTGATACATGCACTGAGATTTCCTTCGTTCATTCAAAGCTGGCTCTGTTGTTGCTGAAGGAGTTTCTGTGCTGACAGGAGCAGATGCTGAGGCTCAGGGAGATGCTGCAATGTTCTACGACAAAGTGTGGCCAACCAACAGGAGCCAGCATAGATGCGACACAATGCAAGCACAGGCAAAAGTACCAGAGGAAAGTCAACTTTCTTTTAAATATTGGACATTGTTTTATTTAAACACAAAGAAAATACCTTCCATTAATACGCAAGGTCAACACAAGGTTATTTTGTTCAGATACTGCAATGAAACGCAGGATTAAAAATTGTCAGAGTCTTCCCTCGTATATTTACAGCACATGGAGTCGTTTGAGGCAATCATTGTTCCCAGAGCGCACACTGAGGAAACGCACAGTCTAGAAATTAGTCTGAACCTTTGTCTATGTGAGAGAGAGTGAGAGAGGCAGAGTGCGAGGCAGGGAGTGTGAGAGAGAGAGAGAGACAGTGTGAGTGAGTGAGGGTGAGAGACAGAGTGAGTGAGAGACAGTGAGAGTGAGAGAATATGTGTGTGTGTGAGAAATTGTTTGAGGGTGTGTGTGCACACGTGCGTTTGTGTGCATGAGTATGTCTGTGCAAGAGCAAGTGTGAGACAGCGCGTCTTGTCAATGCGTGAGTGTGAGAGTGAGTATCTGAGTGTGTTTTGTGTGTGTATACGTTAACGAGTGAATGTGAAAGCGACACTTTGTGCATTCCTTCCTCGGACTGGACTCTGACTGCAGTCTGTCACTGTGACTATACAAGATATCAAAGATAAGCTCTGGGTTTGGTCAGGAAGGACGGTTCTTTCTATAGAATATATACCTCAATATTTACAATCTTACTGCCCAAGAGCAGAACGGAAATACGCACGATTGGAGGCAGCGCAAACTCAATTCTCTGTACACGAGAACTATTTCTATTTGAACACCACCAGATGGGTGACAGGAGGTGATGGAGGGAGAAGGGATTCAGTCGGAGGTCCACCAGCTGCCTGTTCAGGAGACAGCACTGAAATTGGTGCCGTACTGTTCACCATGGTTCAATCCAGTGTCAGTGATAGGAATATAAACGTAGCAATGTATCCACTGAGACTGTTTGCAGCATAGTCTGCAAAAAGTGAGAAAGCAAAGTGCAGGAGGTGTACAGCAGTGTACTACAAAACCAACTTCACCTGGAACAGCCATGCTCCGGTCCCATCCACCTCTGTCTGTCTGAACAGAAATGGAATTTGGAGAAGAGTTTTCTCAATTCCCACTCTGGCAGTGAGCGTTAGAGAGTTTCAACAGGTAATGGAATACCAACAGCTTCACAATGGTGACAGGGTCCACGACTTCCTCCATATCAGTCACACACACACACACACACACACACACACACACACAGACACACACACACACACACGAGGCTGCTTATAGAAACAATACATCAGATTCCATAAAAAGTACATGAAGCAGTAACTCGGAATGATAATGGCAGCAGCGGACATGTCTGAATGAAAAACTCTGGTGTAAGGCTATTTCTGGTCCACAGAGAGAGAGTGATGATTGGAATGGTCTAACACTGTCTGCCCACTAGGCCCAAGATTAATATCTCCAAATACTCACCGGCAAAAAAAAAGAGGCACAACTCACACGGGAAAGGGGGCTATGTATTTGAAGTGTGGTCCCACTCAGTCACATAACAGGGAGGCTCGCGGTCCCCCTAGCCCACTGCGGACTGGCAGTGGGGTGGAGATGGCCAGAGGAAGAACCATGGCTGGAAAATTTGAACCCAACTTGATTTTTGGATTCACCTGGTCAAAGAAAAACCAAAGCGAGTGAGGGTGACACTGTCGTATTTTTGTGAGCAACTCAATGATTGGATACTGTTTTTTAGGTTAGAAAAGTTGCTATTTTGACCCCTTCTAGGCCCAAAACATCAACTTGATTCCTTTAAGGTGCACTCATAGAATCTTACAGGTGCAGAAAGAGGCCATTCAGTCCATCGAGTCTACACCAACCAAAATCCCACCCAGGTCCTATCCCCATAACAGAAAACATTTTCCCTCATTCGTCCACCTGACACTAAGACACAATTTATCATGGCCAATTCACCTAACCAGCACATCTCTTGATCGTGGGAGGAAACCGGAGTACCCTGAGGAAACCCACGCAGACACGGGGAGAATCCACACAGACAGTGACCCAAGCTGGGAACTGAACCGGTGGTCCCTGGCGCTGAGGCGGCAGTGCCAACTCACTATGCCACCATGCCGTGAGTTACCTCATCCCAGCAAACCACTCACAGTTGTCTCGAAATCCACCCTCCCTCAGGGTTTGAAGGCATACCACATTTATCTTAACAAGAAGAACAGAACTTTTTTCCCTCCCACACAAGGGAGAAGGGAGGGGTCAAGCTTGCAGGAAAAAGGCAAAAGAACGGGATTGAGAAACATATTAGCCACAATCGAACGTTGGAGCAGTTTGATGGGCAAAATGGCCTAATTCTGCTCCTATATCTTACATGTTACTCAGAATCAACACCAGGATCTCTGTCGTGTACTAGCTTCGTCTAGTCCTTTCCAAAGCGATTGGAAAACGGAAAGAACGAAAGAAAGAGAGAGAGAAAGAGAAAGAAAGTGTTCGAGAGAGAGTGTGAGGGAGAGAGGCTGAATTAGAGAGGCACACACAGAGACAGAGAGAGAGAGAGATTGTCAGTTCACCTTGTCCAGACCCAGGAACCCGCCGTTGCCAACTAGTCAGGAGCCAGTTGTTGGGGTGGGACACGCAGCCACAGGCTGGACTCTGGGCACAACCATGACCTGGGAATGAGATAGAACATAGAACATTACAGCACAGAACAGGCCCTTCGGCCTTCGATGTTGCGCTGACCAATATAAAAAGCAATGACCCTCCAAACTAAACCATTCCCTTCTCTTCCATATACTTATCAACTAACCTCTTAAACGCCACAAACTTGGCGCATCTACAACAGCTGCAGGCAGGGCATTCCACTCCCTAATCACTCTTTGAGTAAAGAACCTACCTCTGATATCCGTCCTATAACTCATACCCCTTAATTTTAAGCTGTGTCCCCTCGTGCTAGCTTTCTCCATCCTAGGAAAAAGGCTATCACTGTCCACCCTATCTAAACCTCTAATCATCTTATATGTTTCGATAAGGTCCCTCTTAGCCGCCTCCTTTCTAACGAAAACAACCTCAAATCCTTCAACCTCTCTTCATAGAACCTGCCCTCCATACCAGGCAACATCCTGGTAAACCTCCTCTGTACCCTCTCCAATGCCTCCACATCTTTCTTATAATGCAGGGACCAGAACTGCACACAATACTCCAAGTGCGGCTGCACTAGAGTTTGGTACAGTTGCAACATGACGTTGCGGCTCCGAAATTCAATCCCCCTACCAATAAAAGCTAAGACTCCATATGCCTTCTTAACAACCTTATCGACTTGACTGCCTACTTTCAGGATTCTATGCACAAATACACCAAGATCCCTCTGTTCATCAACACTATTAAGAATCCTACCATTAGCCCTATACTCTACACATTTATTATTCCTGCCAAAGTGCATTACCTCACACTTCTCCACATTAAACTCCATTTGCCACCTCTCGGCCCAGCTCTGCAACTTGTCCAAGTCCCTCTGCAAACTATAACACCCCTCTTCACTATCTACCACTCCACCGACTTTAGTGTCATCTGCAAATTTACTAATCCATCCTTCAATACCTCATCCAGATCATTTATAAAAATTACAAACAGCAGGGGCCCCAAAACAGACCCCCGAGGTACACCACTTGTCACCGAACTCCACGATGAATATCTCCCATCAACCACCACCCTCTGTCTTCTATCTGCTAGCCAATTCCTAATCCAATTAGCTAAAACACCCTCTATCCCATACATCTGCATTTTCTGCAGAAGCCTTCCATGGGGCACCTTATCAAACGCCTTACTAAAGTCCATATATACCACATCAACTGCCTTACCCCCATCCACCTCTTTGGTCACTTTTTCAAAAAACTCAATAAGGTTAGTAAGGCACGACCTACCCTTCACAAACCATGCTGACTATCCCCAATCAATTCATTTCTCTCTAAATAACTATAAATCCTATCCCTAATAATTCTCTCCAATACTTTGCCCACAACAGAAGAAAGACTCACTGGCCTATAATTCCCCAGAAAGTCTCTCTTCCCCTTCTTGAACAATGGGACCACATTCGCTATCCTCCAGTCTTCCGGCACTATACCCGTAACCAACGACAACCTGAAGATCAGAGCAGAGGCTCTGCAATCTCCTCTCTCGCCTCCCAGAGAATCCTAGGGTAAATCCCGTCCGGCCCAGGGGACTTATCTAACTTCAAACCCTCAAGAATATCTAGCACATCCTCCTTATCTACTTCAATACTTTTCAGTTTGCAACCCTGTATCCCAGTGTTCTCCACAACTACATTTACATCTCCCTGCGTGAATACCGAAGAGAAATATTTATTCAGTGCCTCTCTAATCTCTTCAGGCTCCACGCACAACTTCCCACTGCTGTCTATGACTGGCCCTAATCTTGCCCTAACCAATCTTCTATTCTTAACATATCTAAAGAAAGCTTTAGGATTCTACTTAATCCTATCAGCCAAAGTCTTCTCGTGTCCTCTCTTAGCTCTCCTCAATTCACTCTTTAGCTCCCTCCTGGCTAATCTATAGCTATCCATTGCACTAACTGAGCCTTCAAGCTTCATTCTGACATAAGCCTCCTTTTTCCTTTTAACCAGCGAATCAACTTTTTTCGTACACCAAGGTTCCCTTACTCGACCATTTCCTCCTTGCCTGACAGGGACATACTTAACAAGGACTCGCAGCAGCTGCTCCTTGAATAAGCTCCACATTCCAGATGTTCCCAGTCCTGTAGTTTCCTAGTCCAATCTATGCACCCTAATTCTCTCCTGATGGCCTCATAATTACCCTTCCCCCAGCTATAACTACTGCCCCCAGCTTCATGCCTATCCCGATCCATCACTAAGGTGAATGTAACTGAATTGTGGTCACTATCACCAAAATGTTCACTAACTTCCAAGCCTAACACCTGGTCTGGCTCATTGCCCAGCACCAAATCAATGTAGCCTCACCTCTAGTTGGCCTATCTACATACTGAGTCAAAAAACCTTCCTGCACACTTTGTACGAAAACTGACCCCTCTAACGAGCTCGAGCTATAGCTATTCCAATCAATATTAGTAAAGTTAAAGTCCCCCATAACCATTACCCTATTACTTTCACTCCTGTCCAGGATCGACTTTGCAATCCTTTCCTCTACCTCTCTAGAACTTTTAGGAGGTCTATAAAAGACTCCCAACAGGGTGACTTCTCCTCTCCTGTTTCTAATCTCAGCCCATACTACCTCAACAGACAAGTCCTCATCAAACTTCTTTTCTGCCACTGTGATACAGTCTTTGACTAATAATGCCACTCCTCCCCCCCTTCTACCTCCTTCTCTACTCTGACTAAAGCATTTGAACCCTGGAACCTGCAACATCCATTCTTGTCCCTGCTCTACCCAAGTCTCTGAAATGGCCACAACGTTGAAGTTCCAGGTACTGGTCCAAGCTGCAAGTTCCTCCCCCTTATTGCCAATACTCCTGGAGATGGAAAAGATCATTGAAAGAGAGACCCTTTCGCACCCCTTCTACCCATCCCCCCACACATAACAAACCCAGAAGTCTGATTTGCAGAAACTAGATGGTTGGTTTGGGGAGGGGTGGGGGGCCTGGTCAAGGTGCCATTCTGTGGAATGAGTCACTTGGTCCTGGCAATCGCTGTATTATTGCTGGGGCTGGGGCCGGGGCCGGGGCAACACACTCATCTGTTTTCCCCCTTCCCAAAGCTGAACCTCATTCATTCCACACAAGTGGCCCTGAGTCAAAGGGAAACTCACTGACGTGTTACAACCATGGTGAAATATTGCCTTCATACACTATCTGGATTTTATTTGCAAATTTCGAGCAAAAAAAAAATGACAAAAAAAGTCTGGTTTCAATTAAAAAAAAGGGCTTTAACTTCATGAGCCAATAAAATCTGTGATTCTCTGGTCGATTTAATTCCCTTGCTTTGCACGTGTTGTGCGCATGTGTCTGTCTGTGTGTGTGCGTGCGTGGGTGTGTATGGTTACACTGATGCACGAGGTCCCATTATAAATAAATGTACACGATGCCCAAAAAAGAGGGAGTGGAAAGGAGGGCACGTTGCCATGGAGATTCCCGGTTCAGGCTCTCTACACGTCCAGCTTGAAGCCTGGGTTCGATAGCTTACGCTCCTGTGCCGTCCACGGTTTGGTCTTCGGGTACGGCTTGTGGCAGTCGGGGTCACAGAGACTGGGATAGTGCTGTCGGTAGCAGGTATAGGCCATCGTCAATCCAAGCAGAGAACCAAACGCCACATCTACGGGAAACAAAACACCAATCGCGCTTTACTCACAGGGGGCAGGAGAACAGCTTCCCCTGCGCACAGCAGGTCCCGGAGTCTAAACGTTAATCCAATCGTCCCCTGCAGAGTCCCCCAAACCTTGTGAGCTGCAGAACCACCCCTCCCCAAATGAGGACCTGTCCCAAGTACATCAGGAAACTGCAAAATATTGTCCTCCTGTTGACACCCCTTCTTTAACCATGAATCAAAAAATCCCTATGGTGCAGGAGGCTGTTCGGCCCTTTGAGCCTGCACTGACCACAATTCCACCCAGGCCCTAGCCCCGTAGCCCCACATATTTAGCCCCCGAATCCCCGAACTAGGGTCAATTTAGCATGGCCAATCCACCTAACCTGCACATCTTTGGACTATGGGAGGAATCCAGAACATCCAAAGGAAACCTATGCAGACACGGGAAGGACATGCAAACTCCACACAGATAGTGAGTCAAGCTGAGAATGGAACCCTGGCACTGCGAGGCCACAAATGTGAGATCAGCTCTGGACAAATGTGAGGTAAGGCATATTGGAAGTTCTAATACAGATAGAAAATGGCCAGTAAATGGCAGAACCTTGAACAGTATTGACAGGCAGAGGAATCTGGATGTACAGGTGCACAGGTCACTGAAAGTGGCAATGCATGTGGAGAAGATAATCAAGAAGGCATACAGCATGCTTGTCTTCGTTGGCCAGGGCACTGAGTTCAAATATTGACAAGTCGTGTTGCAGCTCTAGAACCTTAGTGAGGCTGCACTTGGAATATAGTGTTCAATTCTGGTCGCCACACTACCAGAAGGATGTGGGGGCTTTGGAGAGGGTACAGGAAAGATTTAGTAGGATGCTGCCTGGTACGGAGGGCATTCACTATGAGGAGAGTTTGGAGGAACATGGTTTGTTTTCACTGGAGCAACAGAGGTTGAGGGGAGACCTGATAGAAGTCTACAAGATCATGAGGGGCATGGACAGAGTGGATAGTCAGAAGCTTTTTCCCAGGGTGGAAGAGTTAATTACTAGGAGGCACAGATTTAAGGTGCGAGGGTCAAGGTTTAAAGGAGATGTACGAGGTAGATTTTTTTTTACACAGAGGGTGGTGGGTGCCTGGAACTCACTGCCAGGGGAGGTAGTGGAAGCAGATATGATAGTGAGTTTTAAGGGGCATTTTAACAAGTACATGAATAGGATGGGAACAGGGATATGATCCCCGGAAGGGTAGGGGGTTTAGTTCAGTTGGTCTGCATGGTTGATGCAAGGTTGTGGTGGGGAGGGGTGAAGGGCCTGTTCCTGCACTGTAATTTTCTTTATTCTTTGTCCGCAGCCTGCTCTGGAACTGGGGCACTGAGTAAATTTGAGGAGGAGATAGATTTTTCATGAGTAATGGGTCAAAGGGTTAATGGGCAGCGAGGTGGAGTTGGAGGCGGAGGCGATGAGATCTGATTGTAATGAATGGCTGTGCGGGCTCGAGGGAGGGAGCAAATTGCTTCCTCCTCTTGGTTCTTCACATTATTACATTGTTAATTTAACAGTGGGAGGGATGAGATTTCTTAAATCCACAGAGCAGTGACCTGTTACTGAGTACGGGGTGACTCAGTGAGGAGAGACTGGAAACGGAAGAGAGATGTGGAACGATCCGTGAAGGGAATTATGATGATGAGATGCTGGGACTGGGGTGCTTGCAAAGCACAAAAAGCATCTGACTCACGGTCAGCGGTGAGGAGGTGATGGGTTAGCGTATAATTTTGGATATCGCCGCCAACATTGATTCTTGGTCTGGCTCCTCGCAATGCCCCGCTGAGAGGGGGAAGCAATGGCAAAGTACCAATAACATAAAAACACTGCCCCCAAAACAGCTCAGTGTGAAACATCAGCAGCAGACACACAGACAAGGAGCTGCCTTTGGGCAGGGAACAGAGGTTGAGCAGGGAAGGAGATGGTTAACATTATTAATGTGAAATGTGCTCAACCAGTCAATACATTTATACTTCAGCTAAGCAGAACAGAACAGCGGTCAGCACAGTGGTTAGCACAGCTGCCTCAAAGCATCAGGGATCCAGGTTCAATTCCAACCTCGGGTCACTGTCTGTGTGGAGTTTGCATATTCTCCTCATGTTTCCGTGAGTTTCCTCTCAATGTTCCAGTTTCCTCCCATGCTCCAAGGATGTCCGGGTTGGATTGATTGGCCATGCTAAATTACCCCTTAGTATTGGGGGACTAGCAGGGTAAGTATGTGGGGATTCCAGGGATAGAGCCTGGGTGGGATTGTGGTCAGTGCAGACTCAAAGGGCCAAACTGCCTCCTTCTGCACTGTAGAGATTCTCTGGGGTCCGTGTACGAGATCAGACCCACTATAACCAGGATTTTAAATGCAGTTTGAGAAACAAATCTGGGATGAAAACTGTCTCAGTAACAGGTGACCATGAAACCGTTGTTGGAAAAACCCATCTGGTTCACTAATGTCCTTGAGGGAAGGAAATCTTCACCCAGTCTGTCCAGAATGACTTTAGCTGCTAAGTTCTTGTAATATGAACACGAGAGGCTGGATGATAGACAACAGTTCATTGTCAGACAATGCCTGCGATGCCTTACCTTGCCAGTGATGTCTGTAGTCACACAGACGTGTCAAAGCAATGATGCCTGCCATGTAAAGAGGAATGAACATCGCGCAGAGTCGCCATCCTTTCCCGCGGCCCCTCGACGTGAAGCAGTGCAGCTTCCCCCCCAGGTAGAAGGACGCGAAGCCAAGGCCAGCAAAAGCAACTGCGCAGGGTAAGAAGAGAAGAAGGTTCAAAGACAATTCCGCTTGACATTGAGGTCCGCCACACTGTGACCGTGCATCATTCTGCTTGGGAATCAAGGTGAGAAGTTAAAGTTCACAGGAAGTGGACTTGCCTTCCCACTCCAGAGGTCAAATCAATGGAAAGAATGAATATACTCCTGCTCTCTGGATCACATTGAGTTAATTTCCTTCACGTTTTGCAAAGACTGTGTTACTGGGCCCACCTATACAAGCAGCCAGGTAAAATTGTGAGTCCTTCAGAATCATAGCATCCCAACAGTGGAGAGAGAGAGGCCATTCAGCCCATCGAATAGACTCTCTCAAAGAGCCTCTGACAGCCAGGACAAATCAGCCCCGCTTGATTGGCACCCCATCCACAAATCTCCATTCCCTCCAACACCAGAACAGTGTCCGTCATCTACAAGACGCACTGCAGGTATTCATCTCGGCTCCTTCTCTTTCCAAAGGAGGTCCCGAGCACTGAGAAGAATGCCAGTGACCGACACATCCCATTAAAGAACAGAAAAAGGAAATGAATGTTCCTGATCGACCAACACAAAGATATGATAAATGTACAGTGACGGGTGCCCAGTGATGTGTACTCACATGAAGAATGGCCACTGGGGAAACTCTTCCTTCCTTCCAGAACGATCCCAGGATCGCCGGTGCACTGCATGTCCTCAGTCACCACTCCATCCGGGAAGCAGCGATAGAAATAGTCCGGCCTGGGCCTGTAAACAGAGAGGAACTGTCAACAGGGCAAGCAGTCACCCCCCCAGGGCAGCCAGTCACCCCGCGTGGCAATCGGCCACCCCACGTGGCAACCGGCCACCCCACGCACAGAGTACAGCATCCTCTAATTAGCACCGAGGGCCTGTCACAGCTGCGAACTAAACATGAACTCAGTATCAAGCAGGCAGAGACAGGGTGGAACGTGGAGCTCAGTATGAAACAGCTGAGCTAATTCGGAATGAGGAGTGCTGTCGGGATGGGAAGACGTCAATATGGACCCAAAGACTAGGAGCAGAGGAAGGCCAATCAGCCCATCAAGTCTGCTCCACCATTCAATGAGATGATGACTGATCTGATGTGATAATCCACTTTGTCACTTAACCTCATAACCCTCCATTCTCTTACTGATTAACAATCTGTCTTGTATGCACCCAACAGCCCCAGCCTCCACAGTCCTCTGCGGTAAAGAATGCCACAGATTCACCACCCTCAGACAGAAGAAACTCTCCATCTTCAATGAGATGACTCTCGCTGATCCTTGCATCTCCCACAAGGAGAAACAACCTCATCGTGTCTACGCTGTTAAACCTCCTGAGAATCCTGAGGTGGTCGTGTGACCCCCTTGAAGGGCCAATCCAGTGGGGGGGGGGGGGGGGGTCGGGGTCGGGGTCACATGATCGAGCTGGACCCAATGGAGAGGCATCATGGGAAGCTGAACCAATCAGAGCAAGGGCTCACAAGGGAACCTCAGTTGGAGGCAGAAAGGTGAAGAGGGTAGGTGTGTACATATGGCAGTTTGTGTCAGAGCCTGGTTTGTAAATCACATTATTGACAATAAACTCTACATAATTTGAAGCCACAATGAATCACGTTCAAAGTTATTACACTGGCGACGAGGAAAAAAAACTTGTGCTCGTCATTGGGAGATGGCAGTGTGCAGCAAGAGGGAGAGGAGATTGAGAGGCAAAGCTCTGAAGAAGCAAGGGAAATACACCCTTGAGAAAAATGTCTTTAATTTGGGGAGATTGAACCGTCTGACCCTGAAGTCGAAAACTAAGGGGGGCAACATATGGAAAGGCTGAAATTTCTTTGCAGTTGTTAATGCAGTGAGTATTGGAAAGACAAAACGTAATACAACTCTCAGTCTGTGACTTATAGAGTTATAACTGAGTGAGGAATTGAACATCATCTAAGACTCCAGACAGGATAAAGTTATGAGTCGATGCATGAGAAAGACCACACAGACTCAACATGTGTTCTGGTTCATTTCATGTGATCTCTTTGTTAGTAAATGCCATGAAGCATCAGGTGCTGGGATGTCACTGACTACAAAGGTGATCTATCTGGTGCTAATACCAGACTATAGAATCCCTACTGTACAGGAGGGGGCACCATTCAGCCTATCAAGTCTGTACCGACCACAATCTTACCCAGACCCTATCACCTGTAACCCTACACATCGACCCTGCTAATCCCCCAGACACTAAGGGGTAATTTAACATCATCAAACCCACACATCTTTGAATGTTGCACAAATCCCTAGTTACAATGCCACAGTTACAAAGTGCAGTTTTGGCCTCTTCGCTGAAAGAGTGATGGGTAGTCTGGAAAGTTTGCAGATCAGCAACACAAGATTTATTCCCAATTTGAAGCATCTCAGTCCTGAAGGTCAGCTACATGATCAGGATCTCAACAATTTAGAAAATGGAACCCTGGAGGTGACCTGATCAAAGATGGTTTAACAAAGACCACTTGCTCCAATGAAATGGGTTAGAAGTTACATAGAAGATCAGCGTCAGAAGGATAGGTTTGGGGCTATTTTCCTTGGAAAAGACAGCTGAGGGGTGATGTGATTGAAATGTACAGGGGAAAAGAAAGAGCGGACAGGATAAAATTATTTCCCTTGGCGGAGAAATCTTGAACCAGAGACACGGATTCAAGATAAGTGGCAGTAGGTGTCAAGAGTACATGAGGAATAACATTTTTGCGCAGAAGACGGTGGGTGTCTGGAGTTCGCTGTCTGAGTTGGTGGTGGGGGCAGAGACTCTTTTACAAAGGACGTGGATCTGCACCTGAAGTGCTGTAAGCTACAGGACAGATACAGGAAGGTGGGATTAGAAACGGCACCTGGGTGATCTCGGGTTGGCATGGACAAGATGGGTTGAACGGCCTCCTCCTGTGCTGTAACTTTTCTGAGGGGTTTCTTTCAGGCCAGAGCAAAACTTGAAGAACGGCATACAATTTCTGTCCCAGTAAGTTGGAGACTGAGGGGGTGGTACAGCTTATCCATTTCACGAGGTGTTTGGGGCTTCAGGGCTGTCTTCAGATAGCAGTCTCATTTATCGCCAGGCAAGGAAGACAAGTGGGTCATTCGCTGCTCTGCCTCTCACTGATCAGGAATGACTGCGATTAAATTGAGCCTTTTTCTTGACGCGCCCCAATCACTGGCCAACTCTGTCCCAATTCCTTTGCAGCAGCTCAAAAACAGAATGTTTCGAGGGAAATAATTTTATCCTGTCCACTCTTTCTTTTCCCCTGTACATCTCAATCACGTCACCCCTCAGCTGTCTTTTCCAAGGAAAATAGCCCCAAACCTATCCTTCTGACGCTGATCTTCTATGTAACTTCTAACCCATTTCATTGGAGCAAGTGGTCTTTGTTGAACCACCTTCTGTGCAGAGGGTTCTGGGTGTCCTTCTTCAGGAATCTCAAGGAGTTGGTTTGCAGATGTAGCAGGTAATTAAGAAGGCAAATGGAATTTTGTCCTTCATTGCTAGAGAGATGGAGTTTAAAAACAGCGAGGTTATATTGCAGCTGTATATGGTGCTGGTGAGGCCACACCTGGAGTACTGTGTACAGTTTTGGTCTCCTTACTTGAGAAAGGATCTACTGGCACTGGAGGGGGTGCAGAGGAGATTCTCTAGGTTGTTTCCAGAGTTGAGAAGGTTGGTTTATGAGGAGAGACTGAGTAGATTGAGGCTATACTCATTGGAATTCAGAAGAATGAGAGGAGATCTTATAGAAACATATAAGATTATGAAGGGAATCGATAAGATAGAAGCAGGGAAGTTATTTCCACAGGTGGATGAATCTAGAACTCGGGGGCATAGACTCAAAATAAGGGGGAGCAGACTTAGAACTGATTTGAGGAGGAGCTTCTTCACACAAAGGGTTGTGAATGTGTGGAATTCCCTGCCCAGTGAAGCAGTTGAGGCTCCCTCATTGAATGTTTTTAAGTCAAGGGTAGATAAATGTTTGAACAGTAAAGGAATTAAGGATTATGGTGAGCAGACGGGTAAGTGGAGCCGAGTCCATGAAAAGATCAGCCATGATCTTATTGAATGGCGGAGCAGGCTCGAGGGGCCAGATGGCCGACTCCTGCTCCTAGTTCTCATGTTCTTATGGATCCTCCAGACACAGAGATGTTGTGAAATCAGTGTGTTTGTCAACTTGTTTAAAAGAAAGATTCAAGTTTATTTATTAGTCACAAGTGAACTTGCTGTGAAAATTTCCTAGCTGCCACATTTTGGTCAATGCACCCTAACTAGCACGTCTTTCAAACTGTGGGAGGAAACCGGAACACCCAGAGAAAATGCGCGATCCCACGGAGAGAACGTGCACACAGTGACCCGAGGCAGAAATTGAACCTGGGTCCCTGACTCCGTGAAGCACCGTCTGCCACCGTGCTGTGAGTTGTAATGTTGCTAGGTCTTTTTTAAAAAAAAGGTAGCTTTTTTGCAACACTTGGAGAGTTAAAAGAAATGCAACTGCAAGTACATAGAGAGAGAGACCCGAAGCGAAACAATGTACCAGAGGCAAAAATAACAGGACTGCTTTGCTGACAGTCTTTGGGCATTTGAATCAGAACATGTATTTGAAGCTTCATTAAATCAATTTGAAACAGACATCTGATTAGTAGCTACCTATTGGATTTGAATGTGATATTTTAATAAACTGTAAACCAATCCTATTGTGGGGTGTTTTTGGTATGTCATCAGGGGCATAAAACTCCCAGTTCCAAACTGCCAGAAGACTGCCTGCCAGCGACTGCCACAAATCTCAGCCAGAGAAATAGACACTGACAGTAACTGTTCTCTGCCAGTATAACAGCCACATTTATGTCTTAAAAGAAAGCCTCATCTCAACTGTAAAGGCAAACAGAAGATAGTGAAAACAGAAGTAATCAGCAAAGACAGAAGATTCTGCAAGATGACAAAACTGACTACATTTATAGAGTGACTAAAAACTCTATCTGCTTTGGATTAAATAAGTAGGAATTGACAGAATCATAGAATCTCTACAGTTAGAAGTAGACTGTTTGGCCCATCGAGTCTGCACCAACCATAATCTCACCAGACGCCATCCCTGTAACCCCACATATTTATCCTGCTAACTCCCCCTCACACTAGGGTCAATTTAGCATGGCCAATCAACCTACTCTGCATATCGATCATAGAACAATACAGCACAGTACAGACCCTTTGGCCCTCAATGTTGTGCTGAGCTTTGTCCAAACCCAAGATCAAGCTATCCCACTCCCTATCATTCTGGTGTGCTCCATGTGCGTGTCCAATAACCGCTTGAAAGTTCCTAAAGTGTCCGACTCCACTATCACAGCAGGCAGTGCATTCTACACCCCAACCATTCAGTGAAGAATCTACCTTGGACACCCCTCCTATATCTCCTACCATGAACCTTATAGTGATTCCCCCCAAGTAACAGCTACATCCACCTGGGGAAAGTCCATTCTATCTATCCCCTCATCATCTTATAAACCTCCATTAAGTCATCTCTCATTCTCCTCCGCTTTAAAGAGAAAAACCCCAACTCCCTCAACCTTTCCTCGTAAGACCTACCCTCCAAACCAGGCAGCATCCTGGTAAATCTCCTCTACACTCTTTCAAATGTTTCCACGTCCTTCTTTGAGTGAGGTGACCAGAACGGCACACAATATTCCAAATGTGGCCTCACCAATATCTCGTATAGTTGCAGCATAACCCCACGACTCAAACTCTAACCCCCACGTTAATAAACGCTAGCATACTATAAACCTTCTTCACGGCTCTATCCACGTTAAGTGGTAACCTTCAGACATCTGTGGATGTGAACCCCCAGATCTCTCTCTGTTCCTCCACATTCCTCAGAGCTCTGCCATTGACCCTGCAATCCACATTCAAGTTTGTCCTACCTATGTCCTTTCAGACTGTGGGAGGAAACTGGAGCATCCAGAGGAAATCCACGCAAACACATAGAGAACATGCAAACTCCACACAAATGGTGAGCCCAGGCTGGAATTGAACCTGGGTTCCTGGTGCTCTGAAGCAGCAGTGCTAACCACTGTGCCAACTTGTAATTGTAATTATCTAATCAGCATTCCATTAGAATAGTGTTGATTGGGTTTGTTAGTAGTTTAACCTGTTCACTGTTAGTTAACTAGATTTACTTAGTTACTTGTTGGTTTTAGCGAGATAGTCTCAAGTATTTATTTTTGTTTGGTCACTAAAAGTTACTGAAGTGCAGATATTCCCCCTTCTCACACCCACTTTAACAGATTATAAATAAATTATTTCCCTTTGAGTGTTAGTTCTCAGACAGAAGATCAACCTTCCCTTCATAACACAGAGGCTCCTGATGCTCCAGCCAACACAAGTGCAGACTCTCACTTACCTTCCAATCACCAGTTTCAAGCTGTTTGTGATCACTCCATTTAATACCAGACCCAGGGAAGCAGCTGGAAGTGAAAACACAACTGTATGATGTTTCGACCTTCGAAACAGAACATCCATTGAAGAGAATTACTGCACACACGTTCAAAAAGAGAAACCTTATCCATCTGAATGGGAAACGTGTTTTTAACTTGCCAACAGAGATTACCACAGGGACAAGGATTCTTTTACATTGTTACATATTTAAGTGGTTGCATGATTGCTTTAACAGGTCATATGACTTTATCATGAAGTCACTGGGTGTTTCACAGGCTTCTGTATTAGTTTCCTGTTCTGTTCAGAGAACATCTCTTTCAGTAAACCTGTTGTGTTACTTTGAATCTATGTGTGCATAATTGCACCCTTTTCTTATTGTTGAAACCCACAACCCCCAAAGTAGTTACAATATGACAACTCCTGACTCCACAAAGCCTATCCACCATCTACAAGGTACAAATCAGGAGTGTGATGAAATACTCCCCGTTTGCCTGGATGAGTGCAGTTCCAACACTCAGGAAGCTTGACAACACCTAGGACAAAGCAGCCCATTTGATTGACACCATATCTACCACTCTCTCCATCACTGACACACTCAGCAGCAGCAGTGTGTACCATCTGACAAGACGCACTGCAGCAATCCTGAGACAGCATCTTCTAAACCCATGACTACTTCCATCCAGAAGGACAAGGGCAGCAGGTACCTGGGAACACTGCCCTCCAAGTCACTTATCACCCTGACTTAGAAATAATTTAGCCGTTCCTTCGCAGTCACTGGGTCAAAATTAGGTCAACCCGCAGAACATGAACTGCAGTAATTCAGAGCGGTAGCTCACTGCCATCTTCCCAAGGGCAGCTTGGGATGGGCAATAAATGCTGGCCAGCCAGCAAAGTCCATGTCTTACGAATGAATAAAAACAAAGTCAACTCTCAAGACAATGATGTAGTCAGAAGTGAAACACTTGCCCTGGGACTACTTCAAGCACTTCCAGCTCGGTGCTGCTCAGCTAAATGCAGAGCCAAGCTGCTGGGACCATCATATGCCCAGAGTTGCTAAGTCCTAATTTTGGGGCCACTGTTGCTCATCGCCAAGTTATTCTGACACTGTCCGAATTTCAGGGAGACGCTGCACAGGAAGCAGAAACTCACCGCAGCCAGGATTTTAAATTCAGTTAGTGAAATAAATCTGGGATGAAAAATTGCTCTGAGGAACAGCAACCATGAACCATCGATTGTTGTCAAAACCCATTTGGTTCACCGATGTCCTTCAGGGAAGGAAATCTGCCATTCTCACCTGGTCTGGCCTGTACGAGAGACCAGAGCCACAGCAATAAGAACTGCCCTCTGAAATGACCGAGCGAGTCACCGAATTGTATTAAAACTAACAATCCAAAGTCTCCCCTGGTGTCAGTGTTGTAATTCACAAGTCAAACAAGGCTCCAACAAGGCTTGGAACAGATGAACTGAAATGTCTAGTTTTATATGTTAGTGTCATAAGCAAGCTTACATGAAATGCAATGAAGTTACTGTGGAAATCTCCCAGTCGTCACACTCCAGTGCCTGAGCGGGTACACTAAGGGAGAATTTAATGCATCTAACAAGCACATCTTTCAGACTGTGGGAAGAAAGCCGAACATCCAGATGGAACCCATGCAGACATGGGGAGAACGTGCAAACTCCACACAGAAGAGACCTAAACCAGGAATCGAACCTGGGTCACTGGTGCAGTGAGGCAGCAATGTTAACCACTGTGCCACCATGCTGCCCTGAAATGGGTGCCCAGTTTATCTTTTGCCATCTTCATTACCCTCCTCAATCTCATAAACACTCCGAGGTGACAGAAATGTTGTCACTCCTCATACGGGAATCAGAATCTGCAGCAAAAGTAATCACAGCCGGGTTTAACACCTAACTGGTGTTCTCTACCCAGAGGGTGGTAAGGGAGTGGAATGCCCTGCCTGCTGCAGTTGTAGATGCGCCAAGTTTGGGGGCGTTTAAGAGGTTAGTAGAGAAGTTTATGGACGAAAAGGGAATGGTTTAGGTTAGAGGGTCATTGCTTTTTCCTAATTGGTCGGCACAACATCGAAGGCCGAAGGGCCTGTTCTGCGCTGTAACGTTCTATGTTCTAACCGGGGAGTCACTGCACTACCAGCAATCTAACTCCGTTCTTCACCCTTCTCCAGAGGAGACGTACAATAGATGTACAACTGTTGCCCAATCACTATCCCGTCCTGGCCTTTCCTACTCATCCCACATACTGGATAATCATCAGGAGCAGGAGCGAGGCAGATTCCCTGCTCTGCCAACTCCCAGAATGAGCTGCACACTCTTCGACTGCAGTGCCAAAGTGCCACAGAGCTGGCCCACTTCGGGGAATGTGGGTGAGCTCAGCTCATCGAGGCCACTGTTCCTGTGGCTCACCGAGGGAGGGCTGTACAGTCAGAGGTGCAGTCTTTTGCTGGAGAATGTTAAAACAGAACCCTGTCATAAAATCCCCAGCAGAGGGAGTCTATTCGGCCCATCGAGACTGCACCAACCACAGGCCCATCCAGGCTCGCTCTCTCTCTCTCTCTAGCCCCGCCTATTTACCCTGCTCATCCCTCTGACACTAAGGGTCAGTGTAGCATGGACAATCCACCTCACCCGCACATCTTTGGACTGTGGGAGGAAACTGGAGCACCGGAGGAAACCCACACAGACACGAGGAGAACGTGTAGACTCCACACAGACAGTGACCTGAGCCGGGAATTGAACCTGCGTCTCTGGCGCTGTGAGGCAGCAGTGCTAACCACTGTGTCACCAGTATCCTCCCTCCTTTAAAAAAGATCCCATGGCACTCTTTCCAATCAGAACAGGCGAGTTGCCCCCCGGAGCAAGTGTTCACACCTCGACTAACTCCAATAAAAGCGAAGGAACTATTTATGGGTTACTGCTGCGATTTGGAGACAGTATACACGCTCGCTCTGCATTCGCCTACATAACAAAAGTGAGTGCACTTCCGGAATCAAGTCTGTGCTGGGAGGCTGTTTGGGATGTTGTAGCAAGTGGGAAAGGGTTCATTGCTTTACTTTCTGATGTAGCCCAATCCCAGGTTCACTCCCATCAGAATGTTCACCAATTTGAAGCTGGCTTATTGTTGTGCGTTTATTTATTAGTGTCACAAGTAGGCTTACATTAACACTGCAATGAAGTTACTGTGAAAATCCCCGAGTCACCACACTCTGGCGCCTGTTCGGGTTACACTGAGGGAGGATTTAGCACCTAATCAATACGTCTTTCGGACTGTGGGAAGAAACCAGAGCACCTGGAGGAAACCTACGCAGACATGGGGAGGATGTGCAGACTCCACACAGACAGTGACCCAATCCGACAATCAAACCCAAGTCCCTGGTGCTGTGAGGCAGCTGTGTAACCACTGATTGGTGTCACTGACCTAGACAACCTTCCTTCATGTCGCCGTTCTCCGATCGATTGAGAACTTTCATCAGGAGGATCACCATCAGCGGAGTCAGGAAGGAAATGGCCTGTCGGAGGAAGAAGAGTCCAGTTATGGGACGGGGAAAACAGGCTGCGCACCTCATCTGTAAAGTGAAGAGTTGGACAGGAGCCGAAACAATCAGGGTTTCTCTGTGATTTCTCTGAGCTCAGGAACTCAACAAGTGAGTCAACAAGACCAGGACAGTGATGGTCGCACCCCCCCAGACAATGCTGAATTCAGACGCCAGAACCAAGGTCACGGATGGTAGGGGGTGCCAAAGAAGCAGAGAATCCCCACAGTGCAGAAAGAGGCCATTCAGCCTGTATTGATAACCCATCCAGGTCCTATTCCCACACACTTTACCCTTGCTAGTCTCCAGACACTAGGATCAATTTAGCATGGCAAATCAACATAACCTACGTATCTTTGGACTGTGGGATGAAACCGGAGCACCCAGAGGAAACCCATGCAGAGAAGGGGAGAATGTGCAGACTCCGCACAGAAAGATACCCGAGGCTGGAACTGAACCCAGATCCCTGACACCGTGAGGCAGCAGTGCTAACCACTGTGCCACCCTCGTTTCAGAGTCTCTGGGTCAGAGGGAGCAACCTGTCAAGATTGAACTCGCCCTTCCCTGGCCACAAAATGGCTTGTTCGACTGGGCTGAACTTCTGTAACAGAGGCAGACGTGCACTTTTCTTTTCAAAGCTTTGCTAAGCGGGAAACATCAAAACAGATAACCTGACTGAGCACGTCAGTGTATTCCTACTTACAAACATGTGCCACGTGGGGACTGTATCATTCTCAGTCCGCGGGTTTTTATACAGCCACATCTCCTCTGGATGGATAATGCGGTGGAATGGGGATAACGTCTCGGTAATCCTGTACAATATAAACAGTACACGTTTACAAAGAACACTCATTCTTAACACCAGCCTAATCCTTTACACCCACAGGCAGTCTGTTCTGAGGGATACGCACGTTGCAATGGGCCTCAGATAAAGACATCAAGGCTGACAAACGCAACACTCAATAGCAGCATCAGCCTTCCTTTATCCAGACAATCCTCCCTCAAGAGAGATTAAGTCAGTAAGAGAATAGAATCACGACAGTACAGGAGGCTATTCAGCCCATCAAACTTGCACTGGACAACAATCGTACCTATCCTTCAGATTGTGTTCACTGGAGTTCAAGGGAATCTCATAAAAACTTATAAAATTCTAACAGGGTAGATACAGGGCTGGCCACCATTTATTGCCCATCCCTCGTTGGCTGAGAGCAATTGAGAGTCAACCACATTGCTGTGACTGAGGTCACTCGTAGGCCAGGTAAGGACAGCAGATTTCCTTCCCTAAAGGACATGAGTGAACCAGATGGGTTTTTCCGACAATTGATATTCTTGGTCATCAGTAGATTCTTAATTCCAGGTTTTTTTTTTATTGAATTCAAATTCCACTATCTGCCGTGGCAGGATTCGAATCCAGGTCCCCAGAACATTAGCTGAGTTTCTGATTAATAATCTCGCGATTATTACATCTGACTCTCCAGTGAGCTGGTTTTCACATTCGCCTGTGCTCCAACCGTACCATCTGTCACTGTCAAAACCTCTCAGATAACAGATGCTTCTTTACACCACAGGTCAGGGTCAAAAGACAGCTTCCATTTCTTAGCTTTCTGAAGGTGAGTGGTCAAGCGGCAGAATGACAGAGAAGCCTGATGGGAGCGATGGATTCTGCCGGTTACCTGGGAGACAGAGCACCGCCACAGGTTTCAACACCACAACATGGGAACAGCATCAGAAAACTGACATACTTACAGGAATATCGCAAAGAGAAATAATCTGAGTGCCACTTCGCAGATGAAGTTTATGATGACATTCTTCCGCATGGTGACCCGAGTCTTATTCTGTCTGGTCCTCTCTCAGTGCCAGTCTGTTCAGAAAGAGAAGTTCATTACATGACACATCCTGTAACACAAGGAACTCACCCCCTTCCCACTCACTTACCATTATGCAGAAGCGTTTTAACTCACACAGCCTCTGTCTCATCCAGGTCAGTTGTAAAGGTGTTTGATTTCCATAGAATCCCTGCAGTGCAGGAGGAGGCCATTTGGCCCATCAAGTCTGCGCTGACTCTCCAACTGAATCACCTGACGAAGAGGACAGCCTCAAAAGCTTGTGGAGTTTACTATCAAATAAATCAGTTGGGCTTAAACCTGGTGTTGTCAGACTTCTAACTGTGTTTACCCCAGTCCAATGCCGGCATCTCTACATCATGACTACTATCCTCTCCACAAAGCCAGGCAGAGCTTGGGCTCGATCCCATGTAGGGCTGGGGGTAAACACAGCAATTCGAAAACACATCAGAGCTCCCTCTTCCAAACCCCCGTCAAAGCTGAATGATAAATGGTGATTGTATGTTGGCCTTCAGGTTGAGTACAGGAGCAGAGATGTCTTGCTGCAATTCTACAGGGCCTTAGTGAGGCCACATCTGGAGTACTGTGTGCAGTTTTTGTCTCCTCATCTGAGGAAGGATGTTCTTACTCCAGAGTGAATGTAGCAAAGGTTTACCAGGCTGATTCCTGTGGTAACGTACGAGGACAAATTGAGTCAGTTAGGATTACATTCACTGGGGATAGAAGCGGGGGGGTGGGACCTCATAGAAACTTATAATATTCTAACAGGGCTAGACAGGGTAGATGCAGGAGGAAGATGTTCCTGATGGTGGGGGAGTCCAGAACTGAGTCACATTTTGAGGGCACAGGATAAATCATTTTGGACAGAGATCAGGAGAAATTTCTTCACCCAGAGTATGGTGAGCCTACAACTACAACAAAAAGAGGATAAAACATTACATGTTTTCAAGGAGGAGTTGTGGGTGAAGGTGATCAAGGGGTATAGAGGATTGTGAGGGGGACGTGGGATCAGGCTGTTGAGTTGGGTGATCAGCAAGGGGCAGAATGAACAGCCTCAAAGGAATGAATGGCCTCCTCCTATTTTCTGTTTCAATGATACTTTACACATCAAATTCCAGTCACCCAAACAGCCTCGATTTAGTTTAAAACCTACAGGGACACAGATACAAGAGCAGAGGCCGTTCAGCCCTTTCATCTTGCTCTGTTGTTCAATGAGATTGTGGCCGATTAGTAACTCAACTCCAATTTCCTGCACTTGTGTCACATTTCTTATCAGCCTTTTCCAATAAGGATTTACCCATGTCTGAGTCGAGGAAACTCCAACAGTGCCCCAATCTTTAGAGGAAGAGAATTTCACATTAAACCAGCCCTGTGAGAATGAATGGACTGCTCTCATATCCAAAGATGTGAGGTTAGATGGATCGTGTGGGGTATATGTGCAGGGTTAGGGGGATGGGGTAGAGAGGAGGGTCTGGGTGGGATGTTTTTTTTGGGGACTTGGTGCACTCAGTAGGCTGAATGGCCTCTTTCTGCACTGCAGGGGATTCTACGGCCAAGCTATCATGTTAAAGATCCGCTCTTTTGCCCTCTCTCCCCCATCCCTCCCCATCACTGCAGATACTCTCTCTCTCCTGGAATGAATCCTGTAACAGTTTTAAACAGCCCTCCCTGCGAAAGCTTTCACCCCCCACAGTGTGTTTCTTTCAATGAGATAACTCGATGAAGTTTCAGAGCTGCAAAATAAAGCCGTGCGGAGAAACTTGTTAACAGACTGAAACTTTCAGAGTCAGGACAAGTAATGTTCATGCAACACAATTTAACCTTTAAACCCTGCACGGAAGACTCTTGAACATAAAGGATGATGAGGATGAGCCTGTTGCAATTGGGGCACAATATTACCATGTGCATATCAAAACTCATTCCCATCATGGGTTTAACAAAGTACACAGAATCCTGCAGTGCAGTAAGAGGCCATTCAGCCCATCTGCACTGAACACAATCTATAAGACACAAAAGCAGAATTAGGTCACTCGGCCCATTGAGTCTGCTCTGCCAATCAATCATGGCTGATATTTTTTCTCATTCCCATTCTCCTGCCTCTTCCCTATAATCCCTATCCCCGTATTAACCAAGAACCTAGCTATCTCTGTCTTAAAGACACTCAAAGCCTCCACAGTCTTCTGCAGCAAAGAGTTCCACAGATTCACCACTCTCCGGCTGCAGAAATCCCACCAAATGCCCTGTCCCCATAAACCAATGCTAATTTACCCTAGCTAATCCTCCAACATTAAAGGAGCAATTTCAGATAGCCAATCCACCTCACCTGCACATCTTTGGTGTGGGGGAGGAAACCCAGCAGACACGGGGAGAACGCGCAAACTCCAAACAGACAGTGACCCGAGGCCAGAATTGAACCTGGGTCCCTGGAGCTGTGAGGCAGCAGTGCTAACCACTGTGCCACCGTGCCATATTTCTGACAGATCACCCACTCAGTAAGGACAGAAGAATGGCAGAACCCCTGTCTGATTCAGCAACCTTGCCAGTGAATGACCACACTAACTTCACACTCAAGATGACATAACATACCGTGAGTGCTCCCTGCCCTTCCACCTCAATCCTGCAATTAAATACATCAATTCCAGCAGTTTTTTTGATTCTTTGACACGGGCATCGCTGAGCCAGCATTTATACCTCAAGAAGGTAGTGGTGAGCTGCCTTCTTGATCCACTACAATCCCTGCAGTATGGGTGCACTCAGAGTGCTGCTCAGGAGGAACTTGCAGGATTTTGACACAGTGATAATGAAGGAACAGTATATTTCCAAGTCAGGATTGTGAATGGCTTGTGGTGGTGCTCCCAGGTATCTGCTGCACTTCCCCTTTGAGATGGTAGCAGTCACAGATTTGGAAGTTGCTGTCCAAGGAGCCTTGAGTTGCTGCAGTGCATCTTGTAGATGGTACACACGGCTGCGACTGAGCGTTAGTGGTGGAGAGAGTAGATGTTTGTGGATGGGGTGCACATCAAGCGAGCTGCTTTGTCCTGGGTGGGTGCAGCTCCAACAACACTCAAGAAATTCGATATCACCCAGGACAAAGCAGCTCTCTTGTTGAAGATGGTCATTGCCTGGCACTTGGGTGACACAAAGGTTACTTCCCACTTGTTAGCCCAGGCCTTGCTGCATTTGGACACGAACTGCTTCTGTGTCTGAGGAGTCACAAATGGAGCTGACCATCACTTCTGACCTAATGACAGGAGGAAGGTCATTGATGAAGCAGCTGAAGATGGTTGGGCCTAGGACACGACCCTGAGGGTCTCCTGTAAAGATGTCTTGGAGCTGAGATGACTGACGCTCCACAACCATCTTCCTTTGTGCCAGGTATGACTCCAACCAGCAGAGCGTTTCCTCCCTGATTAAAACCAAAATACTGCAGATGCTGGAATCGGAAACCAAGAGAGAAAATGCTGGAAAATCTCAGCAGGTCTGGCAGCACCTGTAAGGATAGAAAAGAGCTGATGTTTCGAGTCCAGATGACCCTTTGACAAGGTATATGAAGTAAATGAACGATATACTTTGTCTGCATAGCTTGCAAGAAACGATAATTTTCACCATATGTGAACACGTGACAAAAATAAATCAAATTAAATCCCTCTCAAGCACGCATCGGCAGGAGCGAATGTTATTTTCAAATGCGGTGGAAATGGAATTGGAAATCTGAAATGCTGAATTAGGAAAAATTTGAGCTGGCCCAGCCTCTGAAGATGAAAGGGAGGATGGAGTGCTGGTCAGGAGAGGGAGGTGGGAGGGTAGGGCTATGTCGATCACACAGCTCCTAGAGCAGGGGTGGGGCATGGTGGGGGCAACAAGCCGAGCCAGAGAAAACTCTGGAAAACCCACAGAATTTCAAAGGGAAACACTGATAATAGAATACACAGAATCCCTACTGTATCGGAGGAAGCCACTCTGCCCATCGAGCCTGCAACAACCACAATACCACCCAGGCCCTATCCCTGTAACCCCGTATATTTACCCAATATAATCCCCTGACATAAATGGATAATTTATTGTGACTAAGCCACCTAATCAGCACATCCTTGGAGTGTGGGAGAAAACCAGAGCACCCAGAGGAAACCCACACCGACATAGGGAGAATGTGCAAACTCCACACAGACAGTGGAGCAAGCTGGGAACCCGGGTCCCATGAGGCAACCATGCTGATCACACTCAGGGAGAGTCACGAAGGCACAAAAGAATGCCATTTGATCCACTGAGTCCAGACTAGCTCCCTCCAGAGCAATCCATGGACCTTCATCCAATTTGTTTTTGAATTTGTTCATCCCCTCTGTTTTTCCACTACTCTTGTGTGCAGCGAGGTCCAGGATTCGTCACATCCAGAAAGATTCACTGCCCCTCTTGTCCTGAACCTCAAGGATATGTCCCCATCCCAATCCTTGCAGCACTGACTGAGGGACTGCAGACTTACTTTGTCCACCCTCTCTCATCATAATCTTGAACCACACGCCCACCCTCCCCCCATCTCTGTGACTTGAGGGGGAACAACACCAACTCCTCCAGCCCAACCCAGCCATCTGGTGAAGCCCCTTGCCACCACCTCCCCAAACACCCTGGAAACCATCTGGACCCTTGCAGTGCAAGAGGATAGCAATTCAGCCCTTCGATGACCTCCTGGCATATCGGGGAATGAGGGGGTGGGGCATTTGATTTGATAAGATTTGAGGCAGAGTGAAAAAGGGAGTGAGGCTTTGATCTCTCTCTGCGCTGCAGGAGGGGTGGCCATTCAGCCCATTGTGCTGTGCTAGCCCTCGGCAGCTGTGGGCAGCACTGGGGAGGAGATGAGCCCAGTGTTGTGGAGAGGAAAGGGGATATAGAGTAGAGGAAAGGGGATATAGATTGAAATGGGAGGATTTTGAGTGATGTGGGGGGGGGGGGGGGGTGATCTCCAATGCCAGAATGGACACAGGCTGTTCCAAGCTCCTGTCCCAATGGATGGAGAATCCATCCCCAGGATTAAACCCCGAGGCCCGGCTCCCCTCTCGTGCCCAGTTCACCGGCAGTGTTTCAGAGCGCTCTGCCCGGCTGTGTGGCGGCTCCAGCCGGAGCCCGGGCCCCAGTGCGGTACGACCCCTCCTTCCCGGGCCCCACCGCCCTCCGCCTGCACTCACCGGCTCGCTGCTCCCGGACGCCCTCCACGGCAACCATGACGTGGCAGCAAGAGCGGCTCCCCGCCGCAGCGCCGCCCGCAGCCTGGGAGCGCCACTGCAGCGCCCACTGTTCCATCCAGCCTTGCAGGAGAGAGGGAGGCCATTCACCCCATCCAATGTGCACCCACTCCCCAAGAGAGCATCTTACCCCAGGCCCTGTTCTCTGCCCCAGCCCCCATAACACCACACGCCTTTTCCATTGGCCAACCCACCTAATCTGCACATCTATGGATTTGACTTAATTCACTATTGTCATGTGAATTGGGATACAGTGAAAAGTACTGTTTCCTGCACGCTGTACAGTCAAAATATAACATTTATCAAGAAGAAGGAAAGGAAAGGGTGCAGACTGCAGTGTTGCAGTCAGAGCTCGGGTGCAGGGAAAGATCAGTTTGATATATGGTCAGTCCATTCATATGTCTGGTGGCAGCAGGGGGAGAAGCTGTTCTTGAGTCGGTTGGTACATGACCTCAAGACTGTGGGAGGAAACCCATGCAGACACAGGGAGAAGGTGCAAACTCCAACAGACAGTGACCTAAGGCCGGGCATCGAACCCGGGTCCCTGGCACTGTGGCGCAGCAGCGCTAACCACTGTGCCCACCACACCGTGACTCACCTGACGAAGGAGCAGTAAGCGCTCCGAAAGCTTTTGCTACCAATAAACCTGCTGGACTTTAACCTGGTGTTGTGAGACTTCTTACTGCGGCACCATACCAGCCAGCTCTCTGGCTTCTCTCTCTCTTCCTTCCACATGTCATTCCCAAGAGTCCCAAGCCTGCAAGTCACCCCACCCATATCACTCCATCTATTCCTCCCTCCTCACCTTTTATTTCAGCTGGTCTAAACTCTGGAATTCCCCCCACTGCGTCCTCAATGTTGCCTTTCAGACTTGACTGAAAACCTCGTTTCCTTAACCAGTTGATGGGTCAAGTGGTGGATACCTGCTCCTATTGCTTGTGTTCGAGTCTGCTCTCCACCAACCCTCTTCCTCCGCTCCTCTCCGGCAATATCTCATGGCACAGCTAGCTTCAACATTAAACTTTGCTTCAATGCCTTTCCTTTGAAGGACCTCAGGGCATCAATAACTTGCATTCTATATATATAGCACCTTCATAAACACTCTGCAGCACTTAGCAAATAGGTTCTTGAACACAGATTCACACAGAGTTTTCACACAAGGGAAGACAGGCAGGAATGTCTTAAAGATTGAAAGATATTGGAGAGGCGGGGTGGGGGGATTCCATAGCTGAGAGTCTAGGCAGCCAAAGGCAGAGCTGCCATAAAAGTTGAAGAGTTGCACTTGTGGCAATGATCTTCAGCAAGTGTGAAGCAGGCACACAACTACTATGTACACGATGTGGAGATGCCGGCGATGGATTGGGATAAACACAATAAGAAGTCACACAACACCAGGTTAAAATCCAACAGGTTTATTTGGTCACAAAAGCCATGACTTTTCGGAGTGCTGCCTCTTCGTCAGGTGAGTGAGGAGTTCTGTTCACTAACAAATCGTATAAAGACACAAACTCAATTTACTAAAATTTACACAAACTCAATTTACTAAATTGAGTTTGTGTCTTTATGTGCCCTGTTTGTGAATAGAACTCCACTCAACTGACGAAGGGGCAGTGCTCCAAAAGCTAGCGGCTTTTGCTACCAAATAATCCTGTTGGACTTTAACCTGTTGTTGTAAGACTTCTTACTACATCAGTTCAGCCAAGTCATTTTCTCTCACTTTACTGCCTCTCTTGAACAGGCCCATCTCCACCTTCATGTCTATTCATCAACTGTTTCGATTGTGATTATAAAATCTGACCTTTAACTTTCAAAACAGCAAAGATTTCCACAAAGTCCACATTGTCTGTCCTTGTTTCACATTAGGGAGAGCGAGGAAGCATCAACTGGGAAAAAATGAACTGTTTCCCTGTGCTTGGAGATGTGCTGACAGAGTGTCTCCAGTATCTTGTGCTGATATTTCAGTTTCCCAGTCTCCATGGAGTGTTTACTCTGTCTCCTTCAGTCCGATCACTCAGCATCACCTAGCAGCCTCTGTTCCCCATTCTGTCCCTCCACTGTGACACAACAATGGCCAGGCACTGTGTGGAATGCCCTGAGGTCACTTCAGGGGCACATATACAAAGGCAACTTCCCTATTCCTGCAGTTTTCGTGGGAGAGCAGGAAAGAATCTGTGAATAAAGCATGAGGAAAAGCTGGGGCAAATTTCACGGGAATAACTTGGGCAGTGTACAGGTCTGCACTAAATATTCCGAGAAGGTTTGGCTGGAGTTACCAAATGGCTTGGAACACCATGATAGCATTTGTCAACATTCAGATTAAATATACTGAAGGCCCATTGGAAAAAAGTTTTTGTATTATCTCCTGACCATTCTTCCCTGTGTCTACTTACTTTCTGCGTGCACCAACAAGTTTAATAGAATCGTAAAATCCCTGATCTTTCTCCACACTCTAACTATGTCTGTAACACCACATTCTGCACTCTCTCCTTTCCTTCTCCACTGTGTACTCTACGAACGGTATGTTTTGTCGGTACAGCACACAACAAACAATACTGTGTACTGTAACAAACAAGTAATAAACAATACAATAACAATAAACAAGGAATAAACAAACAGTAATAAACAATACTGTATACTGTAACAACACTGTATACTCATACATGTGACAATGCTAAATTAAATCAAATCAAAGAGACACAAATATAAACACACACGTAAACATATAAATACTAATATACCCATAGATAAGCTTAGATCGGCTTAGAGGGGATCTCATAGAGGTGTATAAGATTATAAGGGGTATAGATAGAGTAAATGGAGGTAAACTTTTTCCACCTTTAGAAATGGATAGGACGAGAGGTCATGGCCATAGGGTGAGGGGGGCTATGTATAGGACGAATATTAGAGGGCAGTTTTTCACACAAAGGGTAGTGGGGGTGTGGAATGCACTGCCGAGTAAGGTGGTGGGAGCAGGCACGCTGGGGCTGTTTAAGGGTCTCTTGGACAGCCACATGAGCGGTATGCAGATAGAGGGATATATTAGGACTGTTTAACTACGGCTTTTTTCCACAGGTAATTCGGTCCATAATTTGAGCACGCATTCGGCAGGTGGTGCGGGTACAGCTCTTGGATGTTGATTCATGGGTTGCCTGGTACCTCATGTCGTAAATGAGTGCTTTATGTGGACCATCTGAAGGGCACCATGACAGCTCAGAGACTATCGCTGTGGCTGTGCAGACACTTGGAATTGGGCCGGTGTCTGCGGGAGTTTGCGCGTTCTCCCCGTGGTTGCGTGGGTTTTCTCCGGGCACTCCGGTTTCCTCCCACAACCCAAAAATTCGCTCTTAGGCTGATTGGGTAACAAATTGTCCCTATGGTGAAAATTTTCCATATTAGGAATAATATATATATTATTATATAGGAATATTAAAATAGGATAATGTATTTGCTACTATTTGGTATGACGGCGGCGCGGGCTCGTTGGGCCGAAGGGCCTGTTTCCCGTGCTGTGTTGCTTAATAAAAAAAAAAATAAACAAATGTACACATAGAGACAAAGCAAAGAATATCGAAACACACACGTTGATGACATTTCAGACAATAATTCACTGGTTGTAAAGCGCTTTGGGACATCCTGTAGAGCAGAAGATGGTCATTCAGTCCATTAAGTCTGCACCGATCCTCCAATAGAGCATCTTACTCAGGCTCGATCCTCTAAATCCACATATTTACCCCCATACTATAGATCCTGGGTCACTAAGAGACAATTTAGCATGGCCAATCCACTGGTGCAGCATGGTGGCACAGTGGTTAGCACTGCTGCCTCATAGCATCAGGGACCCAGGTTTAATTCTCAGCTTGGGTCACTGTCTGTGTGGAGTTTGCATATTCTCACTGTATCTGCGTGGGTTTCCTCCGGGTGCTCCGGTTTCCTCCCACAATCCGAAAGACATGCTGGTTAGATGCATTGACCCAAACAGGCACCAGAGTGTGGCGAGTAGGGGAATTTCACAGTAAATTCACTGCCATGTTAATATAAGCCTTATTTGTGACTAATAAATAAATTTTAACCTGCACATTTTTGGAGCATGGGAGGAATCTGGAACACTGGAGGACATGGGGAAAACGTACAGATTCAGCAAAGATAGTGATCCAAAGCCAGAATCAAACCCAGGCCCCTGGCACTGTGAGTGCTAACCATTCTGCTGCACAGTTTATCAGAAAGATATTGCAGGGTAGTCTTTCACAAGCATAGAATGTTAAAGCAGAAGAAAGGAATAGCTAAACGAAGAAAAGAAACACTCAGTTCATCCTCTGCTTCTCACAGAGGATTAGAGCGATTTATCCAGCCATCTCCATCAATTGGTGCACCACAGACCGATGAGGCAATGAGTTTACACATACACAAGGTGTTCCAATTGAATGTACCAGTATGAGGAAGATGTTAGCACTCCTACTGCATCTTTCCTGCTTCCCCTTGCTTGCCTTGATCTTGTTGCTGCTGCTGCTTCCCATTACTTCTTGGCACTACATGCTCCTCCCATTCTCTCTGGCGCTCTCTTCATTCCCCGAGAATCTCCACAGGTCTATAACAACATAAAAGAACATAAAACACTCCGGATGCTGGAATCTGAAACAAAAACAGAAAATCTCAGCAGGTCTGATAGCATCTGTGGAGAGAGAATCGAGCCAATGTTTTGAGTCTGGATGACCCTTTGTCAGGTCTAACGCACAAATCTATTATTGTTAATGAACAGTGCAATAATCCCCCAATTTGATTGGGACTACTGAGGAACTCCCTGAAACTATTTTGGGATTTAACCTCAACTTTTTTGAGCTTTACCTTATTTTGTGCAATAAAGCACTGTTCCTTTACATGGAATTATACAAATCTACAGTGCAGAAGGAGACCATTCGGTTCATCAAGCTATTCTCCAAAAGAGTGTCTTACCAGGATTACCCTTCAACTTATTTCCGTCATCCAATATACTTACACCACTGAACAACTTAACCTGCACGTCTTGGGAGGAAACCGGAGCACCGATCAACCCACAGAACATAGACTGTAGCGATTCAAGAAGCCACTATCTTCTCTGGGGGCAATTAGAGATGGGCAATAAATGCTGGCCAGCCAGTGACACCCATGTCTCATGAATGAATAAAAAAAAACTGGCGCAATCCCACGCAGGCACAGGGAAGACATGTAAACTCCACACAGACAAGCCAGGAATCAAAACTTAGGTCCTTGGCACGGTGAGGCAGCAATGTTAACCACTGTGTCACCGTGCTGTCCCTTCACTGAGCTCTTCATTTATGTTTCTCAAAGATAGAGAGAAGCAAATCAAAACTTGTGACCCTGCTTTCCACCCGAAATTGTCAGCCTTGCGTCCAACACTCTCGCATTTCCATCTCTGTGACCTTCACGAGTGTAAAATCCGCAAGCTGGGGTTGCGGGGATAAAGTCCGAGTGGGATTATTGTCAGTGCAGGCTCAATGGGCTGAATGACCTCTTTCTGCACTGTGGGGATTCTCTGAGACAAAGCTGGGCACAGGGAATTTTGACCATCAACAGGATGGGGAAACCAAGACCAGGGAAAGAGACAGCGTTGGACCTACCTTCACACTGACACAGGAGGTGTGAAACTGAGCCAATCCCTCAAAAGAGTCAAAGCGGTATTTAAAGAGGGCAGCAAAGGAGCAGGTTTTGGAGGGATAGAGGAGACAGGAGACAGAGAGCCATCACTCAGGGTGACTTGGTTTGAAGTTTCCAAACAGGAGAGGAACAGAGGGATAAAGGTGAAGGAGAGAAAAGGAAGTTCTGCAGTTCAGACTGGGCCCAGCTGAAATGCCAGGCACTCTCACACAACCTCATAGTGGCACCACCCCATGATGTCAGTCCCAACTCACATAGCTGTCACAATACTGTCCAGGGTCTCAGCAACCGGCTCTGGATGTCCACCCCCCCACCAACCCCCTCCTCATTAGGATTTCTTTGTAATTCTCTGTGATTGTAGAGTGCAACTAATGTCAAAATGATGTGGAACTGCTGGTGTTAGACTGGCTGGACACAGTAAGAAGCCTCATAACACTAGGTTAAAGTCCAACAGGTAGCACAAGCTTTCAGAGCGCTGACCCTTCATCAGGTGACTCACCTCTGAAAGCTTGTGCTCCCAAATTAACCTGCTGGACTTTAAACCTGGTGTTGTGAGACTGCTTACAAAGCCAGAATTGAACAACTGATTGTTTGAAGTCTAGTGTCACAAGTAGACATACATTAACACTGCAATGAAGTTACTGTGAAAATCCCCTACTCGCCACACTCCAGCATCTGTTTGGGTACAATGAGGGAGAATTTAGCACGGCCAATGCATCGAAGCAGCATGCCTTTTGGATTGTGGGAGGAAACCGCAGCCCCTGGAGGAAACCCAAGCAGACATGGGGAGAATGTGCAGACTCCACCCACACAGACAGTGACCCAAACCGGGAATCCAACCAGGTCCCTGGCACTGTGAGGCAGCAGTGCTAACAACCGTGCCACCATGTGGTTGTTTTGAAAAGAATGCATGTGGACTCCGAAGTGACATGTTAACAGTCACTTTATCACCCCGAACATTCCCCCTCCATAACACCCTCCCCATTCCCCAAACCCACTTACCTGATAAAATGCTGAAAACTTCCACAAACTCCCAGTCAACATAACCATGAGTGGGTCCATCTCGTCTCCATAAATACCAACATCCAAAGCAAAATCTTTCAGGAATAAACGGAAACCATAAACGCGTTTCTGAGCACAACTCATGAGCAAAGCATGACCAATGTCTGGGAGTAAGAGGTGGTGAGAACTGATGGTGGATTCGTCATTTTCTGAGCTTAGTTGCATTGTGTGGGGGTGTAGCATGGGGGTTCGGGTCAGCGACTGCTCGGCAGATATCCGCACCAATACGCTCTCTGTTGGCCAAGGGCAGATGTCAAGGACACATCTTCTACACGACATTTCCTCCAAGATACCTTCACACAGCATTTCCCTCCACTGATTTATCTTATAAATACATGGCACTGCCTGACATGAAGAAAGGTTGAGGGGAGGTGTAATTGGAGTTACTGTGAGCAGAGTAGATTAAAGAACAAGGAACTTCTTCACACAAAAGGTTGTGAATTCCCTGCCCAGTGAAACAACTGAGACTTCCTCATTGAATGTTTTTAAGGTAAGGAGAGATAAATTTTTGAACAATAAAGGAATTAAGGGTTATGGTGAGTGGATGGGTAAGTGGAGCTGCGTCTACAAGAAGATCAGCCATGATCTTATTGAATGGTGGAGCAGGCTCGAAGGGCCAAATGGCCGACTCCTGCTCCTGGTTCTTATGTTCCTATGTTAAAAAAGAACAAAGAAAATTACAGCACAGGAACAGGCCCTTCGGCCCTCCAACCCTGCACCGACCATGCTGCCTGATTGAATTGTAATCCCCGATCCTTCCGGGGACCATATCCCTCTATTCCCGTTCTGTTCATATATTTGTCAAGACACCCCTTGAAAGTCACTATCGTATCCATTACCTCCCCCGGCAGCAAGTTCCAGGCACCCACCACCCTCTGTATGAAAAACTTGCTTCGTACCTCTCTTTTAAACCTTGCCCTCACCCCCAGCCAAGAGTTTTACGTTTTTCACCAGCAACCTGTCCTTCCCTCCCCCCCGCCCCGCCCCATGCCAACACTATAGTTAAGAAAGCCCCACCAACGCCTCTACTTTCTCAGAAGACGAAGGAAATTAGGCATGTCATCTATGACTCTCACCACCTTTTACAGATGTACCATAGAAAGCATTCTTTCTGGTTGAATCACAGCTTGGTATGGGCTCCTGCTCTGCCCAAAACTGCAAGGAACAACGAAAGGTCATGAATGTAGCCCAATCCATCGAACAAACCAGCCTCCCATCCATTGACTCTGTCTAAGCTTCCTGCTGCCTCGGAAAAGCAGCCAGCATAATTGAGGACACACCCTGGAATTTCTGTCTTCCACCTTCTTCCTTCGGGAAAAAGAGACAAAAGTCTGAGGTCACATATCAATCAACTCAAGAACAGCTTCTTCCTTGCTGCTGTCAGACTTTTGAATGGATTTAACTCGCATTAAGTTGATCTTTCTCTACACCCTAGCTATGACTGTGACACTACATTCTGCGCTCTCTCTCCTTTCCTTCTCTATAAATGGTATGCTTTGCCTGTATAGCATGCAAGAAACAATACTTTTCACAGTATGACAATAATAAGTCAAATCAAATCAACTCAAATCAAAATAAGGAATTTTCAGAAAGTATGTGAAGAAGATGGTTGATGTTGGAACAGATGACATTACTGGGATGAGAGGCTTACCATAGAATAGAATCATAGAATCTCTACAGAGCAGAAGAAGCCCATTCGGCCCATCAAGTCTGCATTGACTCTCTGACGGAGCATCTTACCCAGATCCTGTTCCTGTAATTCCACCCATTTACCATGGCTAATCACCCTAATTTGCACTTTGGGATACTGAGGAGCAATTTAACATGACCAATCCACCTAACCCGTAAATCTTGGGGCAAACCAGAGTACCCAGAGGAAGATGTGGGGAGAACATGCAAACTCCACACTGATGTTAATATAAGCCTACTTGTCACACTAATAAAGAAACTTTCCTTTAAATATCTCTTCCGCACCAGCAATCCCTCAACCCATCCGACTGCCTTTCTAAACCCACTCTTCCCTCCTCCCTCACCCTCCACATTGCAAAACCTTCTTACAACACAGCTTCAGCCAAACTTCCATAAATCCTTCTGCTCTGGGTTGTGTGTCCTCTGCTGTTTTCTGATTCCTCTCAGCTGCAATTTTCTTCCAGCAGTAAATGCTATTCCAGAAGGCAGCTTGTTCTGTTGATGGTTCAAACGTGACCTTGTTGCTGTGTGTCACCCTCATCACACTAAACAAACAGCCAGAACTAAGACAAAGATGCACACTGAAGACCCAACAAGTCAGCCTCCCCTCTGTACTGCCATTTTCTGCATTTATATAGCACCTTTAATGGCGTCAGAGATCCCAAAGTGCCTTGCAGGAGCGAACATTTCAACATTGAACTATGCAAGAGAGATGACCAGGAATTCGGAGAAGGATGCAGAGGCTTTGGAGAAAGGAAGAAAAGGTTTGCATGGATGTTGCCTGGTACAGAGGGTATTAGCTATCAGGAGAGATTGAATAAACTGGAATTCTTCTCCCTGGGAAAGACAGAGGCTGAGAGGAAACTTGATAGATGTTTATAAAATAATAAGGGGCATTGATAGGGTGAACAGTTGGAAGTTTTTTCCCAGGACAGAAATGACAATTACAAGGAGGCACAAGTTCAAGGTAAGAGGGGAAAGATTCAGTGGAGATGAACGGAGGGAAGTTTTTTGCATAGAGGGTAGCAGGGACTTGGAACGCTGCCTCATAACACCAGGGACCCGTGTTTGATTCTCAGCTTGGGTCACTGTCTGTGTGGAGTCTGCACATTCTCTCTGTGTCTGCATGGGTTTTCTGTGCATGTTCTGGTTTCCTAGTCGTTACACTTTGGCGCCTATTTGGGTCAATGCACTCTAACCAGCACATCTTTCAAAGTGTAACGACTAGGGGAATTTCACATTAACTTCATTGCAATGTTAATGTAAGCTTTACTTGTGACTAAATAACTTTGAACTTTAAAAGTGAGATGTTTGAGGCAGACATGTTAGCGACATTTAAGACTTCCCTAGATATGTACATGAACAGGCAGGGAATAGAGGGATACAAGTGGCTGGTCCAGATAGGACATCATGATCAGTGCAGGCTTGGAGGGCTGATGGTTTTGTTCCTGTGTTGTACTGCCCTTTGATCTTTGATAGAATTGAAGGAGCATCTTCAAGAAGGAGCCATTGAGAGAGGATATTTCAGAGCTCAGAGCCAAGGCAGCCGAAGGCACCGTCACAAAGGGCCAATGGCCCCTTAACATTCAATGGCATTACCATCGCCTCCTGATGCCCCCAAGCCTGTCCGCAATGTACAAGGACATAACTCAGCAGTGTGATGGAATGCTTCCTACTTGCCTGGATGGGTGCAGCTCCAACAACACTCGAGAAACCCAACACCATCCAGGACAAAGCAGCCCTGCTTGATTGGCACCACATCTACAGAAATTCACTCTCCCCACCACTGACACTCAGTAGCAGCACTGTGTACGATCTACAATATGTCCTGCAGCAATTCACCAAAGATACTTAGACAGCACCTTCCAAATCACGACCAACTGGAAGGAGAAGAGCAGCAGATACTTGGGAAAGCCACCACCCGCAAGTCCCCCTTCAAGCCATTCACCATCCTGACTTGGAAATATATCGGCTTTCCTTCGCAGTCGCTAGGTCAAAATCCTGGAATTCCCTCCCTAACGGCATTGTGGGGGTGAGTGCAGCATCGGGATTCAGGTCAGCGATGATGGGCAGAGATCCCCATCAATACACTCTCTATTGGCCAAGAGTAGATGTCAAGGAGACATCTTCTACACAACATTTCCTCCAAGATACCTTCACACAGCGTTTCCCTCCACTGATTTAGTCTATAAATACATGGCACTGCCTGACATGAAGAAAGGTTTAGGGGAGATATAATTGGAGTTACTCGGTGCAGGGGACACTAAAGAACAAGGAATTTCTTCACACAAAAGATTCTGCATCAGTGGAACTCCCTGCCCAGTGAAGCGGTTGAGGCTCCCTCATTGAATGTTTTTAAGGCAAGGATAGATCAAGTGTGGGTCAACCCACAGAACATGGACTGCAGTGATTCAAGAAGACAGCTGACCACCACCTTCTGAGAGGCAACAAGGGATGGGCAATATATGCTGGCCAGCTAGCGATGCCCATGTCCCTCAAATGAACTGAAAAAAGGGATTCAAGTAAGGAGTACCCAAAACGCCAGAGTTGGAGCATTGCAGAAACCTCCAAGGTTCCTGGTGCAACAGGGAAATGATGTAGAGATGCCAGTGTTGGACTGGGGTAAACACAGTAAAAAGTCTGACAACACCAGTTTTAAATCCAACAGATTTATTTGATAGTAAACTCGAAAGCTTTCGGCCCTATGACATTTGTCAGGCGAATGAGGTGTTCTGGTCTCCAAAAGCACACATATCAGCACAGACAGTTTACAGATTACTGACTTGAATAGCAGGTTTGGTGTAAAGATTCACATTCTAATCAGTAATCTGTAAACTGTCTGTGCTGATATGTGTGCTTTTGGAGACCAGAACACCTCATTCGCCTGACAAAGGCCATAGAGCCAAAAGCTTACGAGTTTACTATCAAATAAATCAGTTGGATTTAAAACTGGTGTTGTCGGACTTCTTACTGCAAGAGGGAAATGCAGAGCTGGGGAAGAGTGAGGCCCCGGGGGGGTTTGAAAGCAGACTGGGCAGTTTTAGGACTGGACCCAGGAGTAATGTATGTCCCCAGACGACAGAGGGGACAGGTGAATGGTCCTTGCCGTGAGTCTATGTAGGTTGGAAGGTTCAGGCCAAGACATGGGAACAGTCAATTCTCGAGGAGATAATGCCATGCAGGTGGCTTTAGGCAGCAGCGGCTGAGCTGAAACAGGGGCAGAAACAGGCAATGTTACAGGGAGTTTTCAAGCAGGAGCGAGACCCTACCTCTGTGGTATTAGAAAGTCAAAAGGTGTGGCTTCAACAAGCGCTAGCTGCTTCTCATTGTCACAACCTTGTGCAGAGTTTGTTTTCGACGGAAAACAATGTTCTTCCTGTTCCCAAAGCCTTCAGCCTGTCACCATTTGTCAATTGGGCACATCAAGTCCCATCTCCCAAGGGCAGCGGCGAGAGATAGTGAGCTTAATAGACAGCTTTGTGAAAGGGGCCAGCTTGAATAGCTGGCCATCGTGAAGGTCTCATCTGTCTGTTTGCGTCAGTGTCTTGTGTCATCTGAATCGAACAGCCGGCAACTATTGGGCTGAAAAGGCTAGCTGGTGGGAGGAAGGTGAGCTGCAGGAGCTTTATTCAACATTATACACAGCAACAAGAGTTTTCAAAAGTGCGACAAGCTTCAGTCAAGGAATTGCTGTCAGAAGCAGAAAAAACAGCTCATTTCTCAAGCACTAAAAAAAGGAGCGATACTTTCACACCTTTGACAATCTCAGGGACATCCCCGAAGGATTTGTAACCAACAAAGTTTTTTGTGAAGTGTATTCGCTGTCGAAATGTCAGAAGCGCATCAGTTAACTTGCGCACAGCAAGATCCCGCAACGTGATCATGACCAGTCATGTGTTCCAGTCACGTTAACTGAGGGATACGCGGTGGCCAGAAGACCAGAAACCCTCACCATCACCCCATCTCCACCCCTAAACCATCCCACAACATCCTACTTGGAAGTCGCACCATAGCATCATTGCAAACACACAGGGAGTGGATGAGGCCACAACTGGAGTATTGTGTACAGTTTTGGAGTCCTTATCTGAGGAAGAATGTCCTTGCTACAGAGGGAGCGCAGCAAAGGTTTATCAGACTGCTTCCTGGAATGGCAGTTCTGTCATATGAGGAGAAACTAAGTCAGTTAGGATTATATTCATTTAGAAGAATAAGAAGGGATCTCCTAGAAACTTAGAAAATTTGAACAGGGTGAGACAGGGTAAATTGAGAAAGAATGTTCCCGATAGTGGGGGAGTCCAGAACTAGTGGTCATAGTTTGAGAGGTAAATCTTTTAGGACTGAAATGAGGAGGAAATTCCTTCCCCAGAGGGTGGTGAATGTGTGGAATTCACTCCCACAGAAAGTAGTTGAGCCAAAATGTTGTATGATTTCAAGAAATTAGATAGAGCCCTTGGGGCTAAAAGGGTCAGGGCATCCGGGATGAAGGGGATTAGGATACTGAATTCGATGATCAGCCATTATCATTATGAATGCTGGAGCAGGCTCGAAGGGCCGATGGCCTACTCCAGCTTCTAGTTTCTATTTTTGTATGTTTAAACCTTCTCAGTGAGAAGACGTTGTCTCGGTGCAAGGTTCTTGTGCAAAAGTCAAAACGTCCAACGCACTCAGGAGCAGGCAGTGAGTTCACCCTGGCTTTTGTGCGATGGGATTTGAACTCCCAGCCTTAAGGTCAGGGTACTCTGTACTGAGCCACAGCTGGAATGGAAGAGTCAGAGCTTCAATCCAAACTGATTTTGGATGTTTCAGGTGGAGGTGGATAAATTCTTGATGGATCGGGGAATAGAGGGCTCTGGGGAAATGGTAGAGAGAAGGGCCTGAAGCTGGCACAGATCAACCATGATCTTATTGACCGATGGGGCAGGCTTTAAGAGCCTGGTGCCCACTGCTGCTTGTGTTTCTTGTGTGACTGTTGGCATGACTAGATAAGCAGGGGAAGAAATCTCAAGTCTCAAGGAATCGTAGCTAAATAATTCCTCTGAGACTAGTGTCCCTTCACCGAATTTACATTTATTGACATTGTCAGCAGGACTCAGACAGGTACGTGATTGTACAGAGTGTAAATCCCAGAATGTTAGTAACCCCGACACTCCACATTTTATACAAACAGGCCTCCCTGATTGGGCAAGCCATTACTGCCTTAATCAGGGAGCTTGTATTCTAAGAGGTCCACATCATATGCGCTTCCCCTGGCAATGAGTTCCAGGCACCCTCTGTGTTAAAAAACCTACCTCGTACATTTCGTTTAAACCTTGCCCCTCGCACCTTAAACCTGTGCCCCCAAATAATTGACTATTCCATCCTGGGGAGAAAGCTTCCGACTATTCACTCTGTCCATGCTCCTTATAATCTTGTAGACTTCGATCAGGCCACCCCTCAACCTCCATCATTCCAGTGAGAATAAACCAAGTTTCTCCAATCTCTATGGGTGGCACGGTAGCACAGTGGTTAGCATTGCTACTTCACAGCTCCAGGGGCCTGGTTTCGATTCCTGGCTTGGGCCACTGTCTGTGTGGAGTTTTCACATTCTCCTCGTGTCTGTGTGGGTTTCCTCTGGGGGCTCCGGTTTCCTCCCACAGTCCAAAGATGTGCAGGTTAAGTTGATTGGCCAGGCGAAAAAAAATTGCCTTTTGTGTCCTGAGATGCGTAGGTTAGAGGAATTAATGGCTAAATGTGTAGAGATATGGGGGGAGGGCCTGGATGGGATTGTGATCAGTACAGATTTGATGGGCCAAATAGCCTTTTTCTCTATTGCAGGGTTTCTATGATTCTCTCCTCATAGCTAATGCCCTCAAACTTCAAGTTTGATGCTTAACAACATTTTTGTTGTCTCAAATGTTGCTTAGTATCACATTTGGAGTTTGGAAAAATCGGAAACTCTTTGTGTTTCACATTGGATAAAGAAAGACTGGACAGAACTAGTTTAGTCAAGCCTCACATCCGTGCAGTGTGGTTCTCTGGAACACTTACACATAAGTTCCTATCGAAGTCAAAGGCACAGTTACAAGAGCCTACTGTGAACTTTGAGGGGGACAGCTGACTATTGGTGATTTTATCCTGAGGGTCACACACCTCAGGTGTACAGTGAGAACATGGGATCTTCATGAATAAACTCAGTGGGAATTGAACCCTCCCTGTTTGCGTTGCACCACAGCACAAACCAGCCATTCGGCCAACTGAGCTCAACTAATTCCATTCCTGGCAATTTACAGATACTGTACAGAGTCTCACAATGCCAAGTTATTTCCAACAGGTTTATTTGGTAGCCACTGGCTTTCGGAGCACTGCTCCTTTGTCAGCTGAATGGGACCCCTGACGAAGGAGCAGCAAGTGCTCCAAAAGCTAATTGTGTTTGCTACCAAATAAACCTGTTGGACTTTAACCTGGTGTTGTTAGACGACTTACTGTACTATTTACTTATTTTGCTGGATCCCCCCACTGTCAACATCGTTGAGGTTACCATAAACCAGAAACTCAACTGGACTTACATGATAAACATCGGTTACAAGAACAGGTCGAGGCAAGGAATACAGTGGCAAGTAACTCACCTCCTGACTCCCCAAGTTCTGTCTGTCCACTATCTACAAGGCACAAGTCAGAAGTGTGGTGGAATGCTCCCATTTGCCTGAATGGGTGCAGTTCCAACAACACTCAAGAAGCTCAATACCATCCAGAACAAAGCAGCCCTGCTGGATTGGCACTGCATCCACAAACATTCACTCCTACCACAAGGAACAGTTGCAGCTGTGAGTACCATTGACAAAAGACACTGCAGCAATTCACCAAAAATCCTTCCAAACCTACAACCACTTCCATCTGGAAGGCCAAGGGAACACCACTACTTGTAAGTTTCCCTCCAAGCCACCCACCATCCTGGCTTGGAAATATATCGGTATTCCTTCGTAGTCGTGGGGTCAAAATCCTGGAATTCTCTCCCTAATGACATTGTGAGTCAACCCACAGCGCACAGACTGCAGCGAATCAAGAAGGCAGCACACCATCACCTTGTTAAGGGGGAGCTAGGGATGGGCAATAAATTCTGGCCTAGCCAGCATCATGTCCTACGAACGAACAGAAGAAAATTGGCCAGAGATTTACACGGACAATGCTCGCATGGTGACTTTTTCATTGAAGGATTTGATTGAACAACCTGAATCCAACTAAATGTGTCACAGCCTTTATAAAGAAGTTTCATTAAAGTCCAAAGACATTTTATCAGCAAGGTCAAACGTTGGTAAATGGAATGAGGTGGAAGGCCAGCTGTTGCTCGTATATTGGTGCAGACTCACCAGGCCAAAGGGTCTGTTCTGCAATGTATGATTCTCATCTATTCTCAAACAAACCTGGGCGAATGGCAATTCTGACAATGCAACACTCTACCCTGCCATTGCTGACTCAGTCTAGGCAATGCACTCAAATCTGTAGAGTGGTGAAGCCACAGCTTCCTGACTCAGAGGACAGAGTGAGACACAGCAGTCATCGAACTGATGGAAAGGCAGGCCAAAGCAATTTAATTCCTTGCCATCCTCTTTCATAACAATGGCCCTGTGGACAGTGAAGAGGATTGTCAGAGGATACAGCAAGATATAGACCAGTTGGAGACCTGGGCGGAGAAATAACAGACGGAGCTTAATCCAGATGAGGTGAGATAATGCATTGTGGAAGGTCCAGCGCATGCAGCAACTAGACAGTAAATGGTAGAACTCTGAGAAGCAGAGGGCTCTGAGTGTAGATGACCATCGATTACTGAAAGTGGCAATGCAGGTGGTTAAGGAAGGCATACAACGTGGCTTGCCTTCATTGCTCGCGACATTGAGTGTAAAAATTGGCTTAGGTGCAGAAACTTAGTTAGGCCTCATTTGGAATATTGTGTACAATTCTGGTCACCACAAGACCAGAAGGATATGGAAGCTCTGGAGAGGGCACAGAAGAGGTTCACTAGCACGTTGCCTGGTCTGGAGGAGAGGATGGACAAACTTAGCTTGTTCAAACTGGAATAACGGAGATTGAGTGGCAACCTGATTGAGTTTACAAGATTCTGAGTGGCCTGAGCAGAGTGGATACTCAGATGTTCTTTCTTAGGATAGGAAAGTCCAATAATAGTCGACATAAGTTTAAGGTGTGTGGGGAATATTTCGAGAAGATGTGCAAGGTAAGTCTTTCTATACAGAGGGTGGTGAATGCCTGGAATGTGCTGCGGTTGGGAGCAGATACAATACCGGCATTTAAGGGGCATCTAGACAGATACATGAATAGGATGGGAATGGAAGGATATGGATTCTGTCAGTACATACACTTATGGTTTAGACAGGTATCATGATCGGCACAGGCTTGGAGGGGCTGAAGGGTCTGGTCCTGTGCTGTATTGCTCTTTGTTCTTTGATTACAGATCAGTTAGATAATCAATATCTTTTCCCAAAGAGAGGGGAGTCTAAAACTAGAGGGCATAGGTTTAAGGTGAGAGGGAAGGGATACAAAAATGTCCAGAGGAGCAATCTTTTCACACAAAGGTATCTGGAATAAGCTGCCAGAAATAATGGTAGAGGCAGATACAATTTTGTCTTTTAGAAAGTGTTTAGACAGTTAGATGGGTAAGATGGGTTTAGAGGGATATGGGCTAAATAGAGGCAATTGGGACTAGCTTTGTGGTTGAAAAAAAAGGAAAGCATTGACAATTGGGCTGAAAGGCCTGTTTTCATGCTGTAAAAAAGTTATTGTTTATTTACTAGTCACATGTAAGGCTTACATTAACATTGCAATGAAGTTGCTGTGAAATTCTCCTTGTCACTACATTCCAACACTTGTTTGAGTCAATGCATCCTAACCAGCACATCTTTCAGAGCACCCAGAGGAAACCCAAGCAGACACAGGGAGAATGTGCAAGCTCCACACAGACAATGACCCAAGCCAGGATTTGAACCCCGGTCCCTGGACCTATCAGACAGCAGTGCTAACCATTGTGCCACCGTGCCGCCAAACCTCTACAACCCTATGATTTGGATACCAAGGGACAGTTCAAGGAGACACAAAGAATCCACTGGATCCTTGAATATAAATTTGATCCACAAAAATTCTGCTGATCCTCTAATGTTCTCAGAAAAATGCGTAGGCAAGGATCTCGCTTTGATAAAAGTGGTGCAGATGCAACAATTTCAAAGGCTTGTTTGTGCAGCAGAGTTGTATCTTTTCTCCGATTGACGAAAGGCAGCATCTTGTGAGTGTACCATTGGTCGGATAACCCCAACTGACATTCAGTTGTAGCAGCTCGAGATATTTAACGCTGATGAACTCCCCGAACCCTACTGTGTATCAGCCAACCGGGGATTCGTGTAACAGTTGCAAACTGAAGTGCTACTTACACAACACTCTGCCACAGCTGCTGTCCCAGATATACCGAAAATATCCAACTCTCCAGCTATCCAACGGACAGAGATGTTATAAATTTGTGTCCCAAAAATTAATGCGACTGTTACTTTGAAATCAAACACAAACAACCAACCTAGGAATTTGCATCGGTAAGTCTCGAGAACGTTGTTGATTGGATTTATTTTCGGGATGGTGGGGAATGCCTGTAACATCTGACCCATTATCACAGACCAGTTTAGCCTAATAATTGAGTCAATATGACTGGGGACCCATGGTTACTGTAATAACTCCACCGAGGCAAAAGTCCCATCACCAAGTTACTTTATTTACACCATATACCTGTACACAACCAGCTCTCCAGTTGCTCCCTGCTGAATGCAGGCTGAGAGTCTGACATACCTGCTTTAAACAGGGAGCATGAGGCTTTCTGATTTAACCATCAGTTCAGACTCTGCAATTAGTTCAGACTCCAGCAAGCCAACCTCATTAGCCTGACTGGAGTCATCACAGTTACCATTCTGAAAGAATCCATGCCCCATGGAGCCAGCAGTCATCACATCTAATTCCCATGTTTCTGCAGTTCAGTTTATTTATTATTGTCACAAGTAGGTTTACATTAACACTGCAAGGGTTGGCTTCCAAGGAGAGACTGAGTAGACTGGGACTATACTCATCGGAATTCAGAAGAATGAGGGGAGATCTTATAGAAACATATAAGATTATGAAGGGAACAGATAAGATAGAAGCAGGGAAGTTGTTTCCAATAGTGGGTGAAACTAGAACTTGGGGACATGCTGTCAAAATAAGGGGGAGCAGACTTACAACTGAGGTGAGGAGGAACTTCTTCACACGAAGGGTTGTGAATCTGTGGAATTCCCTACCCAGTGAAGCAGTTGAGGCGACCCCATTGAATGTTTTTAAGACAAGGATAGATAAATTTTTGAACAGTAAAGGGATTAAGGGTCATGGTGAGTGGTAAGTGGAGCTGAGCCTACAAAAAGATTATCCCATGATCTTATTGAATGGTGAAACAGGCCTAGGGGCCAGATGGCCGACTCCTGCTCCTAGTTCTTATTTAATGAAGTTACTGTGAAAATCCCCGAGTCGCCACACTCCAGCGCTTGTTCAGGTACACTGAGGGAGATTGGAGCACTGTTAATGCATCTAACCAGCACATCTTTCAGACTGTGGGAGAAAACCGGAGCACCCAGAAGAAATCCGTGCAGACATGGGGAGAGCGTGCAGATTCCACACGGACAATAACCCAAACCAGGAATCGAACCTAGGTCCCTGTGAGGCAGCAATACTAACTGCTATGCCGCCCCATATTTGTGTATGTATGTATGTAGACAGATAGAGATATGTCGATATAGTTCTTGGGGTTAATCAAGGGATGTGGGGGGAGGAGGGAATCAGGATGCTGAATTTGATGATTAGTCATGAATGGTGGAGCAGGCTCGAAGGGCTGAATGGCCTCCTCCTGCTTCCAGTTTTGATATTTCTATATTACACAAAGCGGTGAAAACATTTCCATCTGCATGTGTTCACATCTCTGGTCAAAGTGACACTTTGTTCCGTCAGTAATTGAAGCAACTGCTAAACAATCCCAGTGGTTCTTAATATGTGTGGAGTGCTGATAGATCACTTCATTACTTGTGATTAATGACTTGATAGTGTCGACTTTTAAAATAGTCCTTGGGAAAGTTATTTTTTGTGATATCTCAGCTTCTACCTTCTCCCCACGTGTAAGTTCAACTCTTTATCTTGTTGCAAACATTCTCAAGTCACCTGATTTTCATGCCTTTCACTTCCTGGCTGGCTGTCAGTGGGAATTCTTGAATGTGATTGGTTGAGTGGACAGCTGGATGAACTCACTGCCTCTCCATGCTGGGATGCTGTTTCGAAGAGTTAATTGCCAGAGAGGTAAGATTCTCATGACAGAGATCACGAGAGCTCTCAGTGACACCATTCTTACACTGACAGACAATGCTGGAAAATCTCAGCAACGTCTGACAGCATCTGTGGAGGGAGAACAGAGCTCTGACAAAGGGTCTTCTATACTTGAAACATTGGCTCAATTCTCTCCCCACAGATGCTGTCAGACCCACTGAGGTTTTCCAGCATTTTCTATTTTTTGTTTCAGATTCCAGCATCTGCAGTATTTTGCTCTCATTCTTACACTGAGCATTGTAACGTTGCAGACTACTTTTCCACACAAATACCGACGTCAGATTTGCTGTATTGCCAATTTTTACCCTGTTCCACTCCATCTCTTCCCCTCATAATTTTGCACACCTCAGTAAAATCACCCTTCTTCTTTCCAAGGGAAAATAACCCCAGAATAACTTGTGCAAGGCAGATTTTTTACACACAGGGTGGTGGGTGCCTGGAACTCACTGCCAGGAGAGGTAGTGGAAGCAGATACAACAGTGAGTTTGAAGAGAAAAGAGGGATATAATCCCCGGAAAGGTAGAGAGTTTTAGTTGAGTCAGGCAGCATGGTCAGTACAGGTTTGGAGAGCTAAAGGGCCTGTTCCTGTGCTGTAATTTCCTTTGTTCTTTGTTCAACCTACTCAATCTCTCCTCGTGCCTACACTTTTCGAGTTTTGGCAACGTTCCTGTAAAGCTTCTCTGCATCCTCCCATCTCAATGAGTTTATTTGTAACATTTCCTGCACTGCTCAACCTTTTGCATTTTCAGAGTTGGGTGTAAGTCTGGGGGATACAAATTATTTGCAGTTGATTCTGCAGTGTAGGCTGAAAATAAACAAGTTTATCGAATCATCTTATCTGAAGGCCAGTACTTCAACGAATTGTATCTTGCTTAAGTCAAGGATGTATGAGGAAAGCGATGGTACACGGTGATAGAAATCGGCATTGACAAATCCAGTCTTCTGTAATGCACCAAATGCACAGATACATTGTGCAATGTCGATATTGCAGGCAGCACTGAGAACGCTATGTTTATGCAGCTATACCTAAAGCGGGAAATTCGGCGTTGCGATCAGTTACAATGACAGGGATATTTGCATTTACATATCACTTTGAGATATCCCAAACCTCCATGCATCACATCCACTATAATAACTTCAGGAGTCAGCACGGTGGCACAGTGGTCAGCGCTGCTACCTCACAGCGCCAGGGACCCAGGTTGTATTCCCTGCTTGGGTCAGTGTGTGTGTGTGTGTGTGTGTGTGTGTGTGTGTGTGTGTGTGTGTGTGTGTGCGCGCGTGCGTGTGGAGTTTGCAGAGCCTCCCTGTGTCTGCATGGGTTTCCTCCGGTTGCTCCAGGTTCCTCCCACCGTCCAAAGATATGTGGGTTAGGTTGATTGGCCATGCTACATTGAGGGTCAGGAGGGTTAGCAGGATAAATTTGAAGGGTTATGGGAATAGGGTCTGAGTGGGATTGTGTTCAGTGCAGACTCAATGCACAGATGGCCTCTTTCTGCGCTGTAGGGATTCTCTGACTCTATGTAAAGGAATGGTGCTTCATTGCACAAAATAAAGTAAAGCAAAACCACAAGCTGGTGGTAAACACAAACAGGTTTCATCCGGAACAATACAATAATGGACCCACTCAAGGGCCTGCTTTATAAAGGGTTCGGTATACAAGGTAATTATCTATCACCAGGGAGCTCATATTTTGCAAATCCGACAGGGAGGTCAATCAATGATTTCCCAGGCAAGTCCTGGTGGTTATCACATCCACCAGACAGAAATGGTTATTCAGTTTAGTTAATCTATACCAGCATCTATGCTCCACCCAAGACTTCCCCTATTGAAACCTCATGTCATCTCAGTACATTCTTCTATTCCTTTCTCGCAGTTTTCCTTTCAAGATTTGATGCGGTTAGTTTCAACTATTCCCAGGTTCAATATTCTCCTCACTCTCTGGGTGCAGTCACTAAAATATTTCTGATGTGTGGTCACAGCTAATTTGCATACAGGAAGTTCTGAAAAACAGTGAGCGGACAAGAGGATTTAACTTGTATTGGCTGGGAGACCGATATTGACTGGAACTTTTCGGATAATAGTTTCCCCTCCTCCCCACTTTCTATCATGCCATGGGATCTGTTACACCCAGTTGGCAGGTCTAATTGAAATATCTCCTTCAGAGGCCGGTGATCCTTCACCAGATTCCTTTTTTTTACAAATCCTACACCGCTGCCAGAGTGCTTCAGGTACACAGTCAGAATCTGGAGTGGCAGTGGACCTGACACTCCCAATGTTATATATAGGTAAGGCTCCTTGATTGGGGAGAGCAATCATTACCTCAATCAGGGAGCTCATACTCATGGGTCTGGTTGAAAGCTGTTAGAACATAGAACATTACAGCATAGTACAGACCATTCGGCCCTCGACTTTGCACCGACCAATGAAACCAATCTAAAGCCCATCTAATATCTAAAAGGAATCATCCATATGTTTATCAATTGACTATTTAAATGCCCTTAATATTGGTGAGTCCACTATGTTGCAGATAGGCCATTCCATGCCCTTACTACTCTCTGAATAAAGAACCTACCTCTGACATATGTCCTATATCTATCACTCCTCCATTTAAAGCTATGTCCCCTCGTGCTAGCCATCACCATATGAGGAAAAAAGCTCTCACTTCCACTCTATCCAATCCTTTTTATCATCATGAATGCCTCTATTAATTCACCTTCTTCTTTCTAACAAAAACAGCCTCAAGTCCCTCAGCCTTTCCTCTTAAGACTTTCCCACCATACCAGGCAACATCCTGGTAAATCTCCTCTGCACCCTTTCCAATGCTTCCACATCCTTCTTATATAACGCAGTGACCAGAATTGAACGCAATACTTCAAATGCGGCCACACCAGAGTTTTGTACAGTTGCAGCATGACCTCATGGTTCCTCAACTCAATCCCTCTACCAATAAAAGCTAACACACTGTCCACTTTAACAACCCTATCAACCTGGGTCCCAGCTTTCAGGGATCTATGCACATGCACACTGAGATCTCTCTGCTCATCCACACCACCAAGTAACTTACTATTAGCCCAATATTCTGTATTCCTGTTACTCCTTTCAAAGTGAATCACCTCACACTTTTCTGCATTAAACTCCATTTGCCGCCTCTCAGCCCAGTTCTGCAGCTTATCTATGTCCCTCTGTAACCTGCAACATCCTTCTGCACTGTCCACAACTCCACTGACTTTAGTGTCATCGACAAATTTACTAACCCACCCTTCTCTGCCCTCATCCAGGTCATTTATAGAAATGACAAACAGCAGTGGGCCCAAAACAGATCCTTGCGGTATATCACTAGTAACTGAACTCCAGAATGAACATTGTCCATCAACCACCACCCTCTGTCTTCTTGCAGCTGGCCAATTTCTGATCCAAAATCACTCTTAATCCCACCTCCGTATTTTCTACAATAGCTTACCGTGGGGAATCTTATCAAACGCTTTACTCCAATCCACATATACCACATCAACTGCTTTACCCTCATCTACCTCTTTGGTCACCTTTTCAAAGAATTCAATCAGGTTTGTGAGGCACGACCTACCCTTCACAAAACCATGTTGACTATCCCTAATCAAATTATTTCTTTCTAGATGATTATAAATCCTATCTCTTAAAATCCTTTCCAAAACTTTGCCCACAACAGAAGTAAGGCTTACTGGTCTATAATTACCAGGGTTGTCTCTACTCCCCTTCTTGAACAAGGAGGCAACATTTGCTATCCTCCAGTCTTCCAGCACTATACCTGCAGCCAATGATGACATAAAGATCAAAACCAAAGGCTCTGCAATCTCCTCCCTAGCCTCCCAGAGAATCCTAGGATAAATCCCATCAGCCCAGGGGATTTATCTATTTTCACATTTTCCAGAATTGTTAACACCTCTCCTTATGAACTTCAATCCTGTCCAGTCTAATAGTCTGTATCTCACTTCCACTCTATCTAATCCTTTTATCATCATGACAATATTGTCTTTTTCCTCCTGCATTGCATTCATGTGGTTGAAAATCTTGTCCTAAAGTTGTAGAAACTGTGTTGTGATTATTCTTACTGGTATTTTGGAGAATGATGTAAAGGGATTATTGTTGCCACACCAGTTCACCAGATTCTTTACTCTCATTCCTGTGCTCGGTCTCATCATTGTTTGAGATCCGACCCATTAAAGTGGTGTTATCAGCAAACTTGAAAATTGAATTGGAAGGGAATTTGGCCGCACAGTCATAGGTGTATAAGGAGTATAGTAGGGGGCTGAGAACACAGCCCTGTGGGGCACCAGTGTTGAGGATGATCATGGAGGAGGTGTTATTGCCTATCCTTACTGATAATGGTCTGAGAGTTGGGAATTCAGGACCCAGTTGTAGAGTGAGGCCACACTTGGTGTATTGTGTGCAGTTTTAGTGACATTGTCTGAGGAAGGATGTCCTTGCTATTGAGGGAGTACAGTGAAGCTTTACCAGGCTGATTCCTGGGATAGCAGATCTGTCATATGAGAAGACACTAAATCAGTTAGGATTATATTCACTGGAGTTTAGAAGAGTGAGAGGGGATCTCATAAAAACCTATAAAATTCCCACAGGGTTAGAACAAAGAACAAAGAACAAAACAGCACGGGAAACAGGCCCTTCGGCCCAACGAGCCCGCGCTGCCACCCCGATGTTCCCATCTCTACCCACGATCCCTGTCCATGTTTATAGATCTATGGATTAAAAACCAAATTTGAGACAATTTAGGGAGAATTTGTTTTGCCAATTAGCCTAAGAGCACATCTTTGGGATGTGGGAGGAAACCGGAGCTCCCGGAGAAAACCCACGCAAGCACGGGGAGAATGCGCAAACTCCCACAGACACAGGCCCAAATCCATGTATCTGCACAGCACAGCGATAGTCACTGAGCTGTCGTGTTGCCCATCAAATGGTCCAGGTCAAGCGTACACTAACGACGTGAAGCACTAGGATACTCTCGAAAAAAATCCAAGAGCAGCCCTCTCACGACCCATCGCGTGTATGCCCCTCGTTAGACAACAAGGTGGACCAAAGCACCTGTAGGATAAAAACAAATACATCAATAACAGGGTTAGACAAGGTAGATTCAGAAAGAATGTTCCCAATGGTGGGGAAATCCAGAACTAGGGGTCATGGTTTGAAGATAAGGGTATAAACCTTTTAGGACTGAGATGGGGAGAAATTTCTTCGTCCAGAGTGTGGTGAATTTGGAATTCACTCCCACAGAAAGTAGTTGAGGCCAAAACTTCTGAGTTCAAGAAAAAATTAGATACAGCTCTTGGGGCAAAAGAATCAAGGGATATGGAAGGAAGCGGGGAGAGCAGGACATTGCATTTGACAATCAGCCGTGATCAGAGTGAGTGGCGGAATGGGCTCAAAGAGCCGAATGGCCTCCTCCTGCTCCTAGTTTCTGTGTTTCACATGGGACGCGTTCAGAGCGTGCCCTGCTGACTTGTGCAGAGCGGGAACTTTGCTGAGATTGAACACGATGGTGTAAATGAGTGTGAAACACGGGCTGTTATGCATCCCGTACATCAATGGGCAGCTTTCTGACTGGGTGCCAAAGAGGGACTGGCCGGATCTCTCATGCTGAACTGGAAATACGGTGATGTGCACACTAATGAACGGCAGTAAAACTTTATTGCAGCTGGTGAAATGACGCAGGTTAATTTGATGAATGCTCCTGGCATTTTAGCCTCGCTGTCAGGAGTGTTCTTGACATTGCTCTGGTCGCACCAATTAATTAAAGCCCTGACATCAGTGTGTCCTTCGCAGGCTGAATAAAAACTAGCCGGCTGACAGCGGACACCAGAGGATTCGAGTGAAGGAGGGAGAGAGACACAAGATGCTACCAGCCACCTTCAAGCTCTGTGCAGCGATCTCTTACCAACATTTCCGAACTCTAACAGGTAATTAGGAAGAGGAATTATTCCCATTGGTTTAAGCGGTAATGAATTGGTAAAACTAGTCTGCTGAAATCCATGGTGATGTGCCAGGCGAAAGCAGATTGTTGAAAGGGGCTGGGGATTCAGCACTCGGCACCACGAAATATGGTTCAGACTTTTAGAAAGTTTCCCTCTTTAAACCTGTGTGTTTTCTCCCACAGTCCAAAGATGGGCAGCATGGTGTCTCAGTGGTTAGTACAGCTACCTCACAGTGCCAGGGACCCAGGTTCAATTCAGGCCGTGGGTCACTGTCTGTGTGGAGTTTGCACCTTCTCCCCGTGTCTGTGTGGGTTTCCGCCGGCTACTCCCATGTTCTCCCACAGTCCAAAGACGTGGGGGTTAGACGGACTGGCCATGCTAAATTGCCCTTCGTATCATAAGGATTAGCTAGGGTGAATGTGTAGGGTTACGGGAATAGGGCCTGGGTGGGATTGTGGTCAGTACAGACTCGATGGGCCGAATTCCTGTAAAGATTATATGATCGTATGGATAGTGAAATTCAGTTTGGGTGGTGTGGTGTGTACAGTTCCCCAATCCAATTCCATTGCCCTGACTGGATGGGGTGAGGGCGGGGGGGCATTGCTTCACAATGTGATTGAGATTTTAGGAAGCGAGGTAGTGTGGGAACGAAGAGATCGGCGTTGTTCCCTTCTCGGTAATTGGGACGTTGTAGTGTTCACTGTCCCAGAGCAGCGGGATTTTTGGTTGAAGATTCCGTGCATTAAGATGTAACCATTCATTCTTCTTCATCTTCTTGGTGTCCAGGTTTGAGACACTCAGCTGTGGCAGCCCTCGGACACAAACTGAACCAAATCCAACTGCAGCATCAAGGACCCAGTGCTTGGGTCAATCAGGTTCGCAGAAGGAGCTCCTTAATCAGTGAGTATGCTCGCTCGGAATTCTTGGTGTTCACGCTTGATTTTACTGTTTTGCTCCTGGTTTTCGGATCCATTTTGCAGTATTCCCCAAAGACAAAACTGATAAACTTGGAAATAAAAACTGAAAAAATAAACTTTACAGAATGGATTGAGGTCTACAAAATTATGAGAAGCATTTTGACTTGATTTGATTTATCATTGTCACATGTGTAACAAAATGTGTTTCGTGCACACTATACAGAAAAAGCATACTATTCATAGAGAAAGAAAGGAGAGAGTGCAGAATGTAGTGTTACATTCACAGCGAGGGTGCAGAGAAAGATCAACTTAATGTGAGGTAGGTCCATTCAAAAGTCTGACAGCAGCAGGGAAGAAGCTGTTCTTGAATCGGTTGGTACGTGACCTCAGAGTTTTGTATCTTTTTCCCGATGGAAGAAGGTGGAAGAGAGAATGTCTGGGATGTGTGGGGTCCTTAATGATGCTGGTAAACCAACCTTTTGGTTATCAGCCAAACGTATCGCATTCAAACCGCAACAAACTACAAAAGTTCGTGTTAAGTCACTCAGTCCATTACGCAAACCAGCCTCCCGTCCATTGACTCTGTCTACATTTCCCACTGCCTCGGAAAAGCAGCCAGCATAATTAAAGACCCCACACATCCCGGACATTCTCTCTTCCACCTTCTTCCATTGGGAAAAAGATACAAAAATCTGAGGTCACGTGCCAACCGACTCAAGAACAGCTTCTTCCCTGCTGCTGTCAGACTTTTGAATGAGTTGATCTTTTGCTACCCCTAGAAATGACTTGAAATACTGAGTCCAGTTCTGGTCACCCTATTATAGAAAGTACATTATTAAACTAGAAAGAGTGCAGAAAAGATTTACTCAGATGCTACCGGGACTTGATGGTTTGAATTAGAAGGAGAGACTGGATGAACTGGGGCTTTTTCCTTTGGAGCATAGAAGGTGATTTTTTACAAAGTCTGTAAAATAATGAGATAAGCTAGATTGTCAACATCTTTTTCCAAAGGTAGGAGAGTCTAAAACTAGAGGGCATTGGTTTAAGATGAGAGGGCAGAGATACAAAAGGTTCCAGAGGGAGGTGTCCGGAATAAGCTGTCAGAGGTAGTAGTGGAGGTAGGTACAATTTTGTCTTTTAAAGAGCATTTAGATAGATAAAATAGGTATAGAGGGATATGGGCCAAATATAAGCAATTGGAACTAGCTTAGAAGTTTTAAAAAAAGGGCAGCATGGACAAGTTGAACCAAAGGACCTGTTTCGATGCTGTAAATCTCTATGACTCTATGACTGTAACATAATATTCTGCACTCTCTCATCTCCCTCCCTATAAATGGTATTGCATTGTCTGTATAATGCATAAGAAACAATACTTTTCACTGTACACCAATACATGTGACAATAATAAATCAAAATCAAATCAAAGAATGCACTCACCACATCAGACCAAAGCTGTGAAAAAGATTCACAAGAGGCTGATACCAGATACAAATGGGTGATATCGAATAAGGGAGGTGGAAGAAACTCCGAATGGTTTCTCCAGGAAAGGAAAGACATGGAGAGTGGCCTGAAGAGCTGTGGATGCCAGGAGCAAACTCCCACCGGAATGGGAGACTAAAACTGAGGGCAATAAATGTAAGATGGTCATCAGTAAATCTGATAAAGAATTGAGGAGAGATTTCTTCACCAGGGAGAGTCAGGGGGAAAGGTGGATCTCGCTCCCATTGGGAGTAGTTGAGGTGAAGAGATGGATTGAGAGATAAGCTTAATAAATACATGAGGGGAAAGCAAATGGAAAGATAGAGTGATGGGGGAATGGGTGTAGAGGGAGGAGGCTTGTATGGAGCAGAAACACCAGCACAATGGCTGTTTTCCATTTCATGCATTCTCTGTCAATAATTTGGGTGGCCAGATAATGATTACTTCACCAGCGGGCGAGAGTGCTTCTGTTATAATCCACAGTAAGAATTTTCAACAGACTATTATTAAGAGAACGTCAGGTCAAAGTGAGAAGGGATGGGGAGTGGGTTGAATTGGATCGATCTTGTAAAAGGACAGCACAGACACAACTGGCCGAATAGCCTGCTCCCACAATGCAAGAGTTTAATGTCAAATCGCACTCCCATCCTATCCAGGCTCACGTTTAACTTATTTTCATTTGTTTCACAAGAAAGGCTTACATTAACACTGCAATGAAGTTGCTGTGAAAATTCCCAAGTCGCCATACTCCGCATCTATCCGGGTACACTGAGGGAGAATTTAGCACGGCCAGTACACCCTAACCAGCATGTCTTTCTGACTGTGGGAGGAAACCGGTGCACCCGGAGGAAACCCACAGAGAACATGCAGACAGTGACCCGAAGCTAGTAATCGAACCCGGGTCCCTGGTGCTGTGAGGCAGCAGTGCTAACCCACTGTGCCACCAGAAAGGAAAATGTCAGGAGTGGGACTTGAACACATGCCCTGAGGAAAGGACCAACATTCAGCAGGCTTACACAAGGAAAGGAATCACATTCCTTTGAGTCCGTCCCCTTAGACCACTCGGCCATCCTCTCGTTGGTTCATTTTATTTCATTCATGAATTCGGTTGAGCTTGTTAAAGTCAGTTTGATCAGACAAGGAAGAATCATCAGTTTGGAAATCTGTGTCCTAATCAGTAGGAGACAACAGATGTAAAAATGGAACAATCCCAGATGTGGATTTCCCATTTTGCTGTCCCAATAATACATGAGGGTCCTATCCTCGGACTGACTGTGCAGAGACGCTGGGGTACTGAGCACCGGCCCATCTTGCAACCTTGGATAATGTCACTGATATTTCTATTCAGGCCCGACCAAGTGAATGGGGCAAACCATTCTTATCTTCTCAAAGCCTATTTTAAGCATTATTTTATTTTGCTTTTTATCTCTCCCCCTGCCACCTCCCCCTCTCCCCACTCCACAATGAGGTTGCCGACTTGAAGAGAAGCCGTTTTCGGAAGCAGAAATGGCCTACATGAAACAGGGTGAAGAAGCTCTTCACACATCCATCTCCATTCTTCAGGATGCAAGTGGCTGGAAGACAGAGATCGAGGCAGTAAGTTCCCTTCTCACCTTCCTAATCTGAGAATCACAAACAGTGCAGAAAGAGGCCATTCGGCCCGTCGAGCCTACATCAACCACCCAGGGCCTAGCCCCATAACCCCATGCATTTACCCTACCTAGTCCCCCGACACAAAGGCGCAATTTAGCATGGCCAATCCATCTAACCGCACAGCTTTTGGACTACGGGAGGAAACCGGGAGCATCTGGAGGAAACCCACGCAGACGCGTGGAGAAGGTGCAGACTCCCACACAGTGACCCAAGCCAGGAATCGAACCCAGGTCCCTGGCACTGTGAGGCAGCAGTGCTAACCACTGTGCCACCGTGCCATCCCATCAGCCAAGACCTTCAAGGAAGGGAATCAATGAAAGCAGGCAGCTGATATTGCCTGGAAGATACAGCTGATTGCAACTGAAGAACAAGAAGTCACCACTAATCAAACCCCCCCTGTTCCTAGTGGAGAAAGTGGGCAAGAGACGTGACATCTGTTAGTGACCAGACCAAAAACTCCAAAGAATATTATGCAGAATCTAGACCCAAATTTTTATATTTGTTGTCAGCATTAGGGCGAGCATAAAGTGTTTGAACCCAGGAAGGATTCAAGTGACCCACTAGGGAGCTTTTATCAAACAAACTTTATTTAAGAACACAGTTAGAATAGCCAAAAGAATTAGCATAACCAATGAAAAATATGACAAAGTATAATTCTTAACAACTATCCATATCTATAGTTCCAATTTAAGCAATGTCCCTGTCAACATAAATCCCTTCTTCAGAACCAAAAACCAATATGCTCCCATGGATGTTTGATATCCAGCCTTTTAATACCTCTGGCCAGAGATCCAGATAGATACCTGTCTTCTGATTCTCAAACAACAAAATCTCAGAGAAAGAGACTTATTTCGTGGCAGATTCCGGTTCCCAACTTCAGGGAGGGAGTACAGCAGAGGGACTGCTCTCTCACAACTCAAAGCAGCATCTAAGCTTGAGTTCTCTGTGTAAGCCAAGCTCCACCCAATCATCTGATGTGACTGCCAATCAGCTAAATCAAGCCCCACTCTGCAAAGGTACAGGGGAAATCACTAAAATCAGCAGAACAGCATGAGTTCAGATTAAAACAAACATTCTAGCAATTAGGAACAATTATGCTGCTGCAATAACACAGAGGCTTCCTGTTACAGACCCAGTGGCACAGTTAGAACAGGCTGTTAAAACAGAAACATAATGAAAATACATTTCTTCAAGACACAGTATCACCACAGATGCAATGCCAAAGCAATAAATGTTCTGACAGTTGAATTAAGCTTAACTTGTTCAGTGAACATTAGACAGAGAGAGAGAGAGAGCATCAACCCAAATGAATTGGATCCTTCACTCGATTAAACCCTGGTTAATGCCAGCCCTATTTGAAAGGAACAGAACGTGAGCTTCAATGGAGAGAGTTGGGAGTCGTATGTGGACCATAAGTGCCACCGCAGACTCTGCTCATTGGCCTCATTCTGTAATTCACAACATGTCCACATGCTGAATGACAAGGTCTTGTGGCTTAGTGGGCTGTGTCCCCACCTCTGAGCTAGAAGTTACAGGTCAAAGTGCCACCCTCGGAGCCATTGGTTAACATTCAGTCCTGCTATTCCTTCTAACACTCACTCACTATTCCCCAGTGAGGAACCCTGTAAAGTTGCCTCCTGTAACCCCTAGCCCCTCCATCCCTCGAATCATCGATCCAGTAAACCAGACATCAGGGCTATAGATCACTAGATCTATCAGATCACTCCCATCCAGCATTGCAGGGCCTGTAAAGTGACACCACAGTAATGATGTATCCCCATTATGTCGATGGGAATACTGCTTAAGTTGGAACTATGGAGATGGATGCTTGTTAAGAATTACACTGGGTGCAACTAGGCTTAAACAGAGAACTCAAGCTTAGATGTTGCTTTGATTTGTGAAAGAGCAATCCCTCTCTTGTTCCATCTCCTCTGAAGTCAGAGACTGAAACCTGCCAGGAATTAAGTCCCTTTCCCTGAGATAAGACTGCTTAAGAGCCAGAAGACAGGTGGATCTCAGACCAGAGGAGTTAAAAGAATTACACTTTGTCATCTCTAAGTATTTTAAATGATAAAAGTTCCAGCTTCTTCTTATGGACACTCATGTGTACAAGGGAAGAAGCTGTCATGAAGCCATCTCTTCTCTCACCAATTCAGTCAGAAGGTCGGAGCATACGTCCCCTTTCTCACACAAAGCATGGTCATGATCTGAAGCACTCTCATCCCTTCTGGGTGCGGACACAATTGGAGTTTGAGAGAGTTCCGGGAAGGTTGGGATCTGGGAAATAAGGCAGCCGATTAGAGTTGCAGCAACCAATGGCGACCTGATGGAATGGTGGAGGGGGCTAAAGGGGCTGAATGGCCGTTACTTGTTATAACGCTTTAATTAAGCAAAGACTCTGACGTGTTGAATTTTTAACAGGCCAATGGTGATAAAGTGGTGAGCAAAATGCTTCCAGATATTGGCAAAGTATTCAAGCTCGAGGTGGTGATCGACAAGCCATCTGAACTTCTCTACAGTGAACTGTTTGACAAAGTTGAGCAAATGGGAGAGTGGAACCCAAATGTTAAAGAGGTGAAGGTAAGTTCTGACACCAGGAATATCCACTGAACCAGATCTGATATTTAAGATGATTTGATTTATTATTGTCACGTGTATTTTCATTACAGTGTTAATATAAGCCAACTTGAGACTAATAAATAAATAAAATTTCAGTAGACAGTGAAAAGTATTGTTTCTTGTGCATTGTACAGACAAAGCATACTGCTCATAGAGAAGGAAAGGAGAGAGTGTAAAATGTCTTACAGTCATAGTTAGGGTGTAGAGAAAGATCAACTTAATGCAAGGTAGGTCCATTCAAAAGTCTGACAGCAGCAGGGAAGAAGCTGTTCTTGAGTTGGTTGGTACGTGACCTCAGACTTTTGTATCTTTTCCCCTATGGAAGAAAGTGGAAGAGAGAATGTCCAGGGTATGTGGGATCCTTAATTAAGCTGGCTGCTTTTCTGAGGCAGTGGGACGTGTAGACAGAGTCAATGGATGGGAGGCTGGTTTGCGTGATGGATTGGGCTACATTCACAACTTTTTGTAGTTCCTCACGGTCTTGGACAGAGAAGGAGCCATACCAAGCTGTGATATAACCAGAAAGAATGCTTTCTGTGGTGCATCTGTAAAAGTTGGTGAAAGTCATAACAGATATGCCAAATTTCCTTGGTCTTCTGAGAGAGTTCTAATATTGCATTTCACACTTCAACATTCCACTGGGGGTCCAATTAAACCCACCACGACTTGCAAAACAGATAACCAAAGCAGTGAGGTTCTGCCTGAGTTCTGGGATCAACGTGTGGAGCTTGAGTACAAGAATCCCCAGGCTGCCACTCTGGTGTGACGCTGAGGGAGTGCTGCACTGCCAGAGTGCTGTCTTACAGATGAGATGCCTGCTGAGGTGGATGGGAATGATTGCACAGCCACCACTGGGGCACTGCCCCCCTCCCTCCCCGCCATCAATGTGCTGGACAATATTTATCCCTTGATCAAACATCTGGCCATTACCGCATTTAATGGGATCTTGCTATGTATAAATCGACTGCTGCTTTTCCTAGGTTACAATAGTTATCACACTCCTAAAGACCTCGCATGCCATGAGAATTATGAGATGGTTGTGTAATGTACAGTGGAAGTGTCTGTCCAGCCTTTCTGATCATTTGGATTCACAAGTTTGTCTCCATCGTTAACGATCCGAAGCGGAAATACAAACGGATTTCACAGCCACGTTTTTGCTGCTGAAACAATGTACCACTCATGGGGTTGTACAGTTTAAATTGGGGACTGAAGGGATACAGATACACCAGATATTCTCTGGAGAGTGTTTCTAAAGAGCAGGATACCACTCCATGGCCAACATTGGGCTACATTCACAACTTTTTGTAGTTCCTCACGGTCTTGGACAGAGAAGGAGCCATACCAAGCTGTGATATAACCAGAAAGAATGCTTTCTGTGGTGCATCTGTAAAAGTGTTAACAACACCCAGATTGGCAGAATGAATTTCTTTTAAAACATGACTTTCCCAATTTTCATTTGATGTTATGTCCTCCTCTGGTCCCACTTTGCTCTCAATTCCCTCACTGAACGTCCCATATTGTTGAAATTTTTTTTAAGTTTTAAAGTTTGAAGTTTATTTGTTTGTCACAAGTCGGCTTACATTAACACTGCAGTGAAGTTACTGTGAAAATCCCACATCCTGGTGCCTATTCGGGTACACTGAGGGAGAATTTAGCACGGCCAATGCACCCTAACCAGCACGTGTTTCAGACTGTGGGAGGAAACCAGAGCACTTGGAAGTAACCCACTCGGACATGGGGAGAATGTGCAGACTCTCTACAGACAGTGACCAGAAATCGAACCTGGGTCCCTCGCACTATAAGGCAGCAGTGTTTGGGGATCAGATTTGGAACTGAGTTGAGAAGGAACTTCTTCACACAAAGAGTTGTAAATCGGTGGAATTCCCTGCCCAGTGAAGCAGTTGAGGCTCCCTCACTGAATGTTTTTAAGGCAAGGATAGATAAATTTTTGAACAGTAAAGAAACTAAGGGTTATGGTGAGCGGGCAGGTAAGTGGAGCAGAGTCCACAAAAAGATCAGCCATGATTTTATTGAATGGTGGAACAGGCTCGAGGGGCCAAATGGCCGACTCCTGCTCCTCATTCTTATGTTCTTATGCTCTACCCAGTGGGCTATGGTGTTGCCATGGAGTTATTTGTTGGACATAGAGAACTATTATTATTATCGCGCTAACATATAAGTATAGTGCTATTTATTGGTGAGACTTGGCACTGTTAGATTTTTAGATCTTTCAGATAGTTGTGAATCCACAGCAATTCCTGTAAACATTGTGCTGCGAGAGAAGTCTCAGATTTAATTTCCATTCAAAGCTGAGGTCCGGACTGCAAGCTCACTGAGTGAATTCCACCACAGTCAGACAGGGCCTTCAGAAAGAAGGCATGAGCCAGATTCAGGAGAGAATTAATACAGACGGTCAAAATTATGTTGGGTTTAGATCACAAGAGCATAAGATATAGGGAGCAGAATTAGGCCATTCAGCCCATCAAGTCTACTCCGCCATGGCTGATATGATTTTTATCCCCATTCTTCAGCCTTCTCCCCACAACCCTTGATGTCCTTCCCAATCAAGAACCTGTCTATCTTAATGACCCGGCCTTCACAGCTTTCTGTGGCAAAAAGTTTCACAGATTCACCACTCTCTGGCTGAAGAAATTCCTCCTACAGTGCAGAATGAAGTCATTTGGCCCATCAAGTCTGCACCGACCACAATCCCGCCCAAGCCCTATTCCTGTAACTCCATATACTTACTCTGGTAAAATCCACCCGACACTTTGGGTAATTTATCATGGCCAATCCATCTAACCTGCACATCTTTGGAGTGTGGAAGGAAACCCACGTGGACAGGATGAGAACGTGTAAACTCCGTACAGACGATGAGCTAAGGCCGGAATTGAACTCAGGTCCCCTGGCACCGTGAGGCAGAAGTGCTAACCACTGTGCCACCCGAGAATCATCTCTTTACTCTGAGTCTGCACCCTCCCAATCTGTCTGACTCACGTCCACTCCATCGGGGCCTTTCAGTATTCTGAAAGGGGGTGCGGGGGGATGGGGGGGGGGGGGGGGTGACTCCTTTGGGAGGTTAATGTCATCCTCATCAGCCACGGAAACTGAAATTTTCAGATCCTGAAGAAGATCAACAAGGAGACGATGGTGACCCACGAGGTATCTGCTCAGACTGCGGGTAATATCGTCAGCCCGAGGGACTTTGTGAGTGTGCGCTACTCCAAGAGACGTGGCTCGACCTGCTTCCTGGCCGGAATGTCCACCCACTGTGACCTGATGCCCAAACAGGACGGTTTAATCAGGTAACACACCAGCCTCCTCATCCCAGGGGATTGGGACAGATCGGGAAGCCTTTTCACAGTTTTTAATGACTAAATTAAATAGACAACACTGAAAATTCTATAGATTACACATCCAACCAGCCCTGCCCGCCACCATCACCTCCCTTGTATACTCTGGCTTTTCAAGAACTCATCTGAATCATAGAATCCCTACAGAGCAGAAGGAGGCCATTCAGCCCATCAAACCTGCACTGCAACATCCTCAGCCCAGGCCCTATCCCCTTATTACCCTGCTGGTTCCCCTGACAATTTATCGTGGCCAATCTCCCGAACCTGCATGTCTGTGCACTGTGCGAGGAAACCGGAGCATCTGGAGAAACCCACGCAGACACGGGGAGAACATGCAGCTTCCACACAGCCGGTCACCCAGAGACTGGAGTTGAACCCTGGCACTGTGAGGCGGCGATGCCAAATACTGTGCCAGCCCTTAAATGTTTCTGAAAAGTTGTGGTTCCCATCTCTCCCACCCTTTCAGGCAATGAGTTTCAGATTCCCAGCACCCTCTGGTGAAAACATTTGACCTCAAATCATCGAATAGAATCCCTGGAGTGCAGGAGGAGGTCACTCGGCCCATTGAGTCTGTATCTATCACAATCCCAACCAGGCCCTATTCCTGTAACCCCCTCATATTTACCCTGCTAGTCCCCCTGACACTAGGGTTACTTTAGCATGGACAATCAACCTAACCCACACCTATGGAGTGTGGAAGGAAACCGGAGCATCCAGAGGAAACCCACACATACATGGGGAGAATGTGTAGACTCCACACAGAGAGTGATCCGAGGCCGGAATTGAACCCAGGTCTCTGTGGGGCAACAGTGCTAACCACTGTGCCACCGTGCTGCCCTAAATCCCCTGCTCCTTGCCTTAAGTCAATGCCCCCTGGTTATTAAGTGCCTTACTAAAGGGAACGACTGCTCCCTATCTCCATCACATCTATCCTATCTAAGTGCCTTTTGATCATCTACTCAAACATCCTTCAGCACGGCTTTAAACATGCTCCTGTGATGTGTCTTGGGGTGTTTCACTCTGTTAAAGTCAAAGTGCATGGTGTCAGCTTGAAGATACACGAAGTATAAATGGTGATGTGGGGTAAGAATGTTAGGACGCAATGCAATGTGCAAGAAAAGCTCATTGAACAAGTCCTCATCCTCAGTGAAGTAACTGGCAACAATGACATGCTTTCTCCAATCCCCTCTCCCACATTCTCCTGCGTGTTGTTTGGTTTCTGTCCAACCGTGTTACTTTGCAACCTGCTGTGGAAATGTATCGACATGCCTTGTTCTGCCTGCAGGGCTGAGAATGGACCCACTTGCATCGTCCTTCATCCTTCAGCTGATAACCCCAACAAGACCAAGTTCACGTGGCTCCTCAGTATTGATCTGAAGGTAAGGCAACTTAAAATGGCAGAATGACACTTCAGGGGATTGATTTAAGCACATGCAGAACTTTGACCTCCCCAGGAACTGAACTTTGGGCACGCGCAGGAGATGTACAGTTGGCAAACGATACTATTTTCAGCAAGATTGCAGGATTAGTCAAGTCAGTGTAGATTATAGGCTTTTAATATTAACCTACATGGGAACGAAATGTCACCAGTTGACATGACAAAACTTTGTCCGGGTGACAAACGGTTCTGAGCTAACTCATGAAGTCACATTGAAATAACGGTAAGAGCTCAAACAACAATTGATTCCTGTCTTGGAGAGATCCTTGCCCAGAACAACCCCTGCACCAACCCAGCAGACAATTCCCAGTCCCTGATCAGGCTTTGACAGTGAACAGGGTTTGCTCGTGGGAGCTGATAAAGAATGAAGAGTATACAGGATGGGCTGAGTTGATGAGCTGGGCTTGGGTTTGAGGTGAGAGAAAGAAGGAAAAGGGAGAGAATGATGCAAGGATTTGGAGAGTTCCATCTGGGAGAAGATGTCTCTGTGTGGTTTGTATTTCTTTGAAGATTCGAGGATAATTTGATTGATTAAGCAATGAAGATGAGTTGATGAGGTAGACGCAGAGAACCGATCTGCCCTGGTGGGTGAGATTGAGTACAAGAGGAGAACCTCTTCAAATAAAAAGCAAGGCCATTCAGGAGCGAAACCTGGAGCTCCATGAAGTATCCTTGGGGAACCGCAGAGTCCCAGGCCAAAAACGAATTCTGTAGGCTACAAGATGAAGGATATCGGGGGATTGTAATGAGGGATAAGAGGAACCATGATCAAACTACACAGCAGAACATTCTAGTATAAGGCTCAATGGCCCACTCCCATATCTCAAGTTATTCTAACCATGCACCCCCCCCCAACACATACATACATATACAGACACACACACAATAAAAGTCACCAGTATTTCCTTGAGGTTTCACTAAAAGTGAATCACTTCCTTGGAAGGTTGAGCAGGATCTGAATGATATTCCAACTCACTCTAACCTCAAGGAAACGTGGTCTAGTGAGTAACCCATTCAGGCTGAAGCTAAAGGCACTCTGACTGCAATCTGACTACAAGCATTAGAAGCCAATATGACACAGCAGTGAACAGTCACACATGGCAATGGGCAGTGCAATGTTCTATTAAGCACCAAAGTTTACTTATTAATGTCACAAGTCAGCGTACATTAACACTGCAATGAAGCTACTGTGAAAATCCCCCAGTCACCACACACCGATGCCTGTTCAGGTTCACTGAGGGAGAATTTAGCATGGCCAATCCACCAAATCAGCACTTCTTTCGGACTGAGAGAAAAACTGGGCACCCAGAGGAAACCCATGCAGACTCGGGGAGAACATGCAAAATCATCGGCAGTTACTCAAGTCGGGAATCAAAGCTGGCGCTATAAAGCAGCAGAGTTAACCACTGTGCTGCCCCTATTAATCCCCACGACAAAGTGTAAGATCACCAAACATGCCAGCCTTGCGAACAAGTGAACAAGCAAACTGTCTGTAACCATGGTGACCAGTCTCAGACAAGATGATGTTCTTTCTGAGTCCCTACCAGGGCTACTTGGAAACAGCAGGGGAGTGGGACTAATCGGCTAATTCCTTCAAAGAGATAGTCCATTTGGACTCCTGTGTTGTCGACTGAAAATAGAAATTAGAGTAGGCCATTTGGCCCATTGAGCCTACTCCACTATTCAATGAGACCATGGCTGATCCTCTACCTCAATGCCATACTCCCACTCTCTCTCCATATCACTCAATGCCTTTACAGTATGAAAATCTATTCCCTTCTTGAAATATGTTCAGTGACTTGGCCTCCACAGCTTTCTGTGGTGGAGAATCCCAGTTTCACCACGCTCTGAGTGAAGAATCCCCTCCTCATTCCTATCCTAAATGACCTACCGTATGCTGAAAATGACATGTAAGAAAGATGATAAACATTCGGCGCCCTTTTCCCCTGTCGTTTTGTTGAGGTGGAAGTTTTTGCTCGAATATCTGACTGGTTTAAATGACTTTATTCTTCCACTGTTTTAGGGGTGGCTGCCAAAGTCCCTCATCGACCAAGTTCTTTCTCAAAGCCAAGCGAATTTTGCTCAGCACCTCCGCCGTCACATGGACTCCAGCAGTGCAGTCCCCAGTTGCTGAAGCTCCATTCGCCATTACCTCTGATCAGCATCCCACTTCAACACAGGACCTTCTTTTTAATCAGAAGATAACATGGCCTCAATAAACAAAAGCATCCATTTTGCGACCAGTGTGAACGACCCTCGATGGAAAGGAACCCCCAACTCAGACATCTTCAACCTTTCCAAAGCCAGTACTTAATCCAAAGCACTGTTCCGAATGGTTTTGCGCATTAGTCTTGTACCAATTCAAGGCAAAGGGTGATGAGTGTCTGGAATGAGCTGCCAAAGGTAGTAGTGGACAATTTTGTCTTTTAAAAAGCATTTAGACAGTTACATGGGTGTGATGGGTATAGAGGGATATGGGCCAAATGTGGGCAACTGGGATTAGTTTAGGGGTTTAAAAAAGAGCAGCATGTTCAAGTTGGGCCAAAGGGCCTGCTCCCATGCTGTAAATCTCTATGACTCTATCAGCAATGGATCAATAAAATATTTTGGTTCTGCGTTGGTGGTTTCAGGTGATGTGCAAAAACGGATGACAGCCTGAAAACCTCCTTCCTCTGCCCCTCTCCCTGCACTTCAGATTCCTGCCAGCCTTTTTTTACATTGGCCATATCTGCCCCATGTGGATTGAGGACACTCAGATTGTACACATATCAGACACTAGTATTTGCCGTAGGGTTGAATCCACAAGGATCCACACCAGCCAAAGATTTGCCGCACAATTCTTTAAAACTGGCAAAAAATGAAGTTTTGATGATGGTGAAATTGAAAACCTTTAACCCTCTTTGTGTAGAATTGCCTTCAACCTAAATAACTGGTAGGCCCCCCCGAACACTTCCATCAAGCAAACATTACATCTCTGATACCAGACAGGTCTTTGCCACATCAACGGCTGAGGTGTGTGGCTTATAATTCCTCAGAATCCAAATAGAAACAAGGCAAACTCCGTCTGCACTGAGCACATGGCCTCGAGGGGGTAACATTTCATATTGCTGTTTCAAAAACAAAGTGCTGGAAAAGCCAGCTGGTCCGGCAGTATCAGTCCAACGATGTACAGGCAAGGTAGATTGACCCTGCTAAATTAGTGGGGATAGGGGGATTAGTGGGATTACAGGGATAGGGCTGGGGAGAAGGCCGGTTCAGATGCTCTGTCAGAGTCAGTGCACACTCAATGGGCCAAACGGCTTTCTTCTGCACTGTCGGGGTTCTATGAAAAAGAAACAGAGTTAACCTTTTAAGGCCAGTGATGACTCTTCTGAAGAGGTGTCACATTGGATTCGAAACATTAACTCTGTTTCTCTCTTTCTGCAGAATCTGCCAGTCCTTCGATGTTTTCAATGTTAGGTCTAACTCTTGGGACTAAAGGGATCAGAGATTTGAGGAGGGAAGGGCATGTTACTGAGCCATGATTGTAAAGGTGGGTTGACTCAATGGGTTGAATGGCCTATTGCTGCTCCTCTTTCGTGTATCCAGGTGCAAGCCCAGCACTGTGGTGCTTGTAGCCCTCACCTGATCTTTCAGCTGCCTCAGTTTTGACAGCTTCTTATTTCCTCAAGGCTGTTCCTTGTACCAGATGCTAACCGGCACACAGCAGCTCCCTGTCATTTGGCTAGTTCCAGCTTTAATAAGTTTTATTTTCTTTCTTTCTGAATTGGCTCCTATTTACACAACTGAAACTCAGAATGTTGGTGAAGGGAATTGAGATACGGAGTAGCCAGGACTGAACGATCAGCACAGGAAACTTCTGGGACTCTACGCCCTGTTTTGATGAGCGAGGTCTCCATTGAAACAGTGAGCTCCAAAACAAAGGTTTCACATTCATTTTCAGCCTGGTGCGAGGGTAGTCACTTTGAAAGCCTTCTGTATCCTTGGCAGTACATACAGGACATAGGCAGATATCATTTAAGCTTGGAATTAAATGCAATCCCCAATCCACAATCAGTACAACTTAGACCCAGAATCCATTAACACCAAAATTGGAAAATCTTATTTGGGGGGGGGGAGGAGTTCTTGTGGAATATAAGCACAGAAAAAGGCCATTCGGCCCAACTGCTCTGTGCCTGCACATGAGCCTCCTCCCCATATCGCATCCAGTCAGTGGTTGAAGATTTAATCCAATCTTGCACTGTACTCAAAGTACGAAAATATCCCAAAAAGTGGCTCCCTGGTCAGAGACAGTTTCTTCGACAGCAGTATGCTGCTGAACAGGTTTTGCACTGTGTGGGTATGGATATATATATTCCAATTATTGTATTTAAAACTGAAAATGCATGTAATTATTACTGTTACTATTTATTGATGTTAACAAAATGTTTAGTACGTACACTGCAAGAGTGCACCTTGATTTGTATTTATTACATATTTTAAATAAACTTCTACACAGAACAATGGAAACCTTTCTTCAAACAGAAACTGTGTCTGAATCATGTCTTATACTCTAATTATTCACCTTCCTACAGTGTCTCTGAGATGAGGCGTGAGAATTTTCTTTTCTGTGTGTCACGGGCAAAGAGGAGTACTTGTTGCCCCTCCCTAATTGCCCCAGAAAGGTGGCAGTGACCTTCCTTTCTGAAGCACTGAAGTTCAAGCTTATTTCCTCAATCCTGGATGGCGATGGTTAGCACTGTTGGCTCACAGCATCAGAGGACTCCCCCCTCCACCTCTCCCCTGGGTTCAATTACAACCTTGGTTCTGTCTGGAGCCCATACATTCTCCCCGTGTCTGCGTGGGTTTCCTCTGGGTGCTCTGGTTTTCTCTCACTTTGCGGGTTAGGTGGATTGGTTACGATGAATTGACCCCAGTGTCAGGGGGATTAATGAGTAAGTATGTGGGCTTACAGGAGTAAGGGCTGGGTGGGCTTGTAGTTGGTGCAGACTCAAATGGTCCGAATGTACGGATTCTCTGAAAAGCTGACGCAAGGCAGTGGAGGAAGTAAGAACACAATGCAGTCATCACGCCATAGAAGAGTTGTAACGAGACACAGCAAGCATTGGGCTCACCCATCTCAAAACCTTCTTCATTGATAACCCTGCCCCAAAACGTCACCTTGCCTTGCAACCGTCACATCGCAGGCAATGGCTGGGGTGGAATTCCAAAGACAAGCTCCCTGCCGCTTGACTTCAATATCACAATACAGATCATAGAAGTTAGTCGATCTGGAACAAGCTCTTCTCATTTGGGTCTAAAGCACACTCAACACTGAACTCTTTTCCACTCTGGCCCATGCCTCACTTATTATGCTCACAGAAATCAGCCAGGAATTAAACCTGGACTCTCGTTCCACACGACTACAATTTGCTGATCAACTCTACCTTTCCCTTCAGCCCACATCAATCTCATTCTATTCAACTGCTGCACCCATTCCAGGCTTTGGCCAGATCCATTAAGTATCCATTAGTTCTACTTCACCCAAGCCACCCACTCAACTTCAGCCATTCAGGAGTTAGACTGATGGTCAGTCTCCATACTGCCTGGTACCCTCTGGATGTTGGGAACAACTCCCTCCCCTCAACATCTCCCCCCTCCCCCAATATCTGCTGCAAACTGCTCATTCACACAAAGATGCAACCTAAAGCTGGCAAAAGATCTGAACCATCATGGCCTGACTGAAAAATGGTTATTGCCTTTGCTTTTTTCTCTTTTCACACAGTGGTTAGCACTGCTGCCTCACCACGCCAGGAACCCAGGTTCGATTCCCAGTTTGGGTCACTCTGTGTTTGGAGTTTGCACCTTCTCCCCATCTGCATGGGTGTCTTCTGGATGCTCCATTTTCCTCACACAGTCCGAAAGACCTTCTGGTTAAGTGCATTGGCCATGTTAAAATTTCCTCCAACGTACCCGAACAGGCACCAAAGTGTGGCAACTAGGGGAATTTCATAGTAACTTTATTGCAGTGTTCATGTAAGCCTTCTCGGACACTAATAAAGTTTAAGACTGTAAAATTTATTTTTCTGTAACAAGTATTTCCAATCGAAATGAGAAGTTTTTCTGGGATATTTGGTGTGCATCAGGCTCAATACTAATAGAAGTAAAGTGAAAAATGTGCAAAAGCCACATGTCCTTGGAGGCAGACCATACGGCAGGCTAAACATACAAGTCTGATTTATATGCAGATAAAAACACAAATAGGAAGGCAGCGCAATTATATTTCCCCTTGGGTCTGGGCATCCTCACTTCATAAGAATTTTCCATGAACTTCATTGCAGTGTTAACGTAAACCTTATTTGTTTTTATTTATTAAGACTAATGAATTAACTTTAACTTTTCACTTGAACTTTTAAACTGATCCCGTGTCATTCATACCACTCCCAAACAAATTCCCTGACTCTTTGCACCATCTCTTTCTCAACTCTAGGCGACTGATTCTTTCACAAATGTCACTTGTAACTAAGATGATGACACAGAAAAATAGGCAAGGGCTGTGTGCATCTCAGAAATGCCAAGCTCATGGACCCAATTTGCTCACAAGCTGACAAGAGAACAATGAAATGTTGTCAGAAATGAAGTTACTTTGTTCAAAAGGATGGAATAAGCAAAAGGACTTCAAGTTTTCTCACACATCCACCAACAATCCAATGTGCAAATGTGGGCTGTTTTTTGCAGTTGTGCTGATGTTGCCAGGCTAAGTGTCTGGGATATTCCGGGGACCAGAAGTAAAAAGAGGTTTATAAAAGAAAACCATCAATCGGAAAAGGAGATTGTCATGAACGTGGCTTCAAACTGACCCACGGATATATAAGAGGTGATAATGAGTGGACGGACAGACATAGAATCTCATACAGCGGCTCCCAAAACAAAGGCACACAAACACACAACACTGTTGACAGGTTTCAGAAACAGACATCAATTTCACCTTTTATTACAGGGTAATGATATTAAAATACAAGACTTCCTCAAGCCTTCTCCCTTTGGTCATTGTCCAGCCATCTTCCTATGACTAGGGACTTGCTATCCCTGCACAATCATACAGTCACAATGGTAAGCCGCGCACTGACACAACACTATTACAGCACTGTGGAACCCAGTCCTATCACATGCTGCATGGTCTCTCGTGATTACGTCATCTCGCTTGCTCTGATACAGAAACCCCTCCCCCCCACCAGTTTCTCTTCAACAGCGGTCAGTCAAGTGGTCCGTGTTGGTTCGGATTCCAAGAAGCAGTAGCTTCTACGCTGATAAAAGGCCAAGGTGACCAAATAAAGGCACAGAGAAGCAAGGGGAAAATGTCAGTATTACTCATCTCGCGGTGACGATTCGGGGGGGGAAACGTATCATTCAGTCGAGACAGTAATCACCAGACAACAGTGACTGGGTCGTTGGTGAGGGAAGATGTGTACAAGATCTGAACATGGCAAGTGTACACCATATGACTTACGTGTGCAAAGAGATGGCTGGCAATAATATCAGCTTGGTTCACCTAAAGCCAAGTACATTGAAATTGTTCTGACATGACTCCAAGGTTGTGTGAGTATAGTTCAAGTATCACTTCCATTAAGCTTAGCTGCCCATAGTTCTTTAGCGATTTCTGAAGTGTCAGGGTTCCGCTCAGTTGAGGGGCTTACGGCTCCCATGGTGGGCTTCGCCTGCCATCGACCTCCCCTTCAGCGTGGTAAAGTATATCTGCCAGCGTGTGCTCCACCACAGCGTACCAACCCATGTCACTTATCTGCACATGAAGCAAAAGACAAACAGGAGGGGGTTAACAACGGTATAAGTTCCTCAGAAACTTAACTGAGGCTTCCTAGCTTTCTGACTCACTTTCAAGTAAACGACTTGAATGCACCTGAAAAGGAGTTGGAAGCTGAAGGCATCATGAAGTTTATTTATTAGTTTCACAAGTAGGCTTACATTAGCACTGCAATGAAGTTACTGTGAAAATCCCTTAGTCGCTACACTCTGACGCTTGTTCGGGTACACCAAGAGAAAATTTAGCACGGCCAATGCACCCTAACCAGCACGTCTTTCAGACTGTGGGATGAGACCGGAGCACCCTGAGGAAATCCACGCAGGCACAGAGAGAATGTGCAGATGGGGAGAATGTGCAGATTCCACACAGACAGTCAATCAAAAGGGAACATAATAGGTATTTGAGGGTGAGAAACTTGCATAGTTATGGACACTGGGGAGGCAATGGCCTTGAGCTATTGTTGCTAGACTATTAATCCAGCAACTCAGCTAATGTCCTGGGGACCCGGGGTCGAATCCGGCCACGGCAGATGTGGAATTTGTATCCAATACAAAAAAAATCTGGAATTAAGAATCTAATGATGACCATGAAACCACTGTCGATTGTCAGAAAAAAATCAATCTGGGTCACTAATGTCCTTTAGAGAAGGAAATCTGCTGTGCTAAACCTGGTCTGACCTACACGTGACTTAACAGCCACAGCAATGTGGTTGACTCTCAAATGCCCTCTGAACAAGGGCAACTAGGATGGGCAATAAATGGTGGTCAGCCAGCAACACCCAAGTCCCACAGATGAAGAGAAAGTAACAAGCGGGTATGTGGGTCTCACAGCCAGTGTACACACAATTCTGCTAGTCAAAAGGAGACGATAACTTGGATTCATACAGCACCTCGCACAACTCTGGGGGTCCCAAAGCACTCGACAAAACAACAAACTACTTTGCAAGTGCAGGTCACCGTTGTACAAAGCCAGCTCTCACAGGCAATGCAAGGGCTGTCTACTAGGTGTAGCACACTCCTCATTTCTCCAATCCCAGTACTCATTCTTCTTTGTAAAACATGGAGTGAGGACAGCAGGTCAGATACAATGAGAAGCAACCATCTGAATCACTTACCGGTTTGAATGGAATGTCTTTTGGAGGATACTTGAAATTTGGCCCAAAGTTGATTGACACCTGAAAAGATCAGAGCCCAAAGTCAGTGACATGCTTCACACTGAGGTGTTTCTGAGTGGGTGATTTGATCTTTATTGTCACATGTATCAGTATACAGTGAAAAGAACTGTTTCTTGTGCCTCGAGAGACAAAGCATACTGTTCACAGAGAAGGAAAGGGTGCAGAATGTAGTGTTACAGTCATAGCTAAGGTGTAGAGAAAGATCAACTTCATGCAACGTAAGCCCATTCAAAAGTCTAACAGCAGCAGGGAAGAAGCTGTTCTTGAGTCAGTTGGTCCGTGACCTCAGATTTGTGTATTTTTTTCCTGACAGAAGGTGGTGGAAGAGAGAATGTCCAGTGTGCGTGGGATCCTTAATTATGCTGGCTGCTTTGCCAAGGCAGTGTAGACAGAGTCAATGGATAGGAGGCTGGTTATATGCACCTGTTAGATATTGCAATATTAAACACAGTTCCTTGGTCTAACACAAGCATTCACGTAGAAACCTAATCACGTCCATTCATCCCATGAGAATTTTAGATTGGATATTATGACTCCTTGTCACCAATAGGTCCTTCTTTCCCTCTGTCCTTAGCTTCCTACATCACAAAGGTAACTCATTGCTCTAGGGGCCAGATGTTTGGGTTAATAGAAACAGAGAGATGATGAGTGAGGGAGGCCATGAGGCCCTTCAAGCCTGCTCCACCATTTATCATGATCATGGCTGATCATCCAATTCAATAACCTGAACCCCACCCCCCCAACATTGTTTAATCGTCTCTTCCTCAAGAGCAATATCGAACTGTTCCATGAAAACATTCAATGTTAATTGCTATCTGTGGCAGTCATCTCCATAGATTCACCACACTCTGGGTGAAGAGATTTCTCCTCATCTCAGTCTTGAAAGGTTTATCTCTTATCCCGAGAGTGAGCCCTGGTTGTAGGCTTCCCGGCCATTTAGAATTTCCTTCCGCATTGTTCAGTCCTGTCAAGACTGTGAACCAACTGCCCACTTTTAGTGGAGTTGCAGACTGTCATCTTCCAGCTTGCAAACAGCACCTCAGAAGCAGATTTAAATGCTTGGTCCCAGGTACAACTGAAACCTCTGCACCAGCACTTACTGCACTAATTTATTCCTATCCCACTTCTGGGATTCATCTGTGCCAGAAAAGTGAACCATCCAGCATCAGTCTTCAGCCTACAATTTGCAATATTGTGAGCAGCTTTTAGCTCTATCACCTAAGGAAAGATGTGCTGGTCTTGGAGGGGCTCCAGAGGATGTTCAGAAGAATTATCCCTGGAATGAAGAGTTTGTCACATGAGGAATGGTTGAGGAGGCTGGGTTTGTACTCACTGGATTTAGGATGAGGGAGGAATCTAATTGAAACTTGCAGAACACTGAGAGGCCTAGATAGAGTAGATGTGGAGAGGATGTTGGGAGAGACTCGAACTCGAGGGCACAGCCTCAAGAGTGAAAGGACGCTCCTTTAAACCTGAGATGTGGGGGAATTTCTACAGTCAGAGGGTGGTGAATCTGTGGAATTCATTGCCACAGAAAGCTGCGGAGGCCAGGTCACTGAGTGTCTTTCAGACGGAGATAGATGGGTCCTTGATCAATGAGGGGATCAAGGGTTATAGGAGAAGACAGGAGAATAGGGATAAGAATCACATCAGCCATGATTGAATGGTGGAGCAGACAGAATGGGCCAAATGGCCTAATTCTGCTTCTACATCTTATGGTCAACCAAGTTTGAAAAAAATTACACTATTGATTCTGGACTCGTGTGAAACCATAATTCTTTATTAGCTGGTTTTTACCCTTTTGTTCACTATTCCCCCCCCACCTTTCTTCCATTGCACGAGTGAAAAAGGAGGCTATGTTGCGATCGCTTCTTTTCTATTTGAATGCGCACGAATAAACTAACCCTCTGAGTTTACCCTGTCTCAGTTTGCTGTGGTCTTGTCAATGGTAAATGGATCAAAAATGCGAGGTTCGAAATACAAGCCACCACTTACAAAGGGGAAAATCAAAAGCAAAACAATCTCTCTATTACAGATAGGTGTGGAGAGTGTGTTTAAATTAATCCCCCTCCTGTCCATAAGATACAATTACATAGTGGGGGAAGGCTGAAAGCAGCAATCGCTCAATGAGCTTCTGCAGCTGAACTTACTGTGCAATTCTTGTACAAAGAGATGGCAGGGTGGTACACACCAGCATACACATCTTCATAAGCAGTTCCCTCACTGTCGCCATTCTTATAAAATATCATCTAATTGAAGGAAAAAAAGAACATTTCAGCAATGTAATCACAGCATCTGGAAGTATTTGACAGAAGTAAAAGTTGTTGCAACGTTTCAATCTTATCTTAGCCAAGTCAGGTAACACTGGCACAGTGGTTAGCACTGCTGCCTCACAGTGCCAGGAACCCAGTTTGACTCCCGGCTTGGATCACTGTCAGTGTCGAGTTTGCACATTCTCCCTGTGTCTGCGCGGGTTTTCTCTGGGTGCTCCGGTTTCCTTCCACTGTCTGAAAGATGTACTGATTAGGTGGATTGACCATGCTAGGTTCTTCAAGTGTACCCGAGTGTGGCAACTAGGCGATTATCACAGTAACTTCATTGCCCTGTTAATGTAAGCCGACTTGTGAGACAAATAAACAAACTTTTAACTTTTAAACCAACGTTTCATCTTGAGCCAAGCACAATGTCAAGTTCTGATGATCTAATGTTTCTTTTCAAGGGTATGATAAAAAAAAAAGTCATACCCTTGAAGGGAAACATTAGATCGTCAGAACTGCATTAATAAATGAATTGAATTAAACTTCTGAGACATAGTCCATGTCTCAGAAGTTTAATTCAATTCATTTATTAATGCAGGCTTCACTGACACTGCAATGAAGTTATTGCGACAATCCCTTATTCGCCACACTCTGTCATCTGTTCAACCTCACTGTGAGAGAATTTAGTATGGCTAATGCACCTGCACCTAATCAGCACATCTTTCAGAATGTGGGAGAAAACTGGAGAAACCCATGCAGACACGGGAAGAATGTGCAATGTCCACACAGACAGTGACCCAAGCTGGGAATTAAACCCGGGTTCTTGGCGCTGTGAAGCAGCAGAGCTAGCCACGATGCCACCACAAGCTACAATAATTCACTTTTTCAAATAATCATTAATTCTGCTGAAATGAATACATTGAAATCAAATTCCACCATCTACCGTGGCAGGATTCGAACCTAGGTCCCCAGAACACTAGCTGGGTTTCTAGATAACTAATCCAGTGATAACATCATGAGACCATTGCCGCTCTGTGGACAGGATTAGCCTCCTCGTATCTGTTCCAGCCTCCAAGAAAGACACATGGAATACCTCAGCATGTGGGTTGAAGGGGTTTTGATGAAATAGGACTGCTGGCTGCAGACAGGTACATGGGACATAATGGAGCCGAAAGCCCTACCTTGCTGCCTGCTGCTGGCTTGAGGCTCTTCTCAGCCTTGTCCACAAAGTCCTTCTCCTCAAAGTACAAGTAACTCTTGAACTTGATCAGAGCCTGATGCAGAGAGGAAATACTGATGTTAAATGGTACACAACACAACCATCTTTCCCACTTATGGTTTTTTCCCAGGTTAGTGAGCAGAAACTGCAAGCATTTCAAGGAGCTGTTCCCAACAGCTGGGCAATCAGGAGGTGACCATTTGCACAGATATCAACACTGTTCTGGGCTCCATTTATCACAGGCTTTTAAAATGACCATCCTGACATGCTGGGCACGTTCCAATGGTTGTACAGTCTATTGGATAATACCATAGGAAACAAGGCAGTCAATGTGGACACAGCAAGCTCCCTCATATAGTAGCAATAGTTAACCAGATCTCTGTCCTTTAATGCAGAATTGATCTGAAAGAAATTCCTTGTCCTTCAAAATGGCACTGTGGAATCTCTCATGCCCCCCTTGTTCAGTGTCTCATCCGTAAGGTGACACTTTTAACAGTGCAGTGCTCCTTCAGAATTGAGTCACCTGGCTTCTACCTTATGACTCAGCTGTATTGCCAGTGAGCCTCATCTGGTAGCTATGCTCCAGCAGGGAGACAATCCTCTTACTCAGTTACTAGTGCACACAATTCCCAGTTGGCCTTGCTAAACTGTCAAGTAACCAGAAATATTTTGTGTCCCCCCACCCCGGCCATACTTCAGATGTTATAAATCAAGAAGGGCCCTTTGATGTCATTTTCTGGCTGCTCACTTCTTCGCAAGAGAATCAAGTAACTTAACAATCAGAACAATGAACACAGGAGTTGGGACATCTTGTTGAAGTTATACAAGACATTAGTGAGGCCACACTTGAAATACCATGTATTGTTCTGGTTACCCTATTATAGAAAGGATATTATTAAACTAGAAAGAGTGCAGAATAGATTTACTAGGATGCTACTGGGACTTGATGGATTGAGTTACAAGGAGAGGCTGAACAGACTGGGACTCTGTTCTCTAGAGAGTAAAAGGCTGAGGGGTGACCTCATAGAGGTCTACAAAATAACAAGGGCTCAGACCAGGTAGATAAGTACCTTTTCCAAAAGGTAGGGCAGTCTAAACCTCGTGGGCATAAGTTTAAGCTAAGAGGGGAGAAAGATACAAGCGTCCACAGAGGCAATTTTTTCACCCAGAGAGTGATGAGTGTCTAGAACCCAGAGGCAGTAGCAGAGGCAGGTACAATTCCATACATTAAAAAGCATTTAGACAGTTACATGGCTAGGATGGGTACGACCAAAAAGTGGCCAAAAGTAGGCAACTGGGACTCATTGAGTGGTAAAACTAAATGGGTGGTTTGGACAAGTTGGGCCAAAGAGCCTGGTTCCGTGCTGACAACTCTACGATTCTATAATGATTAAATTTCTTTGCACCAAGTTGGCCAAATTTACTGTTTTCATGAACACCTCAATGTTACAAGAGATATCTGTTCGACTGAAATTTTTGATCACTCTGCAAAAACTCACTGCTTTTACCTTATCTTTGTAAGTATCTGGCAGTGCGCGAGCAGCCTCAGTATCCTCAGGAAGGTAGAGGTAAAACCCGAGGATGTCCCCTTGCCCGTAACCTTTGGCGTAGTGTTTACCTATTGACTGATGGAACTTGGTCCCTTTCTTGCTGCGCCATGAGTAACTGAACTTATCGTAGCCCAATGGTGCCTGGAGATTGCCTGGAAGAAGCCAAGTTTGAAGAAGTCACAACTTGATCTTTGCTCTCAATCTTTTCAGTTCCAAGGATATTTTTTAGCTTAATTTATTATCAGTCACATGTCAGTTTACATTAACACTGTAATGAAGTTACTGTGAAAATTCCCCAGTTGTCACACTCCGGCGGCGCCTGTTCGGGTACAGTGAGGGAGAATTGACCATAGCCAATGCAAGTAATCAGCACATCTTTCAGACTGTGGGAGGAAACCGGAGCACCCAGAGAAACAATGCAGACATGGGGAGAATATGCAGACTGCACACAGACAATGACCCACAGAACCATAAAATCTTAAGATAAAGTCTGCTCTGCCATTCAATCATGGCTGATATTTTTCCCATCCCCATTCTCCTGCCTTTTCCCCAAAACCCCTGATCTCCTTATTAATCGAGAACCTATCTATCTCTGTCTTAAAGACGCTCAATGACCTGGCTTCCACAGCCTTCTGTGGCAAAAACTTCCAGATTCATCACTCTCTGGCTGAATAAATTCCTGCTCATCTGTCTTAAAGGATTTTAAACAAGCGATTTGTGAAGATTCACAACCCATTGGGGTGAACTAATTAATAAATGCAAATTACTGCGGATGCTGGGTCGTCTGGACTCGAAACATCAGGTCTTTTCTCTCTGTCTCTGCTGCCAGATCTCCTGACATTTTCCAGTGTTTTCTCTCTTGGGGTGAAGTATTTCTTCCCTATATCCATTTATTGTGACCCCATGTTTTTAGGGTTGTCTGATCAGTGGGAACAAGCTCTCAGCGTCCCCATTACCAAGCTTCTTCTTGTCTTGAGTGTTTCACATCATTGAGACTCACGGTACACTGTTGTCTCTGTCGACTGCAGATATGCTTCCCCCCACCCCTCAGAGCTGGACAGATGGGCAAACCGGCACAGTTATTGACAGACTGGAAGGCATTCGGAACAAATGACTCCCTCACCACCATCCAAACAAGGGGAGAGAGAGGCTGTTTAGATTTTCAACTGCAGTTGACAGAGAGAGAACAGTTCTTTCTCTGAATCTCAGTGAAATGAGACTTTCAGCAACGTGTCAGCTAATGAATTGGAGACTGGCATAACCTACAGCAAACAGAGTCTACTCAAATAGTTTCCATGGCCAACAGCAAACAGCACTCACGAGGAGAACTACAGAGAAGGTTCTCAGATAAAGGCAGGATTATTGCTCCAATAAATTACAGAGATGGGGGGAGAGTCATTACGTCATCTATATTAAAAATAAAAATCTCTTCCATGTCACATCAGTGGAGAGCTGAAAAAAATCATAAGATTCTGCAGTCATCCAACTGAGTATCACTTCAGGGTCTGAAGCATTAACTGTATACTTTTGGTGCTTTGTCTGAGGTCACAGTTAGTTGGCGCCTCTGTCGTTCAATTCACAGCCGGACTTGTTTACTCTCTTGCACAATTATGTAAAATGTATGATTTGCAAAAAGGAATGCGCCTCTGGAGTCTGCCCACTCGCAATGCCAAGAGCAGCATAACCAGACACTTCAGCTTTTGTCTCCTCCAACCATGTCACTTGCTGTGAGAAACAAAAAGTACACAGGCAAAAAGTCTCAGCTCAGAATACTGGAAAATATACTTGAGAAGATTCTCCCACATCTCCCTCAGCTGACACCAATCCATCAGTTCGCATAGAGCCACTTGGCTTTTACACATCACTGCTTGCTCTGCCCAATGGAATTACTTTCTTTCAAAAAAATTCTCATCTCAGATACTGTCAACCAGACCCTCACTGCATCCATTTACCAGAGAATCCTAACAATACAGAAGGAGGCCATTCAACCCATCAAGTCTGTATGGACCACAAACCCATCCAGGGTAACCCTGCACATTTACCCTACTAACCCCCCTGACATGAACTGGCAATTTAGCATGGCCAATCCACCTAACCCACACACAGATCTTTGGAGTGCGGGAGGAAACCAGAACACCTGGAGGGAACTCATGTAGACATGGGGAGAATGTGCAAACATATGCCACCCATTACTCCAAAAGATGCCCTCTCCCACAAAGCTCACACTGAAGTCAATCAGAGCTTGGAGCCCACACAAGGCTCTCACCCACTGTGCAGTTTCATGCAGTACTGTACCTAAAGGCTGCGACCAGCCAAGTCTTGCAGCCGTCTCTGCAGGCATTTCATCCACAGTGATCTCAAAGTACCAGCCTCCTTTCCGGATCCCGTGAGACGCTCGCACCATGGAGTAGCCTTTCTCTCCCGTCACCGTCAGTCGATCATCCGAGATCTTGAGCTGAGGGGCTGGAAAAGTCGGAAAGCCGATGAACACTGGGTTTTGCAGGCGTTGGGCCAATTGCGACAGTCACCTCGTTCTGTCAGTGCACGACAACATCCGAAAACCACATTCAGTAAGCAGCTTGTGAAAGTGACAACATCGAGGCCGTAGGGCCTGTACTGCGCTGTAATGTTCTACGTTACTTCCCAAACTCTCGAGTATCTGTCTTCCCAATGTTCGACACTATAGCTAGGTCACCATCTCACAGCAACAAGTGTTTAGGGCAGGGATTCCATACTAACTTTGTGGTTTGATGCTGGAAGCTGAGACTACTGATCTCACCCTATATCTGCAAATGGTGGCTGCAAGCAGAGGGATTTGCCTCTCTCCAATACACTGTGACGAACATCTCCAACGTAGAATCCATGCAGATTCCATACAGACAGAAAAGGCCATCTAGCCGACTCAGTCTGCAGCGAGTCTCTGACAGAGCCCTAATACCACCATCGCCCATAACGGATATATTTACCGTGGCAAATCCACCTGACTGACACATCTTTGGACACTAAGAGGCAATTTAGAAAGCCAACCTACCTAACCTACACATCTTTGGAGTGTGGGAAGAAACCTGAGCACACGGAGGAAACCCACATAGATACAGGGACAATGTGCAAAGTCCACACAGATAGCCACCCAAGCCAGGAATCGAATCCGGATCCCTGGCGCTGTGAGGCAGCAGTGTTCAGTGAGCCACCGTGCTAACTCACGATCTCATCACATGTAAACACTGAACCTGCCACAAGGAAGGCTTGGCCACCGTGGGTCAGTAACACGTGCAGAGGCGGAGGTTCAATGCTTTCAAGTTCAATTTGACCTGGGAGAATTTAAGACATCTTCATAACGCATGCTTCCTCAGGGAGTTAATGGTGTAGGGATCACTAACTCAAAGATTACAAATCTACATTCAAAAACCACAAAGCTATCTGTGCCTTGCACAGTCACTCAGCTCCCTGTTACTCTGACTTCCTTCGTTACAAGACTGGTCATAAAACTTCTGCTACCAATAAAAAGGGTGGAGAGGATTCTATGCTATTCACTATACCAATATGGGACATCTTTTCCAGTTGAACCAAATAAACAAAATCAAACTAACACAAGGACAACTCAAAAGGATGTAATTCTCTAAAAGGAGGGGAACCACCCAAATCAAAAGACAATGCCGGAAGGAAACTTAACACATTAAATTGTGATTAAAGGAGTCAATAATACAGCTCAGATCCTGCGATGCCCAGCAGGCAATGGAAGGCATCAACCGTGCCCTCTGACACCGCATGCTCCGTCTACAGATATACCCATCCACTAATATAGCAGTGGTAGAGGGGCAAACAGTCAGGTTGGACAACCCACTCAATCGTCCACTGCCAGGATCTGTAGATGGTACACCTTGCCAGAAGAGGGGTCTATTCCAGGTCATACGGAGACAGAATTGTCTCCAACAATCCACCTGACAAACTTGGGAGAGAATGTGGGCAGTCCATCGCATTTTCAACTCCCAATCAAAATACATCCATTCTTGTGGAATAATTCACAGCAGCACAAAGGTCTCACCATTGCGGTCATCTCGGGGCTCCAGGACGAAGCCTGTTGGGATGAAGCCTCCGCAATCCACAAGAGGCTTCCCATTTTCCCCATCGGCCCCAACACAAGTGAAAGAAGAAGACTGCTTCGCACAAATCCCCCTCCCCTGTCCAAATACGCACCTCGATCGTGCAGTGCCAAAAGAACCTTTTCATACAAGCAGGCCCTGTAGAGGTCCCCGGGGATGGGTTTCCCAGCCCAGCAGTCCAGCTCCAGCTTCTCCGGATCTGGAGCATGGGGATCCGGTTCAGCCAGGATATATCGATAACCATCCTTGTTGAATGGGTGTTCCAGGGGATAGCCGTGTGGGGGCAGACGTTGGGCAGCAAACAGTGGGTCACTGTGGGAGAAAAGCAGAAAATAAGCCCACAATGAACCATAGAAGCACAGAATCCCTACAGTCCATCCAACCCATCGAGTCTGCTTCCACTTGATTAAAGGTCATCCCATCCGGGCCCTCTCCTCTGTCTGATAACCAGAACTAAGAATAAAGAAAATTATAGAAACAGGTCCTTCAGCCCTCCAAGCCTGCACCAACTATGCTACCTGACTGAACTAAAACCCCCTACCCTTTCAGGGACCACCTCCCTCCATTCCCATCTTATTCTTGTATTCGTCCAGATATCCCTTAAAAGGCATATCTGCTTCCGCTATCTCCACTGGCAGAGAGTTCCAGGCACTCACCATCTTCTGTAAAAAATCTGCTTCGTACATCTCCTTTAAACCTATGCCCTCTAGTAAGTGATTCTTCCACTCTGTGAAAGAGCAACCCTATGCACTTACCAAAGCTAATCCATCAAACCCGCACATCTTTGGATTATGGAAGGAAACCCACGCAGACATGGAGAGAATGTGCACACTCCACACAAACAGTGACCCGAGGCTGGAAGTGAACCTGGGTCCCTTGCTGTGAGGGAGCAGTGCTAACTTGTGTGCCACATCCAACCCCCCCAAGTCATTTGCCAACAGTCTCACCTTCGGGTCCTCTTTGCAGTCCCTCCTGAGGTACCGTCCTGTTTGCGTTTTGCTCCTCTTCCTTTACCGCTCCCTCCGACAGTGCCACCTTGGGAAAGGAAAGATTGGAGATTGTGATCTGGGATTGGACGTGTCTGCTCCCAAACACCCAGAGCTCTGAGCGCTGCTTGCGGGGGGTGGGGGAGATGGAAGGGGAGGATGGGGGAGGGGGGGGGCAGCACAGAAATGCAATGGCTTCATTGGCATTGGGAACAGACCAGCCTCTAAGCCTTTCTTTCTGTTTGGCATGCCTGTGACAGGGTCGGAGGGTAGGGGTTCATTAGGGAACAAGGATTCAGTACAGGACAAAGAAAGAAACCCCTGCCAATCAACAACAACACCAATTTCAGCACAGCAATGCGAGGTCACTCACTAAACCTTCCATCAAGGCTGCCACTGCCACAACCTCTCGCAGAATAAATCAATTAAACACTGGCTTAAAGAGTATATCCAGTGTTGTTTTTTTAAGGTCAAACTACAATAAAAACCAAGTGTTTTCTGTCTAACTCCAAATTAGGGAACTTACAACTCCACGTCTGATAAGTCTTGATGTACAGGACTCTGGTCAATCCAAACTGATGAATAATATCTGCCATCAGCTTAATTCCTATAGATCAACTCTCCTCTCATTCATTCTCATGTCTCTAAAGGAATTTTACACTTCCTGTCAATCTGTACCCATCAACTTTCATTTCTCTTTCGTTAAGTTGTCTGAAGAATCTTATCAGCTCATCAGATATAGGAGCAGAATTGAGCCATTCAGCCCATCAAGTCTGCTCCGCCATTCGATCATGGCTGATATGTTCCTCATCCTCATTTTTTTGCCTTTCCCCATAACCCTTCAACCCATTGCCAATTACAAATCTGTCCAACTCCTCCTCAAATTTACTCACTGTCCCAACATCCACTACACTTTGGGGTAGCGAATTCCACAGATTGACAAACCTTTGGGTGAAGCAGTTTCACCCTCTTGCATCTTAAAATGCAAGCTGAGTGGTGCATTTCAGAAACAACTTCATGAAACAGACAGGGAAATGGTGAAAGCCCAGTTAGTTGCTGGAACATGCAGAGAGAAGATCAGATGGCAGGAGAGTGCAGCTGACAGACTGGAGGTCTATCCCACCGTTGACAATGCTCCACGTCTGCTATTTACCCCACGGAATCAATCCAGCAACAATTCCTCAGTGTTGTCAATGTGACTTTGTGTGTCAAATTCCTCCTTCTCAGATTAATGCATTCACAAATCCATTCCAATTTAGCACTTGGACAAGGGAGACTTAATCAGTCCAATGTTGGTCATTTATGACAGGGTGGCACAGTGGTAATCACTGCTGCCTCTCAGTGCCAGGCTGCCAGATTCAATTCTAGCCTCAGGTGACTGTGTGTGGAGTTTGCATTTCTTCCCCATAACTGCTTGGATTTCCTCCGGTTTCCTCCCACTCTCCAAATTTGTGCTGGTGTGGTGGGGTTGGCATTGTAAATTGCTCATTTGTGTCCCAAAGATGTGGAGGTTAGATGGTTTAGCTGTCCTAAACTGCCCCCAAGTGTCCCAAGATGTATAGGTTAGCAGCAGCAGACATGGTAAGTGCGCAGTGTCACTGGAATGGGAGTGTGGGTGAGACATGGGTAAAAAGTTGGGTACAGGTCTCCTTTTGCACTGTTGGGATTCTATGGTTAACATGAAATTCCATTGTATAACCAGGTGACACTATGAGCATAGTACAACAAATCACTTCTCTCTGTGACGTGTGCATTGATATTTCTTTTGGAGCCTGCTGGGTATCAGGGCTTGAACTATCCAAGTAATTTCTGTCCGTTATACAGTTATACCCATTATGACCAATCAACTCTGTTGTCTCAGGGCCCCCTAGAACTGGTTACCTCTCAAAGACATCCACGTCACACAAAGACACAAAAATTAATTTTCAGATGCTGCCCAAATGTTCAGACCATATTGTCAATATCTAAGTGGAGCCTAAACATCCAATTCGCTGACAGGGGACATTGAAATTGCTGCCTTTTCAGTCAACCATTCCCACTTTCACCACGTATCTATAATGGAGGTCCTCAGATACAGACACCTTTCATAGTCCTTTGGTAACTGTGCTAAATTCTGGCAGTAACCATCTGTGAAGCAAGAAAGGTTGCAAGTCAGGGTGTAATGTTTATTTGAGGATTCCTGAATGGCCAGCTACATTCTGCTTTGCCCCTGCTTACACATGTAATAATTTCTGCAGCCTCTCTCAGGTGGAATCACCAACATGCAGAAGATTGCACAGAAAATTGAAAGACTTGAAAAACGGAAGCGGTACGTCCACTGCACTGGCAGTGCTTGAATTCTCTTCAATCGCACAGTTCTCAAAGGCAAATCCCATCATGGGCAATAATTTTTAATATGTTAACATCTGCTCAAACATGGACAGCTACAATGGTTAACATTCCTCTCTCCACCTTCTTCCTCTGAAACTCAGATACACTTCCACAACATACTAGGCCAACTGCTCATCTCGTTTGGCTCTTCATAGATGACCCATAGGTTGGGAGATAGGCAGGCTGGTGTCCTTTCCCACCCTCGCAAAGAGATGTTTCGCCATCTTGGGTGCACCAACTGTTAAATTACCCTGTTCAAACCAGTGTCTTGTGAGACGAACAGCAGAAACAGTGCAGCATCAATTCATCCAGCATCTTTAATGTTGAAAAAAATTTCACAAAACTAAGTAATAAACTTATCTAAAAAAAAAAGGACATTGAACCATAAATCAGGACAACATATGGGGTGATTAAGCTGCACTGGATGGATGGGTTTTCCACAAGGTCTTGAGGGTAGGAAGGGGCACGCAAAAGCGGAATTCAGAGATGGAATTCGAGACATTTGCCATGGTGCTGGCAGTGCATTCGCAAGTCAGAGTTGGAGGAAGGGCTTGTGGCCCAGAAGATTAGCAATGATAGGAAGGAGGTATCAATGGGATTTAAATACCCGCAAAAATTTTAAAATTTAGTGTTGAAGGAACTCGAAATGAGTCAATGAGGCCAGCAAAGACAGGGATTGGGCCTGGGTGGGACTGTTGTCGATGCAGACTTGATGGGCTGAATAGCCTCCTTCTACGCTGTGGGGTTTCTACGATCCCACGTTTCTGATACAGCTGCTAAAAATTAAAGTGTGTTGGAAATCAAGGATGCTTAAAGAGCCTCTTACAAAACAATCCTGAAGATATTCAGGTTAGTGTTCATAAAATCATAACGGGGAGATTATAGACTTGGGGATCAAATTCTTCAAAGTAATTCCCTTCCCGAGGCGGATATGATTCCAGTGCTGGTTTCCACAGACAGACAGATAACGACAGGCACCAGCAATGCTCAAACACCGCAGAATCAAACTGAGGATGAACTGTTGGTTCCACTTCATTAACCTGTTTCATTTACACAATTCAACTCCATTGGTTAATCTAAGCATAAGCGACTGATTGCTCAGAAAAGTATGTTCAGGTGGGATGTTCTATTGCTCTGAAAAAAGTTTTATCAGCCCAGTTCTCCACTTTGTCACGAGACCCCATTAATTCCACATCAGTGAAGGTTCCTTCCTCATTCACAAATACAGACACGTATTGACAGAGACAGAGTGAGATCGCAACTTCATACCAACACTTAACATCAACTACCATTTGATTTAACAACACATCTCCCTCTGTATCCACACGGTTTGACAGATGTCGATGCAAAAGATAAACAGTGGAACAAATAATCTGTACATACAAATATTGACAGAAATGTTTGTGTTGAAGCAGAGGCTATTTTATCTGCACGTACACAGAGTGTAATCACCTGCACAGCAGCAGCGTGACGGACAAGACTGCAGACGCACTAAACTGGACCTCCTGTGACTGTATATGGGAATGACTGAGAGAGGGTGCTTTCAAATAAACGCACCAAGTTACAAAAATGTTTTCACATTGTGCTTTTGATCAATTTTGCTTTGAACCTAGAGGAGTGTGCGTGGATCAATCAAAAGAAATATAGCATGACGGGGTGAAACCATCTGCACGATTCGCTCACTCGCAGCTGAGTACCTCTTCCCAGCCATCATCAGCTCCAGATGGTGAACAAGGCCTTTTCAATTTAGGGGTTTAAGAAAAGGTTAAGAGCTCCAACTCAGTTCCAACCTCCAAGTTTTAGGCATTCTGATCACCAACAATCTGTCCTGGTCCCACCATGTCGACACTATGGTGAAGAAAGCCCACCAATGCCTCTCCTTTCTCAGAAGACTAAGGAAATTTGACATGTCAGCTACGACTCTCATCAACTTTTACAGATGCAACAGAAAGCATTCTTTTCGGTTGTGTCACAGTTTGGTATGGCTCCTGCTCTGTCCAAGACCACAAGGAACTACAAAGGGTCGTAACATCAATCACGCAAACCAGCCTTTCACCCACTGACTCTGTCTACACTTCCTGCTGCTTTGGAAAAACAGCCAGCATAATTAAGAACCCCATCCACCCGGACATTCTCTTTTCCACCTTCTTCTGTCGGGAGAAAGATACGAAAGTCTGAGGTCATTCACTAACCAACTCAAGAACAGGAATTTGCCTACTGCTGTCAGACTTTTGAATGGACATACCTCGCATTAAGTTGATCTTTCTCGACACCCTAGCTATGACCGTGACACTACATTCTGTACTCTGTCCTTTCTTTCTCTATGAACAGTATGTTTCTTTCAGTATAACATACAAGAAACAATACTTTTTGCTATATGTTAATACACGTGACACTAATAAATCAAATCCCATCATACTCAATTCCTCAGTTAATCGTCATCCGAGATTCCCTGGAGGAGACTGGACTATCTACTCTCCAATTTCAGCTGGGTTTTCCACTGTCCAGGACAGGATAAAAGGCTGTAGCATAACGCTGAGCTATATCCACCTTTTCTAGCTACCCCAACCTCCCCAGGCACTTCCAGCGAACATCGTTAGCTCACCTTGTGTGGAGTCACGGGCCCGACCCCCAGTCCCGTCACTGCTTGTTGCACCATTGAGACGTCCTGCAAACACAAAGGGTGAAGCCACCATTCTCACTTGTGAGCCTGTTGTGTTCAGTTAGCAGCAGAAGCAGCACCCATTAAAATTACCCGGGGACGTGCTAGCTTCACACAGGACTGCTTCCCTTACACTAGACCCAACACTTCAACACAGGCTCTGCGTGAGAAAATAGCCAGAGCTCCACCAAGCCGTCACAACTGGGGAGCGTGGGCTTGAGGAGATCAGGCGCCTGGACACCAACACTGGTGACTGCTCCACGACGCCAAGGGATGGTTTCCGCAGACGCTGGCTGTCCTTTCGTACCAATTCAACAGTCCATGCCTCACTCAAAAGCTCACCTGGCCTACGTTGGCAGCAGGGTAGCTGTCTCGAGTTGGCATCCCATCCATACCTAACGTCTCGACTTCTGTTTAAATTTATCTGGGGCCAGGAAGGAAAGCCCAGCTGTGGCTGACTCTCTGAAGGGTACTGACACCCTTGATGGGTGATGGGGCGGCACTGCTGCCTCACAGCATCAGTCCTTCCCATGACTGTGCGGGTTTCCTCCGGGTGCTCTGGGTTTCCTCCCACAGTCTGAAAGACCTGTTGGTCAGGTGCTAAATTTTCCCTCAATGCACCCGAACAGGCACCAGAGTGCGGCAACACACTAATTTTCACAGTAACTTCACTGCAGTGTTAATGTAAGTTGACTTGTGACACTAATAAGTGAACAAAACCCAGTCGCCACGGTCAAACTGCCCCCCCTCCCCCTCCTTGCGCTTAGCCCAACCCAGTGGAAAGGAAGGCTGCGGCTCCATACTTACACTCAACGGACAGAGAGGAGAAAGAAGCAATGATTTCCAGGGAAGGCGATGAAGCAGAAATAATGATCAAGGGAGCAACTGGGATGCGCTCAACTGACGAAGGAAGGATGTTGCACACAGAAGTCGATGGTTGGAATTCCAATGCATTTTAAACCCGTGCCAGAATTGGGCCTACTTTGGGTTAACTCACCTGGGCTATGCGATACACGTGTGAGCCACATCACAGACAATCTAACCTCCCCCTCCCTGCAGCAACAACTGGGTGCAACTTATATATTTTGTTTAAAACGCTCTCGAGTACGCAGCTTCCAGAAGGCTCACTATCTGAAAGCTCAAAACAGCAAAGGCAAGAACATCTCCGTCACCGATGCCACCGACTCAAAACTCCAGGCGGCCTGGATCGTCTGATCTGAACTGTGCAATCCTCAGAGATTGGACCACGACATCAAGTCTGACCCCCTCCCCCTCACGTCCGTTTTAAAATCTTTGGCCGTCAGGCCCCTGCCCAAATTGAAAACTGAGATCCAAACAGGTAAAAGTGGCTGGTTTCAAATCCCTTGCAAGCTCTTCATGCAGCGTTCGATGGTAGGCTCAGTCAGACCTGTGCAAAGTATAAGCAGCACTTCTCCTCCTCCCCTGCACATTTTGCGCAGTTCAGGCCAGACGAAGAGAATAGCAAAGGTATTTTGAAAAAAAACACTGCAAATCGCTAAACATCAAGCATTTTAAGCCAGCGACAGATACTTAAGTTTCAGCACTTGTTATGACACAAACTTTCACCTGTGACTGTAGATCCACCTGGAAAAGAGGTGAGAGCATGCATTTGTATGGCCTGAGAATATAAAGTCTTATACATTAGTTCCTTCTGAACATGAACCTCATTTCCCACATCTATAATGTTCCACAGGCATAGTTTTTTTAAAAAAATTCATTCATGGGACATAGGCATCACAGACTGGGCCAGCATTTATTACCCATCCCTAGTTGCCCTTGGAGGGCAGTTGAGAGTCACCCACATCGGTATGGCTCTGGAGTCACATGTAGGCCAGACCAGGTAAGGACAGCAGATTTCCTTCCCAAAAGAGGCAATAGTAAACTAGATAGGTTTTTTTTCAGCAACTGACAATGGTTTCATGTCATCAATAGATTCTTAATTCCAGACTTTTTTTTTTATAGAATTCAAATTCCACCATCTGCCATAGTGGGATTTGAACCCAGGTCCCAAGAACATTAGCTGAATTTCTGGATTAATTAGGTAAGTGATCACAGCACTGGGCCATCATCTCCCCTGAGCTGTTAACTTCTTTGTCGTTAACAAATGTATTCAACAAAGTCTGCCCTTGTCCCCCCACCCCCGTTACCACCTCCTATAACACAACCGCACCAACAGATATCACTGCCCAATATTCCCCACCCCAGTGAACTTCCTGCTGCTCACAAACCGAGCAGGAGACTTGAGCAATCCATCGGCCTGTACTCTGCATCTTCACAACTCAAGGTGGAGAAGGTACCTGCAGCAGTTCAGGACAGCCCACCTTGAGCTCCCGGCAGATAGGCAGTGACCTCAAAAACCCAAAACGCCACACCCACTTCCCAACAAAACCTCACAGTCAGCCAAACATGGCCACTTGGCTCCTGAGAGAGCTTGTTGGAGGAGGAGTCGCCTTTTATCAGCTGACCACTCCACCAATGACCAAGGCTGATTGCACTGCAACATCTCTGGGACATGATCGCGCAAAAGATAAAACCAAAAGCAACATTTTCTCAACTACTCTTCACTTCTTGTGCTGAAAGAAAGCATTTCAAAGATTCCATGCCACACAGAAACAGGGCTTTTAGAATTAGCTGATATAACTTCAATAGGAAATCAACAGGTAATTTTGGACTAAAGACTCCCAAAGCTTTTGAGCAGTAGGGATTTTTCTATTGTTAACTAATTGATCAACATGATCAGATAACTCTGTTGTGTCCTAACAATTAGGAAGAAATGGAATGGACCTTGCTCCTTTTCCTATTTAATCACATTTCAACTCATTTTTTTCTGGACACAGCAAGCAGGAAGTAACTTATCCTTGCAGGAAAAGTGAGGCACTATAGGAAAGGGAAGCTTCCCCATTTTACTGTGTGTTAGGACTGAACTGGAAGATGTGGAATTTGGCCTGTTGCCATGTTAGATCCTGGAATGAAAGGCAAGGGAGTGGGGCCAACTGAACGCACCATCAAGTGAGAAACATCTGCTGACTTTCACAAAAATATCTTCTGTCAAAAATAAATCAAAAGCTCAAAAACCACCTGATTGGTTGATGAATGGATCAAGAGAATCCACCTCCCTGACTGTCCCACTAATGTAACCTCAGTCATAAAATCCCCACGGTGCAGGAGGAGGCTATTCATCCCATCTAGTCTGAGCTGACTCTCCGACAGGGCATCCCACCAGACTCTATCCCCACAGTTTTACCGTGCTAAAACCACTGCTCCTTAGCATATATCTTGTTGACACTCGGGGACAATTCAGCTCGGCCAATCCACCTAACCTGCACATCTTTGCGAGGGAGTTTGACAGACTATAGACTGGCGAATTTCTTGCACACCAAGAGATACTGCTCCAACCAATATACATATTATGGGTTGTTTCCTTGGCACTGCACACCTCACAGCTAATAACAATTCCAGCAGCTTCACTTTCCCACAAAGGAATACTAAAAGATGACAATCACACCCAATCCTGCCTTATTAAGCTGACTTATTCGAGGGCATTTCACTTAATAAAAATGCAAAAAGGCACACTTACTGCAGGCTATCAGCACATTTTTAAACTTTTTTTAAAAATGAACTGTGTTAGCTTTCGGGAAGAATAGTTGGGCGGTACACTGGTTCGCACTGCTGCCTCACTGTGCCAGGGACCCGGGTTCAATTCTCGGCTTCAGTCATCGTCCGTGTGGCGTCTACACACTCTCCCCACGTCTGCATCGGTTTGCTCCCACAGTCCGAAAGACATCGGGTTTGGTGCATTGGCATGCTAAATTCTTCCTTGGTGTACCTGACTGGAGTGTGGTAACTAGGGGATTTTCGTAGTAATCACATTACATTGTTAATGTAAGACTGCTCGGGACAACAATGAATAAACTTTAAACCATGTCCCATTTAATGAACAGGTTCCTGTCAGGTATAGGACAAATATTCCCAGATAGTTGGAGATTCAACTTGTCAAATATTACAACAGCAAACCTTGCCAAAACATAGCATTTCACCTGACTTCAGTTGATGGATTCAAAACTGCTTTTCCCTACAATCTGAGCACAAATAACATGGCAACCAATTATGTATTTAATGCAAATAATTCATCCTCCACTGATTCTCCTGTCTGGTTACCTGCATTTTATTCACAAATAAGTCTTCTAAAAAGTTTTAAGTGAGAGGCTGGCTGAGGATTTTTCATGGAGTAACAATTAGATGAACAAATTGGTTGACACAGTGGTTAGCACTGCTGCCTCACAGTGCCAGGGACCTGGGTCCCTGTCTGTGTGGAGTCTGCATATTCTCCTCATGTCTGTATGGGTTTCCTCCCGGTGCTCCCATTTCCTTCCACAGTCTGAAAGACACGCTGATTAGGGTGCACTAACCCAAATAGGCGCCGGAATGTGGCGACTAGGGGAATTTCACAATAATTTCCTGGCAGTGTTAATTTAAGTCTTACTTGTGACTAATAAATAAATTTAAAAAAAAATTCACATCAGTGTGACAAAGCCACAAGGTATATTCATGCCAACCATTCACTCAAAGAGAGAGCAAATCAGGACTGGAGTCATCCACATACCATTGAGGTTGCTTCCTGGGGTCAAGGAGCCACCTTGCTTCTGTGTGTCATACGCGGGGCCAATGTTGGAAAGATCCTATAAGAGAGAAGATTTAAAACAGCAAACTAGTTTCAGACCAAGAACACAAGCACTTAGAACAGGTCAAAGCGTCCACGACAGGGTGAATGGTCCTCTTTGGAATGAGAAAACATTCAATAGCAAACCTCAACGTGTGCTTTTTAACCCTGTTCTCTACACTAACTGTGACTGTAACCCTATATTCTGCATTCCCCCCTCCTCTGTGAACGGTATGCTTTGTCTGTACCTGTGTACAACACATGTGATAATAATAATTCAAATCTTTTAAACCACAACAGAATTTCACCTGACGTATTTTTAATCCTGAGATAAAAGTTAGAAATGGCTCCAAGATGGCACCAGAGTGTGACTTCTTACAAGCTGTGCCAGTGTACCATCTAATTTTATTTTTACTTTTGTTCTATGCTTTTAAAATTGTGCGCAAAATCTCTTCCCTTTCTTGATTTAAGCAGATCTTTCTCTATATCCTAGTTATGACTGTAACAGTACATTCTGCATTCTCTCCTTTCTTTCTTGATGAATGGCCTGCTTTGTATATATCAGGCGCAAAGTACATTATTTTTCAGAGTGTTAATAAGTGTGACAATAATAAATTAAACCAAATCACCCTATCAAGCCCTCCCAGTTACACTACCTCTCAATGTTCACAACTCCAGAGCAGATGAGCCCCATTCTGATCAATTTGTCTTCACAATGAAATGCCACGTTGCTGAAAACAACCTTGCAAATCTTATTCGTTCAGTTTTAGTGTCGTGATCCGAGGAAGCGTGTCCTTGCTGTGGAGTGAGCACAGCAAAGGTTGACCAAGATGATTCCTGGGATGGCAGGTCTGTCATACGAGGAGACTAAGTCAGTTAGGATCGTATTCATTGGAATTTAGAAGAGCGAAGGGGATCTCATATGAACTTATAAAATTTTAACAAGATTAGACAGGGTACATTCTGAAGAACTTTTTCTGATGTTGGGACAGTCCAGAACTAGAAGTCATAGTTTGAGGATAAGGAGTAAATCTTTTACAACTGAGGTGAGATGAAATTTCTTCACCCAGAGGGTGGCGAATGTATGGGATTCACTGCCACAGGAAGTAGCTGATGCCAAAACATTATCTGATTTCACAAAGAAATTGGAGAACAATGCCTCTCATCTTCCCCGTGCGCAGCAGAGATCTTACCTGGTCCAGCAGACCAAACTTGGGGTAGTCTTCCTGTGGGTCTTTGCTGCCAGGATCTGGGTTCTCCTTCACCAGAAACACATCTCGCTCTTTGGTCTGAAATTTCAGGCACACTCAGGATTGGTTACTGGTTCCACAACTCAGCCCAAACATTAAAACTGAGGGATGATCACTGAAAACAATGAAACTTTTTCTACCCAGATGCAACACACACCGTCAAACATGCTGACATTTACTCAGGTACACAAATTATTCATGACACCAGATGCTAAGTACTTGTTATCCTCTAATATAGCGTCTTGGGATCCTCTAGAGCAGAAGGGCGGCACAGTGGTTATAGCACTGCTGCTTCACAATGCCAGTGACCTGGGTTCGATTCGCAGCTCGGGTCACTGTCTGCTTGGAGTCTGCACATTCTCCCCATGGGTTTCCTTCGGGTGCTCCAGGTTCCTCCCTCAGTCCAAAGATGATGTGGAGACACCGGCGGTGGACTGGAGTCACCACAATAAATAGTCTTACCATACTAGGTTAAAATCCAACAGGTTTATTTGGTAGCACAAGCTTTCTCAGTGTTGCTCTTTCATCAAGTGAGTGCAGGATTTGGTTCACAAACAGCGTCCATACATGCCCTGTTTGTGAACCAAATCCTGCACTCACTTGATAAAGGGGCAGCACTCCAAAAACTTGTGCTACCAAATAAGCCTGTTGGACTTTAACCTGGTGTTGTGAGACGACTTACTCCAAACATGTGCAGTTTAGATTGATTGGCCATGCTAAATTGATCCTATTTTCAGAGGGGGGGGATAAACAGGGTAAATATTTGGGATTACGGGAATAGGGCCTGGGTGGAACTGTGGTCAGTGCAGATTTGATGGGCCGAATGGCCTCCTTCTGTACTTGCAGGGATTCTATGAGCCTCAATGAAGTGAGCACTCTGGGTACAACACTGGAGCAGAGGTCTTCAGTTTTACTTCATGGGTGAGCCCATGGATTGGAAAGCTTTGCTGACCTGGGTCATCATATTCTTTCAGGCAAGTGCCCACTTGCTGAAGGATAAGGCTAAGCTCTGAAGGATAAAGCTGCCTTGCTGACCTTTGGCCCAACTCCTGTGCAAATAAAACATAAACTATGGCAGCAACTTGGGTCTGTTCCCATGGGAGAACACACTCACCATCGTCTTGACAATGTTGTTTGGCCAAGTGATCTTGCTGGGCCTTTGCCGTGTGGTCAAACACTCCCAGTATTTGTCGATGAAAGGTATGATGTCCTGCAGAGAAACAACAGGGCCAGGTACAAGAACATGAGGTCAAACCAGTGCTGAACATCGAGAAAAATAAACCAACAGTAGACAATATGTCAGAACTCTGGATTGAGAATACCACTGGCAACCCAACTCCCCTCTCCTCCCAAGTCAGACATTCCCACTATCTGGAGGGACAAGTATCTGTCATGGAACATCGAATCTCATATGGCAATGAGGAAAACCTGCAGGCTTTTCAAAATTCTTTCACGTTCTTCATTTCTGTGAGCCTACTTGTGACATGAATAAATACACCTAAGCTTAAAACCTCATACCTTATCCTTGGAGAACATGGTTTTGGGGTGTTCACCCTGTGTTCGGGAACGCCAGGTTAGATTTGCAAGGCCTGTTAGACACATTTCCTTCAAATCTGCAAGGGAAAACAAAAGCTGGCATTTTTACTTTACATAAAATCACTCAAATCACTTTGAACCAATCAAGCCTTTTCCAACTGCAATCGCTACTCCCATGTAACAAGTGCAGCAGCCAATTTGCACATAGCAAGATCCCACAGGTTGCAATGTGATCGTGGCCATTCTCAATCATGTTAAGTGAGGGATAAATATTGGTCAGAGCACCATGGAGGACGGCCTGCTCTCCTTCAAAGTGGGATCTTGTCCGTCCACCAAACAGAGCCCTCGGTTTATACAGGAACATAGGAACTAGGAGCAGAAGCAGGCAATTCAGCCCTTCGAGTTTGCTCAGCCATGCAATCAGATCATGGCTGATCTCTCCCTGGAACAGAGTTGATGTTTGATATCAATGACATCAGAATTCTGCCCCTCGCTTCACTGATGCTGCCGGATCTACTCCGGCATTTTCAATTTGGATTTCAGATTTCCAGCTTTTTTTTGTGCTTCTGACAACACTGCCGATCGAGTCAGTGCTGAATTTATTGCCCCCATACCTATCCCAACAGCAAACTCTACTCTTGCCGTGAACTATTGCAGGTTCGATCTTAACAATCCCTTCAAACCTTACACATCGGAAATAGGAGCACCTGGGGGCCATTCGGCTTTACTCCACCGTTCAACATGACCACGGCTGATCCTGTATCTCAATGTCACACTCCAGCGCTCTCTCCACAAACTCCTTGATGCCAGTCTAGTCCTATTCTAGTCTAGTCCTTTCTAGTCTATTTTCTCACGTATATTCAATGACTTGGCCTTCGCAGCCTTCTGCGGTAGAGAATTCCACAGGTTCATCATTCTCTGAGTGAAGACATTTCTCATTTCAGTCCAAAATGGCTATCCCCAAATCTGAGATCGTGACCCTTGTTGTAGATACCCTCTTCAGCTAGAGGAAGCAACTTCCAGTCTCTACAGCCCTGTGAAAATTTTACACATTTCAATCATAGAATAGATTCCCGACAGCGCAGAGAGAGGCCATTCAGCCCATCGCATCTGCACCGACCATAATCCACTTAGGCTCTATTCCCCTAACCCCAATGTATTTACCCTGCTAAACCCTTCTTATCTTTCCAGATTACAGACATAGTCAACTCAATCTCTCCTCATGCGACAATCCTGCCATTCCAGCAATCAGACTGGTGGATCTTCACTGCCCTCCCTCAGAGGCAAATGTCTGCTTTCTTAGGTATGGAGCCCCCAAACTGGACACAGTAAATACACTAAAAAATAAAACAGAGTTTCCAAAGCTAAAAGAATCCACACATCAGCATGGCATATCAGAAAATCAAATTGCGTGTTAGAAGATTGTGGTTGAGAAAGACAACACTATCTCCAGAAACAACAGAACCAAAGATGTTCGAGTTAGGTTGACCGGCCATGCTAAATTGACCTTTAGTGTCGGGGGATTAGCAGGGTAAATAGGTAGGGTTACAGAAATAGGGCCTGGGTGGGATTGTGGTCAGTGCAGATTTGATTGGCTAAATGGCCACATTTTGCACTGTAGGATTGTATAATTATATTAACTTTAAAATTTGAGCTGGGACATTGAGGGATGATGTCAGGAAGCACTTCTTCACCACAAAAAAGGATGGTGGAAATTGAGAACAATCTTCCCTAAAAACCTATGGACACTCGGGGTCAACTAAAAATTCCCAAAGCAAGATTTTTTCATAGGCAGGATTACAGAATCGAGGTGGAGTTACATTACAGATCAGTGCTGATCTCAGTGACTGCTGGGACAGACTCAAGGAGTTGAATGACCTCCTCCAGATTCATCTGGTGAGAGGGGGACAGGGTCAGGTTTCACCCCACATGCTCTATCAATCCAACAAGAATGGACATGTACTACTGTCCAAGACACAGAGAGAGACCTCCCAGCTGTGTGACTCCAGGATGCATCCTCAAGAAACATAAACTGATCAACGCCATTAGCCTTTTACACTTCAAAATCATTATTCCTAGTCACAGCGCTTTACCAAAGGGAATCAAATCAAGGACGACCCTACACAGGCTCAGTGCGCTTACTTGCTTGTTTTCGGAGGAAGTAGGTGTTTCCACTGTGGTGACACATGTTACAGTGGAATATGTAGTTGGTCATGAACGGTAAGCAGGATCTGCAAACAAAGAAAAAGCAGCAATCAAACCCAGGGCAGAATTTGCAAACTCACCCCTGGTCAGTATTTCAAAATCACCTTGCGTTGTGCTTTCATTGAGTGTGGGTAGAAAGGACTGAGGTCACAGTAGCTTTGTTACTGCACTCACACACACACACATTTCATCATCAACAACAACTCAAGAAATCAAAAGCTGGGTAAAAAAGCTCATCTCAGGAATGGTGACCATGGAACTACCTGATTGTCATGGCAACATGGGACAGCGGTCAGCACTGCTGCCTCACAGCGCCAGGGACCTGGGTTCGATTCCCAACTTTGGTCACTGTCTCACCTGGTACAATCCTATCCATCAGAAAAGATGATTTGCCATCCTTACCCATGCTGGGGGACACCAGGTCTCCAACAATTGAGTTTGAAAATTTCAAGGGTGGCACAGTGGTTAGCTCTGCTATCTCTTGGCACCAGGAACCTGGATTCAATTCTGGCCTTGGTTCACTGGCCGCACGGAGTGTGTACATTCTCCCCACGTCTGTGCAGGTTTCCTCCGAGTGCTGCAGTTACCTCCCACAGTCCAGCCCAAAGATGTGCGGGTTAGATGGTGCCAGCTAGGGGCTTGTGTGCTGCTTTCAAACCACAGGAAGGCCAGAGGAAAAAACATGGGCTGGCACCATCCCCTTGTCAAACAGTGAGGCTGTATGAGCCATCAGCAATCAGGGCTTAACTATGACCACCTCAATGAGGTACCAAAGGCTGTCAGGGCCCTGACTCGCTATCCCACACTTCCCAACAATCCGTTCGCAACTCTACAAACACAACAGGCCATTCAGCCAACGAGAATACTCTGGCCTCTTAAGGATTCATGCTAAATACTCCTCCCCTTTCAACGGATCCGTCTATTTTTTCCTCTCCCATGCACTTGTCCAGTTTCCCCATAAAACATTCTGACCATTTATCTTAGCCACTCCCGGTGGCAACGGGCTCCACATTCTCACAGCTCTCTGACAAAGATATTCTGCTGAAAGGGTGATTCGATTTCCTGGTTTCTATCTTATATTTACAGCCCCAAGTTTGGGTCTCCCTATAAATCCATTTAATACTCTGAAAGCCTCCCTCAAGTCCTCTCCCAGACTTCTCTTTCCTGGACAGCAGAAGGTTGCTGAATGTTTCCTGTTCAGTCAGAGCTCCCACTTGTTTTGATTTGATTTATGTTTGTCACGTGTATTAGTGTACATGAAAAGTATTGTTTCTTGCACACAGTGCAGAGACAGCATGCCATTCAATTCCACCACTATTCTTGTGAATCACTATTGCCCCTCCTCCAGTAACTCTACATTAGAGTGTAATCTGGAGATGAGAAGGGCACACAAATTGCCCAAGTGTGGTCCTGCCAGACTTAAACATGTGCTTACAATGACTGCCCTGCTTTTCAATGACACTGCTCTAAGCAAAACATAGAAAATTTTCACCAATCTCGCCCAATTCCACAGGGTCAGGTTGATTTAGGGTGAGGCCAAATCGAATATAACAGTAGAAAATTAAATTAAATCAGCTTAAATCAATGTGGTTGCTTTACTGCCTCAGAGTGTAGGAACTGTAAACCCATGCTGCTGGCCCGAGTACAGGACAAGTTGGAAATTACATACGTCGTATCAAGTCCGAACGTGTCTGCCGAGAACCATTTGACACAGATCCCACACTGGAGCTCCACTCCACCGAGGTGCCGGACAGATTCCTCCTCAACCGCCCCTGTCTGCTGAGTATCCACTGCTTCAGTGCTGTCACCAGATGCCTCCTGGAAAAACCAAGGATAATGACAATCTTGGACTTGGAAAAAAGAGGTAATGTTTCACCATCTAGCCTGTGGGAGCAACACAACACAAAGTCTCAGCATTGTAGGAGGCCATTTGGTTCATGGCACCAACTCTTCAAAACAGCATCTTATCCAAACCCTGCACATTTACCCTGACCAATCCACCTAACCCGCACATCTCTGGACTGTAGGAGGAAACCCACGCAGACACAGGGAGAACGTGCAAACTTCACAGTCGCCCATGGCCAGAATTGAACCCGGGTCCTGGAGCTGTGAGGCAGCAGTGCTAACCATGGTACCATCAGGCTCAAGTATTTGCCACAGATTTGGATCAAGTTCGAAGACAGGATTGTAATGTTCAGCACTCCCCAATTCAACAATCATCGAAAACTAACCCACCAAAGTCGTCAAAGGAGAACCCCAAGAGTCAAAAAATGCTGACATTGACCACTCAGATAAAGGATATCAATAGTCAAAGGTTGGCGGCAGAGAACAGTGAGAAATGACCCTGGTGCCCTGTGAAAACTGCTCAGGGACAGGAGAAACAGCAATGCACAAATCTCAGATGGGAGTGGGTCAGATTCCTCAAACTATACCGAAGTACGAGGCTGCTGTTGACAGAGACTTGAGTTCGACAAGGCAGCAAAGCACAGACTGTCCAGATACAGCGGGACGTCAGTGACTGGAGTGTGAATAAACACACTGAGCACACGGGTCCCACCTCACCTGGACAAATTAAACAACACTCATACTTACGATATCTTTTCCAACAGAGGACTCCGTTTCCATTGTCATGTCAGCCAGTGTAGAATCACTGTAAACAAACAAAACACAGCATTACTGAACGTTGCAGAGATGGTTCAGTTAGAACTAAGTACAGCTTCGACACACACCTGGTGTCACAAACCCAATTTGCTGCTGACACTAAATCTTTAGAAAACTATAGTTCAGTGCTACATTCAACTCTGGGGGCTACACTTCAGGAAGGATGTCAGAGCTGAGGAGAGGAACCGGATTTCTCCAAATGGTAGTGGGGAAAGGGGGAGTCTGAGGCCAGGACTGCCCCGCTTGGAGCACAGAGGAGAGATTCCAACGAGACATTCAAGCCTCAGAGGGTTTTCCAGACAGGAGGCAAACCAGGAACTGTTTCCTTTGGCAGGAGAGTGAGATGTTAGGAGATTTCAGATAATTAGCACAGCAGCCAGAGACAAACTGGGATGACCCTTCCCCTGCCCCCCAAATGCTTTCTCTTGCCCATTTTGATTTGTTACAATGCGGAAGGCACTCGCTGAATGGTAGAAGCTGGTTCAAATGTCCTTTTGAAATGGAATTGGAAAATTACAAGAGGGAGGGACTGGCTTCTCTCTCTCACATGAGATGCTTGACGTTTGGTTAACGTTGCAGAGTGTTGCATCTGGTCTGGCCATCTCTGCCTTGTGTTCTGCAGAGGAAGACAGCGGATTGAGAAGGTGCAGGGATTTGCCATTTTTCCTGGGTAGACTCCTTTGCTCAGCGATCCTACTCATTCCTTCCCAACGCCCTTCCAAACAGTCAGCGTGCAGAGGTGGCTCTGCTCTGCCAATGTCTCTTAGCTCACTGTGTACCAAGTACCTGAACCAGGGAAATATCTGTCAGACTGAAGGGAACAGAGGGGAGTCGAGGACAGTCCAGAAAGACTGGGTTTCACTGAAAGCTCATCCATGATCGTATTCGACTGAGCAGCGAGCTGAACAATCTCCTCCAGCTTCTGGTGGAGAGCCAGTACGGACATGTGGGCTAAATGAATGGCCTCCATTCGTGGATAGAGTAAAAGCTGGGTGAAAATTGAGAAGGGGGGGTGTGGAGAAGGGGGGGGAGAGGAGAGGGGGGGGGAGAGGAGAGGGGGGGGAGAGGAGAGGGGGGGGAGGGAGAGAGGGGAGGAGAGAGAGGAGAGGGGGGGGGAGAGGAGAGGGGAGGGGGGAGAGGAGAGGGGGGGGGAGAGGAGAGGGGGGGGAGAGGAGAGGGGGGGGGAGAGGAGAGGGGGGGAGAGGAGAGAGGGGGGGGGAGAGGAGAGGGGGGGGAGAAGAGAGAGGGGGGAGAGGAGAAGGGGGAGAAGGAGAGGGGGAGAGGGGGAAGGGGGGAGGAGGGGGGAAGGGGGGAGGGAGGGGGGAAGGGGGAGGGAGGGGGGGAGGAAGGGAGGGGGGAAGGGGGGAGGGAGGGGGGGAAGGGAGGTGGGGGGGGAGGGAGTGGGGGGGGGGAGGGATTTGGGGTAAGTCCTGTCTCTCCCTCCTCCTCTCCCTCTGTCCCTCACCTTCCTCCTCCGCCTCCTCCTCCTCCGGGACTCTCTCCTCCCACTCCCGCTCCCGCCGCCGCCATCTTGCTGCGCGCGCTCCCGGTCTCGCGAGAATCCGCCGCCGTTACGTGAGTGCGTGCGCGCGCTCGCTGTTAAAGTCATCGCGCTGTCGGCGGAGAGAAATCCCAGTGACTCTCCACACCATCCACTCGTGTGTGTGAGAGAGAGAGAGTGTGTGTGTGCAACAGCTCACCCAGCCAGCAAAGAAACTCTGAGCAGCAATTCCACCCAGAAACTGTCCCTTAACACCCCCCCTTAAACACCTCCACCCTCCCTCCCCCCAAAAAACAACACAATTCCTCAACAGTGCACAGTGCAATCCCAAACAAGGCTGACAGTTGTTTGGATGCTGTGCTCTGTTTGAAATGACTCTTCTTTGAAGCTGGATTCTCCTGACCAGTCACACCAAATGGACCAGATTTAGACTCACCTGAGGGAGGGTCCGAAGGAGTTGTCAGCTCGATGGGTTGAATGCCTCCTTCTGCGCTGTATGAAGGGGTTCCTCCCACACCTTCCCTACTCAACCCTAGCACCTCTCGTCATTTTGTCCAGTTCTTCCCCAACAACCTTCCACTCAGGAAAGATTCCAAGGCCAAGTCACTTAAATTTTCCTGAAATTTAAGATCCCAACTCATACTTTGGGAGATTCAGTTCCAAACATTTTGACATTTGGAATTCACTTTGGTGTAGCAGCTTAACTAGCCCGTTGTGTCATAGATCATATGCAGGATCTCATAGTGCAGGAAGAGGCCCTTTGGCCCATCTAGTCTGCACCAATCACAATTCCACCCAGGTTCTACCCTCATATCCCTACATATTTTACCCACTAATCCCTCTAACATAAGCATCCCAGGATACTTATGAGCAATTTTTTAGCCTGGCCAATCAACCGAACCCGCACATCTTTGGGACTGTGGGAGGAAACAGGAGCACCTGGAGGAAACCCACACAGACACTAAGAGAGCGTGCAAGCTCCACACAGACAGTGACCCAAACCGGGAATTGAACCCAGGACCCGAGAACTGTGAAGCAGCAGTGCTAACCACTGTGCTACTGTGCCGTCCCATTGGGCATACATTTGTGTCATTGGACACCCATTCTGACAAGAACTCGATACGTGGTTCCATTAGAATTGAATGTTAGCTGGGGTTCAATCTGGTGGCAACAATCAAATTTTCCACTTCTGCAGAGAGAATTCCCACAGCACTTCACTGTTGAACATCCCAATGCACTGTGCAGCCGATGAAGCACTTTGGAAGTGCAGGCGCTGATAGTTATATCAAAGATTTAACAGTGCAACGGGGCAACTTTTAAATGGAATCTGACAGCATCACAGAAGGAGATGTTAAAACCACTCACAAAGAGCTGAGTCAGAGAAGGTTCACAGAAACTCTGCAGGGACACTGATGGTGATGTGATGGAAATCGGACATTTGCTGAAACAGCAATTTAAGTGGCTGAACAAGTTCTGTATCTGATATATACATGCAAAAACATACAAATATGCATACACACACATATATATATGCACAAACACACAAATTAGCATACATACACACACACACACACACACACATATCCATTTGTCACCACACATACACGCTTTTACCCAGTTTTTTTTTAATGCATATCTACAAACATATCCAAACACAGACATACACATATGCAGGCACAGGAACATACAATCAAAGGATCATAAAATCCTATAGTGCAGAAGGAGACCCTTCAGCCCATTGAGTCTGCATCAACCACAATCCCACCCAGGCCCTATTTCTGTAACCCCACATATTTCCCTGCTAAGCCTCAGAGTCTATGGGAGAATTTAGCCTGGCTAATCCACCTAAGACGCACATCTTTGGGAGGAAACCAGAGCACCTGGAGGAAACTCACGCAGACACGGGCAGGATGTGCAAATTCCATACAGACAGTAACCCAAGCCCGAGCTGGAATTGAACTTGGGTCCCTAATGCTGTGAGGTAGCAGTGCCAACCGCTGTGCCACCCAGACACACACACGCGCGTGTGTGTGCGCACAAACACACCAATTTCTCTGAAGACTAAGAAAATTTGGCATGTCCGCTATGACTCTCAACAACTTTTGCAGATGCACCATAGAAAGCATTCTTTCTGGTTGTATCACAGCTTGGTATGGGCTCCTGCTCTCCCAAGACCGCAAGAAACTACAAAAGGTCGTGAATGTAGCCCAATCCACGCAAACCAGCCCCCCATCCATTGACTCTGTCTGCACTTCCCACTGCCTCGGCAAAGCAGCCAGCATAATTAAGGATCCCACACACCCCGGACATTCTCTCTTCCATCAGGAAAAAGATACAGAAGTCTGAAGTCATGTACCAAGCGACTCAAGAACAACTTCTTCCTGCTGCTGTCAGACTTCTGAATGCACTTACCTCGCATTAAGTTGATCTTTCTCTACAACCTAGCTATGAGGGTTAGACTACTCTCCTTCTCTCTGAACAGGACGCTTTGTTTGTATGGCATGCAAGAAACAATACTTTTCACTGTATTCTAATACATGTGGCAATAATAGCTCAAAATCAAACACACAAACACACACATATTTAAAAATATACAAGCAAGCACACATGCACAAACCCAAGCAAACATAAAGATACATGTACATATATACGTACAAACATATACAAGCACACACTCACACAGATAAATAAACAAACATACAGACACATAAACACTTAGGCAAACATATGCAATGTTCTGAAGAAAGGTTATTGACTCGAAATGATAACTGTCTCTCTTTCTCCACGTTTGCTATCCAGACCTGTTGAGGTTTTTCAGCATGTTCTGTCTGATTTCAGATTTCCAGCACCCGCAGTATCTGGTATTTGCAATGGTGAACAGGAGTGGGTGTAGATTAGTGTATGCGACAGTAAATGAATTGGCAGTGTGAATGAGGAGCAACTCAAAAAAGTGCTGATACAGGGTGTTCAGAATGTTGGAGTTGTGTGGCTCAGTATGAAGTATCCGTGTCGACAACTGCCAGGCTAATACCTTACTGCTGACCAGAGAATGTGGCCTGACCATTCTCGAACCACAACAGTCTTTCATCTTTCACGTTCAAGGTGCCTGTCGAAATGATAAATTGTGCCTCCAATGGTACAGTGGGAGGCATGGTAGCACAGTGGTTAGCACTGCTGCCGCACAGTGCCAGGGACCCGGTTTGATTCCCAGCTTGGGTTACTGCCTGTGTGCACCTTCTTCCCATGTCTGCGTGGGTTTCCTCGAGGCATTCCAATTTCTTCCCACCCTCCAAAGATGTGTGGGTTCAATGGATTGGCCATGCTAAATTGCCCCTTAGAGTCAGGGGGATTAGCTAGGCTCAATACGTGGGATTACGGGGATAGGGCCCAGATAGGATTATGGTCAGTGCAGACTCGATGGACTGAATGGTGTCCTTCTGCTCTGTTGGGATTCGATGATTCTAGCCTATGAATATTCTAACATTCAAGGTGTGTTTTGCTGAATCTGATTCTGATGTTAAGATGATCATCGACACGAATGTATCATCTCACATGAGAACACCATCCACCAGCTACATGATACATACTCTTGCAACTCTGCCAACATTGTCTACCTGATACACTGCAGGAAAGGATGCCCTGAGGCGTGGTACATTGGGGAGACCATGCAGACACTACAACAACGGATAAGTGAACATCACTCAACAATCACCAGGCAGAAGTGTTCTCTTCCTGGTGGGCGAACACTTCAGCAGTCACAGGCATTCAGCCTCTGACCTTCGGGTAAGCATTCTCCAAGGCGGCCTTCACAACACACAACAGCTCAGAGTCGCTGGGCAGAGACTGATAGCCAAGTTCCACACACATGAGGACGGCCTCAACTGGGATCTTGTTCATGTTACACTTTCTATAACCCCCACAACTTGCAAAATCTCACTAACCATCCTGTCTGGAGACAATACACATCTCTTTAACCCACTCACATTGTCTGTACCTTTAAGATTTGATTGCCTGCAAAGACTCGCATTCCAACCATTATCTTGTAAATGGAGTTTGTATGCCCTGTTTTGTGAACACAACTCCCACTCACCTGAAGGAGTAACACTCCGAAAGCTCGTGCTACCCGATTAACCTTGCCGGACTTTAACCTGATATTGTGAGACTTCTTACGGATGTTAGAGCAAGTCTGAATTTTGATGGAATCGCTATTCCTGCTGTTCAACAGATGGTGGCATCATTTCACCAGGATTCAGAGAAGTATTGCATTTTGACACAACTTTTCGCGACCACAGGATGTCCCCAAGAGCTTTACAACCAGTGAAATACTGTCTGAAGTGCCATCAATGTGTGTGTTTAGATGTTCTTCATTTTGTTCCTGTGTGTACATTTGTCTATACAAGAGCTTCAAGTTTTCAAGCAATGAAGAGACAGAGCACAGCAATGAGATAGAGAATCTGTGCAGCACTAATGATGCAGCTCTATGAGACTCTTGTCAGACCTCAGTTGGAGTATTGTGCGCAGTTCTGGTCGCATCGTTATAGGAAGGATGTAGAGGCTATTGAGAGAGTTCAGAGGAGATTTACAAGGATGCTGCCTGGATTGGGAGGCAGGCCTTATGAAGATAGGTTGAGGGAGCTGGGACTCTTCTCACTGAAGAGACGTAGGTTGAGAGGCGACCTGATAGAGGTTTATAAAATGTTGAGAGGAATAGATAGGGTGGATTCTCAGAGGTTATGTCCCCGAGCGGAAATGGTCACTACGAGAGGACACAGATTTAAGGTGCAGGGAAGCGAATACAAAGGAGATGTCAGGGGTAGGTTTCTCACTCAGAGGGTGGTCAGTGAATGGAACCCACTGCCGTCGGAGGTTGTTGAGGCAAACTCACTGGGGTCTTTTCAAAGACTTCTGGATGAGTATATTGAAAAGAATAGGATAAGGGGTTATAGATAGGTCTGTGGATTGGTAGATGTGATCGGTGCAACTCGTGGGCTGAAGGGCCTGTTTGTGCTATATTGTTCTATGTTCTATGTAATCTAGTGAACTGGTGTGACAAGAATAATCTCTCCCTCAATGTCAACAAAATGAAAGAGATTGTCCTCGAGAAGTGTAAGTGAGTTCATGTCCCCATCTGCATCAATGGGGACGAAGCAGAAAGGGTCGAGAGATTCAAGTTTTTAGGTGTCCAGATCACCCCCCAATGCTGACACTATAGTTAAGAAACACCACCAATGCCTCTACTTTCTCAGAAGTCAAAGGAAATTTGGTATGTCTGCTACGACTCTCACCAACTTTTACAGATGCACCTTAGAAAGCATTCTTTCTGGTTGTATCACAGCTTGGTTTGACTCATGCTCTGCCCAAGACCATAAGGAACTACAAAAGCCGTGAATGTAACCCAATCCATCACGCAAACCAGCCTCCCATCCATTGACTCTGTCTACACTTCCTGCTCCCTTGGCAAAGTAGCCAGCATAATTAAGGACCCCACATACCTCGGATATTCTCTCTTCCACTTTCTTCCATTGGGAAAAAGATACAAAAGTCTGAGGTCACGTACCAACCAACTCAAGAACAGCTTCTTCCCTGCTGCTGTCAGACTTTTCAATGGACTTACCTCGCATTAAGTTGATCTTTCTCTACACCCTAGCTCTGACTGTAACACAGCATTCTGTGCTCTCTCATTTCCTTCTCCATGAATAGTATGTTTTGTCTATATAGTGTGCAAGAAACAATATTTTTTACTCTATGCTAATACATGTGACAATAATAAATCAAAATTAAATCAAATCAAATCATCAGCAAACTTGAAAATCGAATTGAAGGAGAATTTGGCCGCACAGTCAAAGGTGCATAAGGAGTATATTAGTGGGGAGATTGAGAACACAGCCTTGTGAGGATGATTGTGAAGGAGATGTTGTTGCCTATCCTCACTGATTGTGGTCTAGGAGTTTGGAAGTTCAGGATCCAGTCCGTGTGTGTGTGAATGAAAATACTGTATGAAAACAGACATGAATCCCATCATCACAAAGTCAGCAAGGACCCAGTCAACGAGCTGTACCCACAGACAAACAGGCCAAAGTGAAGGGTATCGACTCCAACAATAACGTGTATTTACACAGTGCCCTTAACACAATAAAAAGGGATTCCACCGGAAATTACAAAGGTAAATTAGACACTCAGCCACAGAAGGAAATATTTGGATCGGTGCCCAAACGCTCATTCCAACAAGCAGGTTTAAATGAGTCGGAAAAGAAGTGGAAGGAATAGAAAGGAGGCAAGGCTTTGGTGGGGAGCTCACCAGAATCAAACAGAATGCCAGCGTTTAAGTTTAGTTATTAGTGTCATGAGTGGGCTTACATTAACACTGCAATGAAGTTATTGTGACAATTCCCTAGTCACGACTCTCTGGCACCTGTCTGGGTACACTGAGGGAGAATTTAACACAGATAATGTACCTAATCATGGGCAGTGAGAAGGCAGTGAGAAGGATGGAGTCAACAGTTGGGGATTTTATCTGGGAGACAAAACAATGGATTTGTTCTTCCCAATATTTAACTAGAGGAAGTTTCTGCTGATGGCTGAAATAACAAGCAACAAAATGAGAAGCAGTGAAGAAAAGTGGCAGTGAGACAGAACTGGGTCTGCTAATGTGCTTTCAAATAATATCCTCAAGGAGCAACATATTGGTGGGATGGGAAATATGAGGAGACAAGGATAGATGCTGGTGGAATACTAGAGGTAAACAGTGCAGGAATAGGGAGAGAAGCCACTGTGAGTGATTGTCCAGGTACAATTCAACAGACAAGAATGGATACAGGTCAGAGTGTTGTAACCCAGATGGACATGGAGGAGTGAGTTCAGGAGGTATAAGTGTGTCACAATCCCCACTCAATACAGTTAACAAGAGTAATTCACAAGGAATAACTCACCACCTGACTCCCCAAGGTCTGTCTATCCATCCGCTACAAGGCACAGGAATGTGACAAAATACTCTCCACTTGCCTGGATGGGTACAGCTCCAACAACACTCAAGAAGCTCAACACTATCCAGAATAAAGCAGCCCTGCATAATTGGCACCCCATCCAACACCTTAAACATTCAATCCCTCCACCACTGACGCTCATCTACAAGATTCACTGTAGGAGCTCACCAGGGCTCCTTCAACAATTCAAACCCACCATCTCCACTATCTATAAGGACAAGAGATGCAAATAGCTGGGAACACCACCACCTGCAAGTTCACCTCCAAACCACTCGGCATCCTGACTTGGAAACATATCAACCGTTCCTTCACTGTCGCTGGATCAAAATTCTGGAATTTCCTCCATAGCAACACTGTGAGTGTACCGACACCACATGGACTGCAGCAGCTCAAGAAGGCAGCTCACCATCACCTTCTCAAGGGGCAGTTGGGGATGGGTAATAAATGCTGGCCCATCCAGTGATACCCACCCATGAATGACTGGAACTAAACACCCACTGAGCAATCTTTTCTGCAGGGTTAAATTGATAGGAATGTTTAATTCTAGGGCTCTGATGAAACCCAGTCCAAATATTAACCCTTTCATGGTGTATTCAAATTCACCCGATTTTGATTTTAAAAGTGTTAGGTTTGTCACAATCTAAACTACAGAAGAGAACCTCAGAAATGTGGATTGAGTTGGTCGGCACCTGAGTCTAATCTTTACAACACTGTAATCTTTACCTGACCGTAATCTTTATCACACTGTAATCTTTATCACACTGTAATCTTTACCTGACTGTAATCTTTACCTGACTGTAATCTTTATCACACTGTAATCTTTACCTGACTGTAATCTTTATCACACTGTAATCTTTACCACACTGTAATCTTTACCACACTGTAATCTTTATCACATTGTAATCTTTACCTGACTGTAATCTTTACCACACTGTAATCTTTACCTGACTGTAATCTTCACCACACTGTAATCTTTACCACACTGTAATCTTTACCTGACTGTAATCTTTACCTGACTGTAATCTTTTCCACACTGTAATCTTTACCTGACTGTAATCTTTACCTGACTGTAATCTTTATCACACTGTAATAGTTGATAAGTATATGGAAGAGAAGGGAATGGTTTAGTTTGGAGGGGCATTGCTTTTTATATTGGTCGGCGCAACATCGAAGGCCGAAGGGCCTGTTCTGTGCTGTAATGTTCTATGTTCTATGTTCTATGTAATCTTTACCACACTGTAATCTTTATCACACTGTAATCTTTATCACACTGTAATCTTTACCTGACTATAATCTTTCCCACACTGTAATCTTTACCACACTGTTCAATCAGAATTTAATTTGAAAACTTTCTATATTATGGAGATCATCAAAGCAGACAGTATATCCTGGAACCACAAAACACTTCCCGATTTCCAATGGGAAGCTTGCATTTGTCTGTTTGATTAGGATCTGCATGAATTGCATTCAGAAAAAAGTAGTTTGCACTCGCAAGGAATCCAAAACTCAGAGCCAGCAGTATAGAACAATTATTAACACAATGAATGGGGATTTCAAGGGAAATCTCGCTCTCACAGGGAGCGGGAAGAATGTGGGGCTCACTGCCATGGGGAGTGGGGAGAATGTGGGACTCACTCCCATGGGGAGTGGGGAGAATGTGGGACTCGCTCCCATGGGGAGTGGGGGAGAATGTGGGACTCACTCCCATGGGGAGTGGGGAGAAAGTGGGACTCACTCCCACATGGAAGGGGGAGAGGGAAGGAAGGCTTGGATTTGAATGAAGAAACACATTCTAGATGAATGCTGACTGCTGTAGCAATATCAGTCAGAGAGCCACTAGGGACCATGACAACATTTATAGAAAAGGCGGGGAGTGGGGGGGGAGGGGGTGGTGCTCTCTAACTGCCTCTGAAACTTTCTCTCCCGGCACCCAAAGGCAGTGTCTGCTGACCGGGGGAGGGGGGAAATCTGATGACAGAATCAATCTGATCATGTAGCTGACCTCCGCCCCTCACCCTCCCCCACCCCCCCCCCCCCACCCCCAGAGAGAGAGGGAGAGAGAAATGAATGGATAATTAAATGAATTTTCCTTGTAGCTGAGCAATTAGCGGTTAGTTTACACTGCTGGTTTCAAAGGAGCCGGGAACTCACACCTCACTGACCTGAAACCCGTCCCTCTTATCTCTCCCTGCAGCTATTTCTGTGCTGAAATCTTCAATCCACTCACCAGTTGAACTCCACATTAATTCTCACCCCCTCCCTCTGCAGAATGTAATTTTGTATTTCGAGGGTTCAAATCCCAATTTTCCAATTACACACCATTCTCAATCCCCGCCACCTCTGGCCCTATTATGGATATATCAGAGGTGGGATGGGGAGGTGGTGTCGAGTCAGTTCTCTGGGATAGGATTAGTGGCTGGATTGGCCGTGGCGGGTCCTTTTGATGTGATTTAACCTGGGACAAAGCGCTGATCTGATCAGGGTCTGAGTGTTCAGAGAACAATCTGAGAGAGAGATAATTCCACAGCTCTCTCTCTCTCTTTCCCTCTCTCCCAATTAGGGAAAAGTGGATTCTCCAGAGATCTGGATGTCTGTTCCCCTGAGGAAGACTGAGGAGGTGAGACCTTCCCCCCCCCCCCCCCTTTTAACTTTGACAAAGAGGTCACTTGAACTCGAAAGGTCAGCTTTTTTACACAAGCTGCCAGACCTGCTGCGATTTTTTTCCCCCAGCATTTTCCGTCTCGTACACAACTCTCCAAAACATTTCTGTAAAGATTTAAAATCAGGTTGATGCGTGTCACAAGTCTTTAATCTCACAGCCTTTCCCCTCGTGAATGTAGCTTGGAAATTCTCAGTGGAAGCCCCCCCCTCCCTGTGGTGGAGGATTTAGCTGCCTTCTCCCTGGGAGATGGGATGTCCCCCCTCTCCTTGACTCATGGAGCCGAGACTGGGACTCTCTCCCAAGATGTGTTGTCTCCCCTCAACTGGGAAAGGGGAATTTTTGCATATTAGTTGGGAGCTTTCTCTGAAGAAGAAGGGCGGGTTGAGTTGTGCAGACACCTGATTTGAGACACAGCACTGAACTTGTGTGTGTGGGTGTGTGTGTATTGAGGGGAGCTGAGTGTGTGTGTGTGTGCCTATCAGAAGGCTCTGGGGAGATCAAAGAGGTGTCCTTGTCTATATAAGACTCAGCTCTTGTCACTCTCTCACTTCCAGTTTCTTGCCCACTGCTGTCAGTCTGAATCACTCTCCTCCAAACCCCTCGGATGTCTGCCAGTTTCCACCGGCTGTCCCGGCTGGGAGCCTGGACTGTGATCCTGGTGTTTCTGTTCAGTCCCTCCGCCCTCCTGGGCAGCCCCGTCCGGGAGTCAGCCAGGGGGAGAGCACGGGAAGATCCCAGCAGCCAGGGCGGTTATCCGGTCTACATGCTGCAGCTGTACAGGCTAGTGACAGGGCGGGCGGCCAGGCACATCTCAGCCCCCGAGCAGGCAGCGGTCAGACAGGCGGATGAAGTACTCAGTCTGCTGGCCAGAGGTAAGGCCAATGTTTCTCTCTCTCCGTCCCTTTTCTTTGCTCTCTGCTGTCCTGGTTCTAAACCATTCCCTTTGTGCAGGGGAGAACCCTATTCCCCTCGATTCCCCACCCCCTTCCAAAACACTCAGGGGTGCTGAGGCCAAGAGTTTGTGCAAAGAGGCAGTGATGGGGAGGGGGAAGCTGACATCTGTTTGGACAGAGAGTCAGGAGAATGTGACATGTCCTGGGCAGTTCAGGCTGGCCTGGCCTTGGTGGGTCTTTATTTTATTCCTATGCCTCCAGCCCTCCGTGTAAAACCTGATCATAGAATCCTTACAGCGCAATAGGAGGCTATTTGGCTCATTGAGCCTGCACTGACATCAATCCCATCCAGCACCTATCCCTGTAACCCCACACATTTACACTGCTAACTCCTTCGACACCCTGAGGGGCAATTTCTTAGCGTGGCCAGTCAACTTAACCCGCACGTCTTTGGAGTGTGGGAGGTAAACCGGAGAATCTAGGGAAAACCCACGCAGACACAGGGAGAATGTGCAAGCTCCACACAGACAATGACCAAAGGTGGAATCGAACCCGGGTCCCTGGCGCTGTGAGGCAGGAGTGCTAACCACTGTGCCATCCTGAACCTCGATCATCAGTCCCGTTGCTATGATAGTGCCCCCTGCAATTACAGAACCCCCCCATCTGAACATATATATATATATAAAATTGATCTTCCTCTGCACCTTAGCTCTGACTGTGACACTACATTCTGCTCCTTTTCCTCCTCCTCTATCTACTTTATGAATGGTATGCTTTCTAAAGCACACAAGGAACAATATTTTTCACTGTATGTTAATAAATGTGACAACCATAAATCCAATCAAATAGACCTCCAGTGGAAAGAATTGTGGGCACTTCCAATCTTGAGTGGTCACAGCACTGAGAAGGCACTTGGGGAGACTGCAGGGTTGTGTGGGGTTATAGGGACAGGGTGGGGGAAGAGGCTAAAATGCTATGTTAAAGTGGCTGGGTTTAAATGGTCTCTTCTGCACTGCATGGACTCTGAAATCATTGGGTTTTGCAGACACCTTTGATCCGCATCCCTCCCCACCCCTCCCCCAACCTCCACAAACCCCAAATGGCACGTGTACTTTAACATTGCATGTTGGCCATTCACATGAAAGTCAGCCAAGATGGGAAGGCCAATCCTGATGGAGCTTGGAGGAACATTGGGCCTGGTCAGTGAAGTTGGGGGAGTGATGGCAGGGAGGGGAGGAGTAGCGGCGGGTGGGAGTTTCTGTTATGGACTAATTACTCAGAATTGAGTCCAATTACGAGTTCCTAACTCCATTTTCCGACTGTCATGTGATGGTAGAAAGTGAACAAGTTGGACTCTTTTAGACCATAAGATCATAGGAGCAAAAGTGGGCCATTCAGCCCATCGAGTTTGCTGTACCATTCACTGAGGTCATGGTTGGTGTGTTGAAAAATCCCTCAGTTCTTTCCACCTGAGGGTATTGGAGGGTGGGGAATTGTAAGGCTGAGCACACAAAGCTGGGATGTGGGACTGAACATGACTGCTCTTTTAGAGAGCTAGGACACACCTACAGGGCTGAGTGGCCTCCTGCTGTGCAGCAGAGTTTGTTAACTCTCTCTCTCTCTCTCTCCCCCTCTTTCAGGTTGGAACCGCAGCGCAAACAGTTGGACCATTGACTTTGACATGACTTCCATTGCTCAGCGTGTTTCAGTGCAGTTTGCCGAGCTCCGAATCCAGCTGCCCCTGTTCCCTGTCTGTGGCAACACCACCGTTATCATCAACCACAGCCAGGGATACAAATGTGGCGGCAACGGGACGTGCCACCACCGCCTGCCCCTTGGCTCCTTCGTCGCTGGCCCTTCTGCCGTCGGAGCAGGGTGGAAGATATTCAACGTCACTGACCTGCTGAATAGGTGGCTGAGCCAGGAGACCCCAGTGCGCGAGGTGCCTGGGAGGCAGGATCTCCGCCGACCACCCACTGAGGACCACTGGCACAGCCATGGGCACCAACAGGAGAAGTTCTCTAAGCTGGCGATGGCAAGTGGCCGGAGGAGGTCACCTCTCCGCGGTGCAGAGCAGATCATGATGGTGCTATTCTTCAGGAGGAACAGGACAGAGGCGAGAGGGATTTCCTCCACACTCCTGAGAACCGTGGAACGCTCCAAGTACCAAGCGGCTGCCCGGGGCGGCGAGGACACCAACAGCAAGAGGCAGAAGCGGAATAGAAAGGAGAGGCTGACCATCGGCAACGGTACCTCGGCGAGAGACCAGACGCTGTGCCGCAGGGTTGACATGGAAGTGAACTTTGACCAGATCGGCTGGGGAGGATGGGTTATATATCCCAAAACCTTCAATGCTTACAGATGTGGGGGAGAATGTCCCTCGCCCTTGGACGAGACTTTCATGCCAACTAACCATGCCTACATGCAGGTGAGGAGGAAAAGACATCCTTGTGAGAGCAATCTATTCGGAATTGTCAGAAAGGTGGGCTGTTTAACGGGTAATTGCGACTCAATGTGAAATCAACAATATCAAGTCAGCTACTGTTGTCACGCACACCATGGACTATCCAATCCACATAACCTTTTAGAAATATTCAGCTCAGCAAGTGAGAAAACAAAACTTCACATCAAAGGACTAATACTGCTCCAATGCCAGAAATTACTTAGTGAAATGAGTGTCTCTCTTTTAGATCATAGAAACCCTACAGTGCAGAAGGAACCATTTGACCCATCGAGTCTGCACCAACAACAATTCCACCCAGGCCCCACTCCACTAACCCCACAACTCTTAATCCCCAAATTTAGCACGGCCAATCAACCTGACCTGCACATATTTGGAGTGTAGGGAAAAATCGGAGCACCTGGAGGAAATCCACACAGACACTGGGAGAACATGCAAACTCCACACAGACAGTTACCCGAAATTAGCAATCAATTGTGCCACAGTGGCACAGTGGGAATCTCAAGCTGGTCCCTGGCACTGTGAGGCAGCAGTGCTAACCACTGTGCCACCGGGCTTCCCCTAACCATTAACAAAGAGAATGTTAAACGTCAAAATATTAATGGAGACACGGAGCAGAGGGAATGTGGGATGCTCAAATGGAGAGTCTCGATGAAATAAATGGCCACCTTCTGCACTGCAGGGATTAGATTTACATAGCCTCTGCCATATAATTTCTATCCTCCAATCCCTGTTTCTGGATCTCTCACATTCCCAATGGGGATGTGATCAAATTTTGCAAAAGCTTAATTAGCGACTGACCCGATGGACTGCTTGCAATCCTGAAGATTATAAACGTGTGTTCACCCAATTCTCTTAAATTCTCACCCCAGGCCCTTCTCCCTCTTTTTCCCCCTCACCCTTTGATGATGAATCTCTCCAAGACTTTCATACCCCTCACCTCCAACCCATCTTGGTACCGATTGCACCACATGTATCACTTTGACACAATGAAGACCAATGTACTCATTTGTTGTTGCTCTGGAGTTTGGGGTCTATTAACAACTGAGATGGAGGGGCTGGCTATCTCTCAAAGAACTGTGCAGCACAGGAACCAACGGTGCTGTGTTGAACATGATGCCAAATTAAACTAATCCTTTCTGCCTGCCCATGGTCCATATCCCTCTCTTCCTTACACATTCATGTGCTCATCTAAAAGCCCCTTAAATGCCCCTATTGTATCTGCCTCCTCCTCCACCCCTGGTAATGACTTCCAGACATCTACCCTTCCATGTATTTAAAAAAAAAACTTGCCCCTCATGTTTCCTTTGAACTCTTCCCCTCTCACCTTACATGTGTGCCCTCTGGTATTAGACATTTCAACTCTGGGAAAAACCTTCTGTCAACCAATGAAGCAGTTGAGGCTACCTCATTGAATGTTTTTAAGGCAAGAATAGATAAATTTTTGATCAGTAAAGGAATTAAGGGTTATTGCTTTAATTGCAATAAATTGTGAGCGGGTAAGTGGAGCTGAGTCCACGAAAAGATCAGCCATGATCTTATTGAATGATGGAGCAGGCTCGAGGAGCCTGCTAGTCCTTATGATCCTATCTGTGCCTTTCAATTTTATAAACTTCTATCAGATCTCCCCTCAGCCTCAGCTGCTGTGGAGAAAACAATTCTTGTTTGTTTAACTCGTCTTTATAGCTCATACCCTGGTAAACCTCTTCTGTATTGAATGTTCCCGCACTCTTAAACATGGTGACGTGAGTGAAGTTTTCACCACCGGGGTGAGGGAACAGACCAGTTGTAAGGCAGAGTGGGAATATGAAAGCCAATATTGATTCGAAAATACCTCCAATGGGAGCCCACCACGAGCAGTCTTCAGATCAGCCTTTGGGTTGAAGGTTAAAGCAGTTCCTTCATGTCCCTGTGAAAAGGAATCGCTCTGGGTCTGGGTGACATGTAACTCCAATCAGTGACTCTGTCTCAAAGTTAGCGAGTCATTTGCATTGTATCAAACTGCCACTGGTATTTTACCATCACCAACTGTGCCCATCACCCTCCCTGGGTGGACAATAGATGCTGGATCTGCCAGTGATGCACTTGTCCTGAGAAAGAACAAGAAGATTTGCTTTTTACAGTCTTGCATCTCAGAGCTGCGGTCTCCGAATGCTTTATCTGGTCACAGTTCCTGACTGAGATAGCTTCACTTATTTTCCATCCAGTGACTCCAAGTCTAACCCAGGTTCGCAATGAAACTGGAACAAAGTCAAGGATGGATGAGGCCATTCAGCCCATTGAAGTCCCTCAAGATGCCAGTGGAATATTCAGTTTATGTGTAAACCTGACCACTTGGGAGATTATTTCCAAACTATCACCATTCTTCCAATGGCAATCTCCTCTTTAATCTCCATTCTGAACCATTTCCCATTTAATTGCAAATCTGTAAATTGTGCATTTCAGATGTACTCGCACTAGAAAAGTTTCCTTAGATCCGGGTTCTCTCACTGTGGCACAGGTCCCTGAGAAATTGAATCCATGATTGTATTTCTGGGATCCGGAAGGTGGAATCAGCCCTGTCCATATCATCCAGTCAACAGGAGTCAATGTCCCACAATCACAAATTAAACCTGGGATCAGAATGGCTGGAATATCCCACTTCTATCCCATCCATTGCATTACAGAGTTTTTAATTCTTTCACAAAATGTGGGTGCTGCTGGCTAGGTAGATTTTTCTCATCCCTAGTTGCCCCTTGAGAAGGTGATGGTGAGCTGCATTCTTGAACTGCTGCAGTCCATGTGGTGTAGGTACACCCACAGTGCTGTTCCAGGACTTTGACCCAGTGACAGTGAAGAAATGGAGATAGAAATCTGTCAGTTTATCATCCCTACTGCTGCCTCCCCACACCAAACTCATCCTTTATTCCTGAAGCACTCGCACCGAAAGCCTTATACACTTCTAGACCTGGCTATTCTCATGCTGTCATGTTCTTCATCCTCTATCAACTGGTAACCTGGTCAAAACCTGTGCCCTATTCCACACAAAGCCCTGCTTTGCTCGCTACCTGACATTGTCCCACTGTGCCTTTTCAAATCCCTCCATGGCCCTACCTCGTTTGAACAATCTTCTGTGGCCCTACAACCCTTCCAAACACTCTGATCTTCGCATTCCTGCTCCTGTGCTTTCTTGGACATTTTTACCCCAACACTGGCCTTCACTTGCTCAGATTTTTATTCCTGGGTTTCCAATTGCTGAATCTTTAATCCTTCCCTCACCTCCTTTCTCAAAATAACCTCTTGAACCAAGCTCCTGATCTCACCATTCCAATCCCTTGTTAGTTATTAATTGGACAGAGCTGAAGGAGGCCATTCAGCCCATCTCCACTCTTATTCTGGGTCATTGAAAGCGTTACCCAGTTTTTTGACTTTGACCCATAGGCTTGTGTTTCTCCATTTCCCCAATTTGGAAGTTACAAATGATCTACTTCCACCGCCCTTTCAAGCTAGACCTGAATAACATCAAAACTGCCTCTAATTCTTGTGCCAATTATCTTCAACCCACATTCCCTGCTTCCTAATTGGAGTTCACCCCCGGTTAGGAACCCCACCTACTCATGGCAAGAGCCTTCATGGTCTTGAATATCTCGGCCAAGTCTTCAACTGGAGGGAAATGTCCTGATGGGAATTGACATTGTCTGTGACAAAAAGCCAAGTTTTTACAAGTTTATTTATTAATGGCAAAAATCAGCTTACATTAACACTGCAATGCAGTTACTGTGAAAATCTCCTAGTCGCTACATTCTGGCACCTCCTTGGGTACACTGAGGGAGAATTTAGCACAGCCAATCAGCATTTTCAGACTGTGGGAGGAAACCCATGCAGACATGGGGAGAAAGTGCAGATTCTGTACAGACAGTGACCCAAGCCGGAAATCAAATCCAGGTTTCTGGTGCTGGGTTTGTGGCAACCACTCTGTTGCCTCAATTGTCCTTGCTATCTTTCCCCTTCTGCCCTTGGTGCAACAGTAAATTGTTGGTTGGATTTGATTTATTATTGCCACATTATTGGGATACAGTGTGCAGTTTCTTGAGTGCTAGCCAGATAAAGCATAACATTCATAGAGAAGGAAAGGAAAGGCTGCAGAATGTAATCATAGCTAGTGTGTTGAGAAAGATCAACTTAATACAAGGTAGGTCCATTCAAAAGTCTGACAGCAGCAGGGAAGAAGCTGTTCTTGAATCAGTTAGTAAGTGACCTTTCCCTAAGGAAGAAAGTGGAAGAGAGAATGTCTGGGGTGAGTGGGGGTTCTTAATTATACTGGCTGCTTTGCTGAAGCAGCGGGAAGTGTAGGCAGAGTCAATGGATGGGAGGTTGGTTTGCATGATGGATTGGGCTACATTCACAGCCTTTTGTAGTTTCTTGCGGCCTTGGACAGAGCAGGAGCCCAGACCAAGCTGTGATAGAACTGGAAGGAATGCTTTCTATGGTGCATCTGTAAAAGTTGGTGAGAGTCGTAGATGACGTGAAACTGTTCTGACCTCTCCCTCTCTCTTTTTGAAACGTGCAGAGTTTGGTGAAATCCTTGCAGCCGGAACGAGTGCCGTGTACATCGTGTGTGCCGGTGAAGATGAGTCCGTTGTCCATGCTGTACTATAAAGACTGGGAAGTGATGCTGAGCCATCACAAGGACATGATCGTGGAGGAGTGTGGGTGTCACTGACCCCAAACCCATCAAAGCCCCTCAATGGACACACTCAATGTTGCTTTAAAATGTCGTGTAAAGTAAATGAAATATATAGACTATAAAATGATATATTTTTATATAAATGTTGAATAAAGATGACATAAGATTATACTGAGTGGACTGTCATTTATTAATAAATGCTATAAAATTCCAACAGGATAGATTCAGAGAAAATGTTCCCGATGGTGAGGGAGTCCAGAACTAGGGGTTCATAGTTTGAGGATAAGGGCGTAAATCTTTTAGGACTGAGGTGAGGAGAAATTTCTTCACCCAGAGGATGGTGAATGTGTGGAATTCACTCCCACAGAAAATAATTGAGGCCAAAACTTGTTGTGATTTCAAGAAGAAATTAGATGTAGCTTTTGGGGCTAAAGGCATCAAGAGATATGGGGGGAAGGGGGCGAATTCGATGATCAGCTATGATCAAATTGAGCAGCAGAAGCAGACTTGAAAGGCTGAATGGCCTCCTGCTGCTTCTCATTTCTACGTTTGGATCCAAATCAGGATAATGATGTGGATCTTCAGGAGCAGGTGGTGACCATTCAGTCTATTCCACCATTCCATGAGATTACCATGGATCAGTACTTCAATTCCATTTCCTGACCTTTGTTCCATGCTTGTGCAGTTTTCCAGCACAGAGAGATGCTGGGGTTATCCTGGAGGAGGATTAGTGGGCTGTCGAGGAAAAGTGGGTATGTGGGACTAATTCAATAGCTGGTTTGAAGTGCTCACAGAGGTACGTTGGCTGAATGGTCTCCCTCTGGTAAAAAATCTTTCCTTGTGACTGATGTAAACTCCCCCTCAGTTAATTGAAATCATTCCCTTGGGATATCACCAGTTGCGGGTTGAAGGGTTAAATATGAGACTGAAACTTGTGTTTAGCAGGGAGAAATGATCCTCTGGAATTATACAATCCTACAGTGCAGATGGAGGCCATTCAGCCCATTGTGTCTACATCAACCATATTACCACCCAGGCCCTATCCCAGTAACCTCATGCATTTATTGTAGCGAATCCCACTGACACTAAGGGGCAATTTTAACATTGCCAATCCACCTCACCTGCACATACAAAGAATAAAGAAAATTACAGCACAGGAACTGGCCCTTTAGCCCTCCAAGTCTGCACTGACCATGCTGCCCGATTTAACTAAAACCCCCTACCCTTCCGGGGGCCGTATCTCTCTATTCCCAGCCTTTTCATGTATTTGTCAAGATGCTCTTTAAAAGTCACTACCATATCTGCTTCTACTACCTCCCCTGGTAACATGCTCCAGGCATCTACTGCTCTCCGTTAAAAAAATCTGCCTTGTCCGTCTCCTTTAAACCTTTGCCCCTCGCACCTTAAACCTGTGTCCTCTAGTAATTGACTCTTCCACCCTGGGAAAAAGCTTCTGATGATCCATTCTGTCCATGCCCCTCATAATCTTGTAGACTTCTATCAGGTCTCCCCTCAACGTTCATCATTCCAGTGAGAACAAACCAAGTTTTTCCAACCTCTCCTCGTAGCTAATGCCCTCCATACCAGGCAACATCCTGGGAAATCTTTTCTATACCCTCTCCAAAGCCTCCACATCCTTCTGGTAGTGTGGCGACCAGAATTGAACACTATATTCCAAGTGCAGCCTCACTAAGGTTCTATAAAGCCACAACATGGTTTGCCAATTTTTAAACTCAATGTCCTGGTCGATGAAGGCAGGCATGCTGTATACCTTCTTGACTGCTTTCTCCACCTGCATGGCCACTTTCAGTGACCTGTGTAGCTGTACACCCAGATCCCTCTGCCTATCAATACTCTCAAGGGTTCTGCCATTTACTGTATATTTCTTATCTGTATTACACCTTCCAAAACGCATTATCTCACATTTGTCCAGATTAAACTCCATCTGCCACCTCTCTGCCCAAGTCTCTGCTGCCTATACCTTTGGAATGTGGGAGGAAAAAGATGCAGACACAGGGAGAATGTGTAGACTCCACAGTAACCCAGAATCGAACCCGGGTCCCTGGTGTGGTGAGGGAGCAGTGCTAACCACTGTATCATGGTGAACCCCCAGGTGCAGAGGAATCTCTCTGGATTCCTGCCCCATCTTGTGCAGACATTGGACTTGAAACAAGGGAACTGGAAGTGCTCTCACTTCCTGTTTATTATTGTCTGTTCTCCTTAACAATAACTGCCTGGTCTGTGTGAACAACCTCTGGTAGCATGGACATGGAATCACACAGCAAACAGACAGAAAACAATTCTCTAAACCAGCTGAACTCTGAATCAATCTTTCCTTTCAGACACACTCTCCGAGACACACACACACACACACACTTGCTAATACAAATCTCCCCTGTTGCTTCACCCCCCTCTTTATCTCATTTACTTCTCTTTTATCCCTCTAATTCTGGTCTTCTTCACCCCACACCCATGTCTTTAATCACCAAGGCCTCATCTTTGTTCCTTTTGCCTCATCACCTCTCCATTAACAGCCTTGTTAAAACCCTTCCCTGTTGACAAGGTGCCACACAAGAGATTAGTGAACAAAGTTAAAGCTCATGGTTTTGAAGTTAATGTATTGAAGTGGATAGAGAACTGGTTGCCAGACAGGAAGCAGAGAGTGGGAATAAACGGGTCTTGTTTAGAGTGGCAGGCAGTGAGGAGTGGGGTACCTCAGGGTTCAGTGCTGGGACCCCAGCTATTCACAATATACATTAATGATTTGGATGAAGAAATTGATTACAACATCTCCAAATTTGCAGATGACACTAAGCTGGGTGTGTGCTACGGGGAGGATGCTAAGAGGCTGCAGGGTGAGTTGACAGACCGGCTGAGTGGGCAAATGCAATATAATGTGGATAAAAGTGAGGTTATCCACTCTGGTGGCAAAAACAGGAAGGAAGATTATTATCTGAATAGTGGCAGTTTAGTAAAAGGGGAAGTGCAACATGACCTTGGTGCCATGGTGAGAACAGTGGCTGGAAGTCAGCAGGCAGTGAGGAAAGTTAATGGCAAGCTGGCCTTCATAACAAGAGGATTTGAGTACAGGTTAAGGATGTCTTGCTGCAGTTACACAGGGTCTTGGTGAGGCCACACCTTGAGTATTTTGTGCAGTTTTGGTCTCCTGGTCTGAGGAAGGATGTTCTTGCTGTTGAGGGAATCCAGTGAAGATTCACCAGACTGATTCCTGGAAAGGCAGGGCTGAGACATGAAGAGAGACTGGATCGAGTGGGCTTGAACTCACTGGAATTGAGAAGAATGAGAGGGGATCTCATCGGAACATATTAAATCCTGATGGGACAGGCTGGATGTAGGAAGAATATCCCTGATGTCAGGGAGGACCCTGACAGTAAAGCTGGAGGAGGAGAAAGCTGTCACAAAAATCGACAATGATGAGAAACCTCCCCAATGATGTTAACTGTGCAGCATCTATATGCCCAGCTCCCTCTCACAACTTCCTCTCCAGCACTGCAGGACGTCATTCTCCAAAGCTGCACTGATACCACACCCACGGTCAGTTCCAGTATCGGGGAAATGCCAAAGCAGCTCCAACTCACGCACTGACCCTGCACTGCGTGCGTGCACCCCTCACCTGTCACCTACACTGAAACTTTATTCAAAATTTCAGAGGTGTCATCTCTTGGGCGAGACATGAAACTGGGACTCTGGCAGGGAGATGTAAAGGATCCCACAGCCACTGGTAGGTGAGCTCTCCTGTTGTCCTCAACCAATGTCACTCAAACAGATTCTCTGGCCGTTATCACACTGCCATTTTGTGGGATCTTGCTGTGCACACACTGTCTGCCGCTTCACGCTGTGACCATGCTTCAAGAAGTGCCCAATTGTCTGGAAATACTGTGGGGACATGGAGAAAGAAGATGAATGTGTATCCTGTCTCTTGATGTACATGGACACCTGTATGGGTCAGAATATCTTACCTCTTCCTTTTCCCGCCACCGCCACATTCCTGGGAATAGCTGCCTTGAGCTTTCTTCCTGGGGCATTGGATTTAGTTACTCTTCAGGGATTCCCGGCCAATTCCTGCTGTGCCAGCTAAATAAACATCTTCTCCCAGAGGAACCGACAGACAAGGGAGGAAAAAGGACGTGACCTCTGACACATCACTATTCCTCTGACGCCTGGAGCAAGTGGCTGGGAGCAGACACCAATCGCATCCTGTTTTATTTCAGGATATTTTACTCCTCAAGTGTAAACTATCTGCCTCTCGGTGGGTACCCTGTAAACTGGCGGATTAACTGCTTGGAGCTGAAATTCAAATACTTCTGTCACACAAAGGGACATTGTTTCTGAAAAGCTCTGTATAAATAATAACAGCCGGCTTCCAGATCCTTTAATCATAGTCATCAAATCCCTACAGTGCAGATGGAGGCCATTCAGCCTTTCGAGTCTGCACTGGCTCTTCAATAGAGCATCCTAGCTGGGTCTTACCCTCACCCTCTCCCCATATCGCCACACATTTACCCCACTCATCCGTCTCACCTACACATCTTTGTACTCTAATGGTTAATTTAGGATGGCAAATCTGTGGAACCCACACATCTTAGGTTCATAGCAAAGGAAAGGAGAGAACGTAGAATGTAATGTTACAATCATAGTTAAGATGGAGAGAAATATCAACTTAATGCAAGATAAGTCCATTCAAAAGTCTAATGGCAACAGGGAAGAAGCTGTTCTTGAGTTGGTTGGTACATGACCTCAGACAGAATTCAATATCTTTCTCCCGAAGGAAGAAGGTGGAAGGGAGAAGGTCCAGGGTGCGTGGGGTCCTTAATTATGCTGGTTGCTTTGCCGAGGCAGTGCGGGAGGAATATAAGCATCCTATGCTCCAGGGAAAAAAGTCCCAGTCTATCCAGCCTTTCCTTGTAACTCAAGTCATCAAATTCTGGTAGCATTCTAGTAAATCTTTTCTGCCTCTTTCTAGTTTAATAATATCCTTTCTATAATAGGGTGACCAGAACTGTACACAGTATTCCAAGTGTGGCCTTACCAATGTCTTGTACAACTTCAATGAGATGTCCCAACTCCTGTGTTCAATGTTCTGACCAATAAAGCCAAGAATGCTGAATGTCTTTAGGAAGGGAATTAGGTCCCAGGGAACTGAAGGCAAGGCAGCTGATAGTTGAGCGAGGGGAAAAGAGGGATACTCAGGAGGCCGGAACTGGAGGTGAGAGAGATCGGGGAGGGTTGCAGGGACTGGAGATAGGGAGAGGTGAGTGGGGGCCTTTCAGAGATTTGACCCCTGGTTGTGGTTTTAAAATTGAGGGATGCAGGACTGGGACTTGATGTTGATCAAGAGGTCATTTGATCATTTCACATGATTCTGCCTCAGCCCATTCAAAGCCAGCTATCAGGATTAAAAAGCAAAGTAACACTGTTCCTTACATCAGAAAACTCAGGCCATCAGAGAGAACTAACATCTGTCACTGAAGATCAATGAGAAAGGGATCAATGTGGCTTTCTCTTTGTCTCTTCATGGGAGTATCCTGCAGAGAGCTAATGTTTCCATTCGCTGCCTTCAGGGACACTGCACTATTACAACGATACTCAGATCCCCACTCAGGGACTGTCTCAAATACACACGTCTGTCCCACACAGTCATCAGGCTCTGTACTGGAGATAGACTGAGGCCATTCCTGGGGCGGAACAGCAGTTAGCACTGCTGCCTCACAGCGCCAGGGACCCGGGTTTGATTCCTGGCTCAGGTCACTGTCTGTGTAGCGTCAGCACATTCTCCTCGTATCTGCGTGGGTTCCCTCTGCCCTGAGTTTCCTCCCACAGGCTGAAAGACGTGCTGATTAGGGTGCATTGGCCATGCCAAATTCTCCCTCAGTGTACCCAAACAGGCACCAGAGTGTGCCGACTACGGGATTTTCACAGCAACTTTAAGTCTGCTTGTGACTCATAAATAAACTTTAATTTTTGAAAGAGGGAACACAGTCCGTAGAGGGGAGGGCAGTGATGGTGATGTGAGAGTTAAAGAATTAGCTATAATCTGTAACTCAGCTATCCTGAACCTACCATCTCCTTACGTGGCTCAATATAAAACTATTATTGATGAAACTCCCGTGAAATGGCAGGGTAATTCAATCTGGGTACACGTGTGTGTGTGTATGTGTGTGTGTCTTGGGGGGGGAGACAGGGGGAGTGTGGGCAGGTATAGGTGTGTGTGTGAGAGGAGTATCGGTGTCTGTATGTAGGAGGGGAGGATCATGTGTGTATGCGGAGGGGGCAGTGTATGTATGGTGTGTTTGTGTGTGGGGGAGGAAAGGTGTAGGTGTGTGTGTGTGTGTTATGTGTGTGTTTATAGGACAGGTGTGTGTGTGTATGTGTGTGTTTATAGGACAGGTGTAGGTGTGTGTGTGTGTGTGTTTATAGGACAGGTGTAGGTGTGTGTGTGTGTGTGTGTATGTGTGTGTTTATAGGACAGGTGTAGGTGTGTGTGTGTGTGTGTATGTGTGTGTTTATAGGACAGGTGTAGGTGTGTGTGTGTGTATGTGTTTATAGACAGGTGTAGGTATGTGTGTGTGTGTGTATGTGTGTGTTTATAAGACCGGTGTAGGTGTGTGTGTGTGTATGTGTTTATAGGACAGATGTAGGTGTGTGTGTGTGTGTATGTGTGTGTTTATAGGACAGGTGTAGGGTGTGTGTGTGTATGTGTGTGTTTATAGGACAGGTGTAGGTGTGTGTGGTGTATGTGTGTGTGTGTTTATAGGACAGGTGTAGGTGTGGTGTGTGTGTGTGTGTGTGTTTATAGGACAGGTGTAGGTGTGTGTGTGTGTGTGTGTGTGTGTGTTTATGACAGGTGTAGGGGGTGGTGTGTGTGTGTATGTGTGTGTTTATAGGACAGATGTAGGTGTGTTGGTGGTGTGTGTGGTTGTGTTTATAGGACAGATGTAGTGTGTGTGTGTGTGTGTGTGTGTTTATAGGACAGATGTAGGTGTGTGTGTGTGTGTGTGTGTGTGTTTATAGGACAGGTGTAGGTGAGTGTGTGTAGTGGAGAAGGCAGTCAAGAAGGCGTACAGCATGCTTGCCTTCATCGGCCGGAGCATCGAGTTTAAAAATTGGCAAACCATGTTGTAGCTTTACAGAAACTTAGTGAGGCTGCACTTGGGATATAGTGTTCAGTTCTGATCACCACACTACCAGAAGGGTGTGGAGGCTTTGGAGAGGATACAGAAAACATTTCCCAGGATGTTGCCTGGTATGTAGGGCATTAGCGATGGGGAGAGGTTGGAGAAACTTGATTTGTTCTCACTGGAGTGACGGAGGTTGAGGGGCGACCTGATAGAAGATTACAAGATTATGAGAGGCACGGACAGAGCCGATAGTCAGAAGCTTTTTCCTGGGGGAAGAATCAATTACTAGGGGGCACAGGTTTAAGGGGCAAAGGGCAACATTTAAAGAAGATGTACGAGGCAGATTTTTTACACAGAGGATGGTGGGTGCCTGGAACTTGCTGCGGGGGTGGAGGTAGTGGAAGCAAATGCATCTTGGTAAATGCATGGATAAGATGGGAATAGAGGGATGTGATTCCCGGAAGGATAGGGGGGTTTTAGTTCACTCGGGAATCACGGTCGGTGCAGGCTCAGAGGGCCAAAGGGCCTGTTCCTGTGCTGGAATTTTCTTTGCTCTTTGTTTTGAGGGAGAGTTGAAACCACAAACGACCCTCTGATTGAGAGGCTGGAATGTGTGTGACCCAGAGAGCCCATTGACACCTTTTGCTCTGAGTTCAGCTGTTGTGAACTCTCTTCCCCCTGAGGCGGGAGTGGGGGGGGGGGGGGGGGGGGGGGGTAGAGAGAGAGAGAGAGAGAGAAGGTGGAACTTGCAATTTCAAACAAACCCCTTCCCCCCTACGCAGAACCTGGCAGCATTCATCAACTATTGTACAGACAGTTCTAGCTCCATGGGAGCTTGCCCCCAAATCCAGAAAGACTTGTATTAGACCTTCCAAATCTTTGCTTCCACTCACTCACATACTTGTTTCTCACTTGGGAGGTTGTGGAATTGAAATCTGCTGTGGGATTGCAGAGCATATCCAGTTTAACACTTGCGGGCAAATGCGCTGAGGCTCCATTGTCTCCTGAGACCCAGGGGAAACTCTCAAAGTGGAAGGTCTCAGTGGGAGGAAACCCACGCAGACACAGGGAGAACGTGCAGACTCCACACAGACAGTGACCCAAGCCGGGAATCGAACCCGGTTCCCTGGAGCTGTGAGACAGCGGTACTAACCACCGTGCCACCTGCGCAGACGAAACAGATTCTCGGCCCTTTGTATAGCGTGCAAGAAACGTTACTTTTGACTGTATGTTAATACACGTGACAATAATAAATCAGATCAAATCAAAATCATTGTCTCTTACCCTCTCCCTTTCATCTTTTTCACCAACCTTCGCTCTCTCTCCCCACAGCCCTGGATCAATCCCACAACTATTCCCACTTCCCGCTCTCTCCCCATAGCCCTATACCAATCCCCAAACTAATCCCACTCACCCCCACTCTCCCTACAGCCTTGCATCAAACCCAAAACTAATCCCACTGCCCAGCTCTCTCCTGAGAGCCCTGTATCAAAGCTAAACTATTCTCACTGACCTGTTCTCTCCCCTTAGCCCTGTATCAATCCCAAGAATAATCCCACTGCCCCACTCTCTTCCCATAGTCCTGTATCATTCCCCAAACTAATCACACTGCCGAGCTCTCTCCTCACAGCCCTGTATCAATCCCCAATTTATAATTTTATAAGTTTCTACGAGATCCCTCTCACGCTTCTAAACTCCAGTGAATATATCCCTAGTTGATGGAGTCTCTCCTCATATGACAGACTTGCCATCCCAGGAATCAGCCTGGTGAATGTTCACAGTACGCTCTCTACACAAGGCCATCCTTCCTCACATAAGGACAGCAAAACTGCACACAATCCTCCAGGTGTGGCCTCACCAATGCCCGATACAATTGCAGCGCAACATCCCTACAAAAGAACAGAAACAGCGCAGGAACAGGCCCTTCGGCCCACCAAGCCTGTGCAGATGCATGATGCTTTTTCCAAACTAAAGAGCGTTTGCCTCTATGCGGTCCGTATCCCCCTATTCCTTGACTGTGCGTGTGTCTGTCAGCGTGGCTCTTAACCTGGTGTTGTGAGTCTTCTGACTAAGATGGCTCTCAAACTGGTTGAAGACTCAGGCATACGGTTTCTACCCTTTTGAACCCTTTGTATCATTGAACGGAAGATTGTTTTAAACTCGGCTACACATCATTCCTCAATTGCAGCAACAAAGGGATGCAAGCCAGCCAGCCTGGGTATAAACATCTTCTCCAGCTCTGCTCAGAAGCCAGACACCTATTTGTTTGTACAGACTAATGGAGATTAGTTCAATCCACATCAGTCTCTGCAGGAGAAGCTGCTTGATTGCCGCCTGCATCTGTTTTTGTTCCAAGCTCAGCAGCAACATCACTCCAGACTCGATCATTCCAACACTTCCTGGCTGGCCCTCCTCCCTCCCCCCGCCACCCTCCCTTCTACCTCCATAAACTCCAAGTCATTCCAAGCCTCCATTTCCCGATTCACACCAAGGCCCCGTTCACACAGCCACCACCTCCTGAGCCCGCAGACCTCCCAGATCCCCAAATGTCAAATTCTCACGCTGGGAAGGAGTTTCCACAGCGCCTTGAGTGACCTCAGGATGTCCTCATGCACTTTTTGACCACAGTCATGCTGCTGAGGTGTAGCCTTGCTGTCGTAACGTGCAAAACCCAACAGTCCTCAAATCGATTGGGGACGTAATCTCTGATTTTTATCTCTTTCTCGAGCTACGACTGCAAGACAATATTCTGCACCCTCTCCTTGCCCTCTCCCTTTGTAGTTCTTTTATGATATGAAGTTGCCAGTGTTAGACTGGGGTGGGCACAGTAAGTAATCTCACAACAGCAGGTTTAAAGTCTGACAGGTTAGTAACACGAGCTTTCGGAGCATTATCATTCGTGGAATTCCCCTGAAGAAACAGCGCTCCAAAAGCTCGCGCTGCCAAATAAACTTTAACCTGCTGTTGTGAGATGACTTACTCGTTGTTCTTATTATTTTATTTGTGACAAGTAGTCTTACATTAACACTGCAATGAAGTCACTGTGGAAAATCCCCTGGTCGCCACACTCTGGCGCCTGTTCAGGTACACTGAGGGAGAATTTAGCACGGCCAATGTACCTAACCAGTGCGTCTTTCAGACTGTGGGAGGAAACCCACGCAGACACGGGGAGAAAGTGCGGACTCCGCACAGACAGTACCAAGTGACCCAAGAACAGCTTCTTTGATTTGATTTGATTTATTATTGTCACATGTATGAACATAGTTGGTGAGAGTCAAAGCTGACATGCCAAATTTCCTTTGTCTTCTGAGAAAGTTGGAGGACTTTCTTAACCATTGTGTTGGCATGGGGGGGGGGGGAGGCGCCCAGACGTAGAGACGCCGGCGTTGGACTGGGGTAAACACAGTAAGAAGTCTGACAACACCATATTTAAATCCAATCGATTTATTTACTATCAAATAAATTGGTTGGATGTAAACGTGGTATTCTCTGACTTCTTACTGGGAGGGACCAGGGCAGATTGTTGGTGATCTGGACACCTAAAATCTTGAAGCTCTCAACCTTTTCTACTTCATCCCTATTGATGTCGATATTTTTCCCTGCTACCATCAGATTTTTGAAAGGGCTTACTTGCATTAAGTTGATCTTTCTCTGCATCCCAGCTATGATTGTAACACTACATTCTGCACTCTCTCTCTTTTTTTCCATGAATGACATGCTTTGTCTGTACAGCACGCACAAAACAATACTTTTCACTGTATACTAATACATGTAATAATAATAAATCAAATCAAATCAAATCATAGACAATGTAGTTACTTTCTGACGTGTACACAGCAAGCTCCCACAAACAGCAATGCCCAGATATTCTGTTTCAGTGATGTCAGTTGTGGGGACGGTGGAACTAATCTCACATTACTTCTTTGATTTAGCGCCGAGCACAGACAATAGAGGATATCTCATACAAAAGGCAGCAGTGACAGTGCCAACCTGGGCTGCTGTACTCAGGTACTGGAGTGGCATCCTGTAACCCATCCCATTCTGATAGAGGGGATTGAGGGGGGTCAGGGAGGTGGGCAAATACTGCCCACCGAGCACAGCTGATCCTCAATGTGACCAAACTCAAAATTCCTCATTGGTTGGAAATTTCTTTTAGGCATCTAAAAGTTGTGAAAGGTATTAGACTTGGCGGAGTTTATGGGGTGACATTGTGTTAATATCATTGGACTGATAATGCAAAGACCCAGAAAAACATAGGAACTAGAAGCAGGAGTAGACCATCTGGCCCTTTGAGCCTGCTCTACCATTCATTGTGATGATGGCTGATCATCAAATTCAATATCCTGATCCCCCTTCATCCCCATATCGCTTGATCCCTTTAGCCCCAAGAACTATATTTAATTTCTTCTTAAAGACACATGTTTTGGCTTCAACTGCTTTCTGCGGTAGTGAACCCCATCTGAATTTTTGTGGTCGTGAACTCCACACATTCGCCACCCTCTGGGTGAAGAAATTTCTCTTCACTTCAGTCCTAAAAGATTTATCCTTCATCCTCAAACTATAACACCTAGTTGCAGCACAGTGGCACAGTGGTTAGCATTGCTGCCTCACAGCACCAGGCATCAGGGTTCGATTCCCAGCTTCAATCACTGTCTGTGTGGAGTTTGCACATTCTCCCCATGTCTGTGTGGGTTTCCTGAGGGTGCTCCAATTTCCTCCCTCAGTCCAAAGATGTGCGGGTTAGGTGGATTGGCCATGCTGAATTGTATATAGTGTCCTGGGATGTTTCAATTAGAGGAATTAGCAGGGTAAATGTGTGGAGTTGTGGGGATAGGGCCTGGGGTGGTATTGTTGTCAGTGTGGACTCGATAGGCTGAATGGCCTCCTTTGGCACTGTAGAGATTTCATGATCCTATAATTTAAAATGGCCAATCCAGCTAACGCACACATCTTTCAGACTGTGCAGGAAATAGGAGCACCCAGAGGAAACCCATGCAGACATGGGGAGAACACGCAAACTCTGCATAGACAGTTGTCCAAGGTGGGAGTTGAACCTGGATCCCTGGTGCTGTGAATCAGCAGTGTCAACCACTGTGCCACCATGCTGCCCCAAAGACAGAGGCTTTTTGCCAGTGTCAATTACAAGGGGGCACAGGTTTAAGGTGAGAGGGGGAAAGTTTAAGGGAGATATGCGGGGGAAAGTTTTCACAGAGAGTGGTGGATGCCTGGAAGTGGAAGTGGTGGAAGCAGGCACATGAGCAACACTTAAGGTGCATCCTGATAGACACATTAAAGAGTCTCACAACACCAGGTTAAAGTCCAACAGGTTCATTTGGTATCACGAGCTTTTGGAATGCTGCCCCTTCATCAGGTGAGGTTGTGAGACTACTTACTATACCTATCCCAGTCCAACACTGGCAATTCCACATCATTGATAGACAAATGAATAGGAGGCAAATAGGGGGATAGAAACTGTATAACGATGCAAGCTTGGTGGGCCGAAGGGCCTGTTCCTGTACTGTATTATTCTTTGTACTATCAGTCCAGATTCATAGCACAATCTTAATGTGAAATAGGCAGAACTGATCAACAAAAGCTGCAACAGAAAGCGGCAGCATGAGAGAACTCATCCTGAGACCCAGGGGATGAGCAGCAGAGAGCTGGAGAGATGGAGAGAGAGAGAGAGACACAGAGAGAAAAAAACAGATGGAGACAGAGAGAGAGAAAGGAGAAAGAGAGAAAAAGAAAGGCAGAGAGAGAGAAAGGAGACAGAGAGAGAAAAAGAGAGACAGAGAGAGGGAGTGAGAGGAAGGAGGGAGAGAGAGAGAGAGAGAGGGAGAGAGAGACAGAGACAGAGAGAGGGAGAGAGAGAGAGAGAGAGGGAGAGAGAGAGAGAGAGAGAGCGAGATAGAGAGATACATAGAGTCAGAGGTGGAGAGACAGACAGACAGAGAGACAGAGAGTGTGAGAGAGAGAGAGAAAAACAGAGAGAGGGAGGGAGAGAGAGTGAGACAGAGAGATATTTAAGAAAGGCAACTTGACTGGAGAAAGCTTAGCCCCGTATCAAAGCAAGCAGCACCTTAGAAATTGAGCATCACCCTGTTCCCAGGAAAGACTGATGATATTCAATCAGTGTGGTTCAGGCTGATTAACCCCAATCCACATCTTCAGACAGTCAGTGAATAAACACGTCTGTCAGATTCTCCCAGCAGCAAGAAGCTAAACTGATCACAGGCAAAAGAAAACAATCTGCTCACATCAAATATTCAGGCAGCAGCCCAGGACAGGTTCATTTGAGGTGGTATCTGGGACAATCTCTCAACAATCTACTTCAAATGTGATAAGCCATCATTTTCTGCCTTTCACTGGTGAATTACAGGATCCGGTCATTACAGGATCCATTTGTGTCATAACTCAGGAAGCCAGTTGGAAAGGATGAGTTTTATTTAATACCACAGTCCCATGCCACCAGTCCCATCCATCCCATCTGGAACTGCTCAGGAGCCTGCCTTAGTAAGGGCTCGGGATAGGAATTGGACTCTTTAGTAATTGCCTATCTCTTCAGGAATTTGTATTCCACGATTCCTGCTGGGAGATCAATCAGAAATTCCCCATGTAAGTCCTGGCGGTTATCACAATTTGATATTTAACCACCTGCATTGACATAACTCCACCAAGTGCTGCAGGACTTGTCAAACACCTGAGAAATTTGTCCTCACCGGCCAATTTCCATTGTCAGTCAGTTTGAGTGTGGTTAAATTTTAAAGTTTCTTTATTACTGTCATAAGTCAGCTTATATTAACATTGCAATGAAGTTACGTGAAAATCCCTTAGCCACTATATAGTGAATGGTGTTGGGTAGCACAGCAGGTTAAGACTGCTGCCTCACAGCTTCAGGGACCTGAGTTCAATTCCTCGCTTGGATCACCGTCTGCATGGTGTTTGCACATTCTCCCCGTGTCTAAGTGGATTTCTTCCGGGTGCCCCCGTTTCCTCCCACAGTCCAAAAGACGTGCCGGTTAGGATGCATCGGCTGTGCTAAATTCTTCCTCGGAGTATGTGAACATGCGCCAGAGTGTAAATTTAAGCCCACTTGTGACACTAATGAACAAACTAAACGTGTATCCTTTGCCTCAGAGATGATGCACTTGATAAGATAGTCAAGAAAGTTGATCTGAGAAAGTCCCATGACATTCATAAGTTCATAAGATACAGGAGCAGAAGTAGGCCATTCAGCCCATCAAGTCTGTTCAATCAAGGCTGATATGCTCCTCATCCCCATTTTCCTGCCTTCTTCCTGGAACCCTTCAACCCATTAAAAATCTCTCCAACTCCTCCTTAAATTTACTCACTGTCCCAAAATCCACTGCACTTTAGGTTAACGAACTCTGCAGATTCACAACCCTCTGGGAGAAGTAGTTTCTCCTCAACTCTGTTTTAAATTTGCTGCCCCTTACCCCAAGACTACATTCTCTCCTTCTAGAATGTCCCACAAGAGGAAGCATCTGCTCCATGTCTATTTTATCCAGACCTTTTATCATCTTGTATACATCAATCTGATCTCCCCTCATTCTTCTAAATTCCAGAGAGTATCGGCTTAAACTGTTCAATCTCTCTTCATACGACAAACCTCTCACCTCTGGAATCAATCTAGCGACCCTCCTCTGCACCGCCTCCAGTGCCACACATTTTTCCTCAAATACAGGGACCAAAACAGCACACAATACTCCAGGTGCGGTCTCACCAATGCCTTGAGAAGTTGTAACAATACTTCCTTCTCTTCATATTCTATTCCCTTACCTCTAAATGCCCCACATTCCATTCACTTTCTTTATTCTGTGCTGTAGCTGCATGTTAGTTTTCTGTGACTCATGAACAAGGACACTCAGATCCCTCTGCACCAGAGCACTCCACTGAGATAATAAGTTGCCTTCCCATTTTTCCGAACAGGATACACATCACACTTATCCATGTTAAAGTCCATCTGTCACATTTTGGCCCACACTCCCAACATATCTGTATCCATTTGTAAATTCCGTCAAAGAACAGCAGGGGAGTTGTCACTCTTTGTCATCACCGATATTTGTCCCTCATCAATGACCATCCTGCTGCTTGAGGGAGCTTGCTATACTTGAAACCACAACGACATTGGAGAAGGTATTCCACTTAATTCAAACACCTTGAAACAGCTGGCTTTTGGTCTATTTGGAATGTGGCATCAGGTTGCCATTGGCATTAGGAATAACTCCCATGTCTTTCCTTTCACAGGCACGCAGACGACCGCTGTCACTTCTGCTCTGGAATGATCAGGGGAAGGCAGAGAGAAAGCAGAGGGCAGCTCGACTACATTCTTCACCAGAAACCACACCAGGGCTGAGCAGACCAGCCTCCCGTTCATTGACTCTGTCTATGACCACAATCCCACCCAGGCCCTATGCTGAACCCAATGTATTTACCCCAGCTAATGTCCCTGACACTAAGGGGAAATTTAGCCTGGCCAATTCTCCGAACTTACACACCTTTGGACTGCGGGGGGAAACCAGAGCACTTGGAGGAAACCCATGCAGATACAGGGAGAACATGCAGAGTCCATACAGACAGTGACCCAAATCAGGAATCGAACCCGGATCCCTAGCGCTGTGAGGCAGCAGTGCAAACCATTGTGCTACCGTGCCCAGTAACTGCAGAAATGAATAATATTGTTTCCTTGGGGCTCTTGATGCTCAAAGATAAGATGGGTATGGGCCAAATGCGGGTAAATGGGAGGAGCTTAGGGGTTAAAGAAAGAGCGGCATGGACAAGTTGGGCTGAAGGGCCGGTTTCCATGCTGTAAACCTCTATGGTTCATGACCTCTAGTGTAATGAATCATTGAATTTCAACATTTCAGAAGGAGGCAATTTGGCCCAATGAACCTGCACCAACCATAATCCCATCAAGGCCCTATCTACATAACCCCACACATAATTACGCATATTGCTATATAACTCACCGGAAACAAAAATCAGTTAACTTTGCTCAGCTATCAGCCCAGTGTACCCCACCACATCCTCCCCCCACTCTCCCAGTGAGGAGTCTAACTGTTCGAAGATCAAGGCGCAAGTGGCTGGAGTTGAAAAACACACTGTAATCAGACCAGAGAGTGTTTATTTGCCTTATTTTGCTCTGCTGTTTCTGATTGTTGCCATTCATTTCTTGAGTTGGATCAGAAGAAGGAAGCCATGTCTGTAAACTCACATATTTGCTTTGGGGAGCAAATCAAGTGTAAGCCCCAAGGAAGAAAAACCTGCATTCATATAGCATCCTTCACATATAACATCCCTTACCTTAGTAACATTAGAGGCAGTCCCAAGGAGACTCAACAGGGTTCGGGTTTCACCAGAGAGAGAGTTTTAATTTGATTTGATTTTGCACAGAGGACATTAGGTTATTTGGACAGAAGCCCTGTGGAGGGAAAGGGTAGGTCAATCGCAATGAGTCGTGATGCTTGTTTGGAGAGCCAGTGCGGACACAATGGGCTGAATAGCCTCCTTCAGCAAAATAACGATTCTGTGATTAACTCACCATTCATTATATTAGCTGTTTGTTTTTTTATTTTGATTTATTATTGTCACATGTATTAGTATGTAGTGAACAGTATTGTTCCTTGCGTGTTACACAGACAAAGCATAATATTCACAGAGAAAGAAAAGAGAGAGTGCAGAATGTATTGTTACAGTCGTAGCTAGGGTGTAGAGAAAGACCAACTTAATGCAAGGTAGGTCCATTCTGTTCTTGAGTCGGTTGGTATTTGATCTCAGACTTTTGTATCTTTTTCCCGATGGAAGAAGGTGGAAGAGAGAATGTCTGGGGTGCGTGGGGTCCTGAATTACGCTGGCTGCTTTTCCCAGGCAGTGGGAAATGTAGCAGGAAGAAGAATCGATACAATGGATGGGAGGCTGGTTTGCGCGATGGACTGGGCTTTGTTCATGCCTCTTGCGGCTTCATGAAGTCTTGGGTAGAGCAGGAGCCAATCCAAGCTGTGATACAACTAGAAAAAATGCTTTCAGTGGTGTATCTGTAAAAGTTGGTGCGAGTCATAGCTGACATGCCAAATTTCCTCAGTCTTCTGAGGAAGTAGAGGAGTTGTGGGCTTTCTTAACGATAGTTTCTGCATGGAGGGACCAAGACAGGTTGATAGTGATTTGGACACCTAAAAACTTGAAACCAATTCTATTTCATCTATGTTGATGTTGATAGTGCATGTCCTCCACTACACTTCCTGAAGTCAAGGACTATCTCCTCCCATCTCCACCCTCAAAATGAGTTTTGAAACCTGGAATATTAGGACTCTTGTGGACAACCCCAGCATGGACAGACCCGGATGTCGCGCGCCTTGATCATAGCCGATGAATGTCAACCCTACCACACGCCTGTGGCAGAGTGTGCGGAACTAGCATTGAGGCTTTGGAGTCACTTCAGGACGCACAACCTCAGAGTGAAAGAAAACCAGCCTCAGTCCCAAGGGGTTGCCAAACAACAAGAGATTTCCAACTGATTGGAATGCATTCTGTGGGAATGCTACATATTTTATGTGACTCAGCCCAGCTTTGCATCATTAAACAGCATCTACACTTCAATAAGCACTTCAATTGGCTGCAAAGCACTTTTGAGACGTCCCGATGTTGTGAAACCTGGCAAATAAATGCAAGCGCTTTCTTTTGTAAGCACAGTTTTGTTCTTTCTTCCCCCTGCTGTCCTGCACACAGCAGGGCCCCTTTTATGTGATGTTTTTAGTTAATTAATGCAGTATCATCTTCCAAGCTGAACGTTCAGAGAAGCGCACAGCAAATCTGTGCCCTTGCTTCATACATTGAAACAGCTCCTTAAATACTCATTTGAAGCAAATTATTTTGACACACGTGGCTTGTCTGAAGTTGCATGCCAAACATCCTGAGCGGTGCTTATGACAATGCAGTGTCAGGATTCAGCAGTCGCACTGTGGGACAACAACCTCATCACACCACTCCGGTTTGATTCATGCAGTTTACAAATCTCCCAAATGGTAAAACAGGAAATGTGTCAGTAGATCGACAGCATGCCTCACTCTGACACAGGCACACTCTGAACAGACAACGCCAGAGAAGAAGCTTAAAACATAAAGAAGCCAAACATTACCTAGCAATTCTCAGGGAGGGTGATAAATTTCCCTGTTGCTTTACACATGTACACTGGCTGCTCCAGCATGGCATTGCTCATTGCAATGCTCCATAGAATTGCGAATACAGAAGGAAACTATTCGGTCCATTTTCCGTCGGGAAAAAGTTACAAAAGTCTTAGGTCGTATATCAACCGACTCAAGAACAGCTTCTTCCCCGCTGCTGTCAGGCTTTTGAATGGACCTACCTCACATTAAGTTGATCTTTCTCTGCACGCTAGCAATGACTGTAACACTACATTCTGCACTCTCCCATTTTCTTCTCTATGAACAGTATGCTTACCTGCATACCATGCAAGAAACAATACTTTTCACTGTGTACTAATACATGTGACAATTATAAGTCAAATCAAATCAAATCTGCAACGCTCCCCCCGCCCACCACCCTCGCCCCATCACCCCACGTTTAGAATGACCACCTAACCCGCACATCTTTGGACACTCAGAAAATTTAGCATGGCCAATCCACCCAGCATGCACAGCGAAAGCTAAAGTTTATTTATTAGTCACAAGTAAGAGTTACGTTAATACTGCAAAGAAGTTATTGTGAAATTCCCCTAGTCACCACAGTCCAGCGCCTGTTTGGACCAACGCACGTAAACAGCGCACCTTTCAGAATGTGGGAGGAAACTGGAGCACTCAAAGGAACTCCATGAAGAAACAGGGAGAACATGCAAACTCCACACAGACAGTGACTCAAGCCAGGAATCGAACCCAGGTTCCTGGTGCTGTGAAGCAGCAGTCCTAACCACTGTATTGCCACATTTTATAAGAATGCGTGCACCATATCATAATACACCATCTATTACTGTGTCAGGTACATCCACGCATCCCTTGAAGGGAACAATGTCCCACTGTTAAGTAAACATGAGCAACGGTCTTTCAGAATTTCATGAACTTGGCAGATTATAAATGGTTCTGTGAATTTTGGCTGGGTGTCAAAAGCACTGAGGCATTCCTGTTTTTTTTATTAACTGATTTTGCCTAGACAATTTAAGAGAATGTGAAGCCTGCAATGCGTTAAAAATATGCAAACATACCAGGTAACCACGTGCTGAATACTGCAGAGTTATTTTACAGAGAACAAAGAAAATTACAGCACAGGAACAGGACCTTTGGCCCTCCAAACCTGCAATGGCCATGTGTTCATCTGAACTAAAACCCCCGACCCTTCCAGCGAACATATTCTTCTATTCCCATCCTATTCAAGTATTTGTCAAGATGCTTTTTAAAAGTCACTGTATCTGTTTCCAGTACATCCGCTGACAGCAAGTTCCAGGCACACACCACCCTCTGTGTAAAAAAACTTGCCCCTTGCATCTTAAATACTTAACGTGCCTAGAAATGCAGAACTCTTGATTTGATTTATTATTGTTACATGTATTAACATACAATCCGTTACGCAAATCAAACCTCCCATCCGTTGACTTTGTCCACACTTTCTGTACTTGGCAAAGTGGCCAACATAATTAAGGACCTATACACCCCCCCCAGACATTCTCCCTTCTATCTTCTTCCTTTGGGAAAAAGATACAAAAGTCTGAGGTCATGTACCAACCAACTCAAGAACAGTTTCTTCTCTGCTGCTGTCAGACTTTCGAATGGACTTACCTCGTATTAAATTGATCTTTCTTGACATGGTAGCTGTGACTGTAACACTACATTCTGCACCCTCTCTGTTCCTTCTCTATTAACAGTATGTTCTGTCTGTATAGTGCACAAAAAGCAATACCTATCACTGCACATTAATACGTGACAATAATACATCAAATCAAATACAGTGAAAAGTATTGTTTCTTGCACGCTATACAGACGAAACATACTGCTCATACAGAAGGAAACGAGAGAGTGCAGAATGAAGTTTTGAAAGCAGACGAGAGTAAAAGAATTAGAAGCTATGCTGGGCACAGCTTGCAAGATGTCACCTCGCTCTGGTGACATCTTGGAAAAAAAAGTCCCTTGGCGTATGAATATGAGAGAAATTTATGAGACCCTGGAATTAAGAGCTTATGTTGCTGTTTTAAATTTCTTACCACCACCCTTACTCCTGCCACCAAGACTAAACCTCTGACTTCCAGCCATAGCGCTGAGCCCCATTTCAACACTGCACCATTGCTTTCACCTTCTCTCACACCATTCCGCATGCTAAACAGCAAGTGCAGCAAATGCTTCCCTGGCATTCCATTCTTCAACCCAAAACAATCATATCAAGATACCATCAGACACTGAGTTAAGGGGTTAATCAAGGGGGTAATTTTAGGGTGAGAGGCAGGAGATTCAGAGCAGATTTGAGAAAAAGACCTTTTCACTCAGAGGATACTGGGAATCTGGAATGCACTGCCTGATCTGATTTGATTGATTATTGTCACATGTATTAGTATCCAGTAAAAAGTTTTGTTTCTGATCCACTCTCCAAAGCATACCATTCATAGAGAAGGAAATAGTGCAGAATGTGGTTTTACAGACATAGTTAGGGCATAGAGGAACATCAAAGGTTGTGATGGCTAGATACCTGACAATCGTTAAAAAATTTTTGAATGAGCACTTTAAATATCGTAACATTCAAGGAGATGAGATTGTCCTTGAATATGGGATAATGGAATTAGTGCCCCTTTAATGCTAGATATTGTCAGCGCAGACTCGATGGGCCAAAGTACCTTTTTTGCTCTATGTCAAATTGCCATGCCATTGTACAGGATTTCATACTGGAAACATCTTCCCAGCAGTGGCATTTTCTGTCATCAATAAACCTTACTGCAATATGGGGAATGAGCATAGGAATGGGAGTGACAGCACAGCTCTGAAATAGTGATCTACTCTAGATGGGTTGAATTGCCTCCACTTGTTCTAGTTTTACTCTCCAACACGGTTAAACTGACAGGATTTTGCACTGCGCCAGATGTTTCAGGGACATTGGATCACTGTTATCCCTGACTCAGTGTCAGAGAAAGAAACAACGTGGTGTCGATTAAATGTTTTTACTGCGAGGTCCACTGTCTGTCCAAAATAAAAAATAGAACATGAAAAAATCCTGCATCCTGCTCAGGGTTTGGTCTGATCCATTTGCAAACTGGAGAAGTGTATGCACATGTACCTTTCTTTCGGAATTCTTGGGGGTCTTGGCCAGGCTATGACCAATTTAGCAGACTAAACGTGGAATCTCCCTGATCTTAATACACCAAGGGACAGCACAGTGGTTAGCACTGCTACCTCACAGCGCCAGGGACTCGGGTTCAATTCCAGCCTCAGGTCACTGTCTGTATGGGGTTTGCACATTCTCTCAATGTCTGCGTGAGTTTCCTCCAAGTACTCCAGTTTCCTCCCACAGTCCAAAGATGTGCTGGTCACAAGATTAGTCATGCTAAATTTCCTTTTAGCATCCAAAGGTATGTAAGTTAGGGTGGATTGACCATGGTAAATGCGTGGGGTTAGCCAGATAGGGAGGGCATGGTAGGGTAGCCCAGGGTAGGAGGCTCTATCAGAGATTTGGTACAATATTTGATGGGCCAAATGGTCTCATTTTGCACTAGGGATTCTATGATTCAGCTCCAGAATTGACACAAGGATACATTTTGAATCAGTAGTCTGTGTTAGGACTGTGATCATGAACAGAAATTATTCACCTGCTGTTAGTACATCTTCATCTTGAAAACAAAATGTCACTTTTCTCTGTGTCTCAGTGTGACACAACAATTAGCACTGCTGTCTCACAGCGCCAAGGGCCCGGGTTCAATTTCCAGCTTGGGTGATTGTTTGTGTGGAGCTTGCACATTCTGCGTGGGTTTCCTCTGGGTGCACTGGTTTCCTCCCACAGTCCGGTTAGGGTTCATTGGCCAATGCTAAATTCTCCCTCAGTGTATCCACATAGGGGCTGCAATGTGGTGCCTTTGGGGGGATTTTAACAATAATTTCATTTATGTTCATGTGAGCACATTTGTGACTAATAAATAAACTTCTAACACAGCCTGGACATGCACTGACCGAGCACACTGTGCTGTAGGCAGTCGCAGTCAACAGTAACAAACAAAATATTTCAGAATGGAACTCGTGTGGGATATCTCCAAATAATAAATCACATCAAGATGATTCAGTTAACTGGAGCAATCTTCTGCCTTGTGGCTAGTTGCCAAATAAACCTGGACTTCAACCTGGTGTTGTGAGATTTCTTATTGTGTTTACCCCAGTCCAGCGCCAGCATCTCCTCATCAGTCCAGGCAATAACAGACCACCTCTGAATCCTGGAGTGGCATCCAACAGAACGCTGGACCCCAATTGGTTTGGGTGGCCTGACTACATTCTGTGGGACACGGGAACCCAAAGATCCTCCACTGCCCTCTCACGATAAGAACAGGCCTTCCTCTGAACTTGCACAAAGGTGGCAAATGGAAGGAGCATGAACGTCAGTCTATCCATCATTTCAGAAGTCCTGTAAGTCCACCATATGGTTTCTCTCTCTCTCACTCTCTCTGGGAGGGAAGAACACCAAGGCAGGAAAAGCAGGACAGGATTTTACTGCCCCACTCAAACGAGATCGGAAAATCCCCGCAGAGGTCCACGAACATTTCTGTTGTCATCTCTTGCCTGCTACAATTTCATAGCAGGGCAGGACGACAGAATTCAGGTGACAAATGCCAGTCTTGGCAGGATTATTCAAGTGCCTCAGAGTTTAATCAGATTACGTCAACGCTGAGAAGCTAATCTCAGAGATGGGTTTAGAAGTCTCCAAGATAAGGTCACTAGGTAGCAAGAGGTTCATCAATTCATTACAACAGGGGCAGGAGAGGCACTGTTTGTCTCAATTAGTATGGTGTCACAGATTGTTTGTGCACAATGGGTCAGAGTTATGTGCTGCAAGTGTATTTGATTAACGCATCAGGCATTCTGGTAAAATTGTGAATTGTATCAGACCAGACACAACAACTTCAGATTACTTCATTTTGTTTTATATTTTTTTTGTTGGTTTTCTCTCTCTTCCTCTCTCTTTCCCTCCCTCCCACCAAGAATTACATCTCCGAGAAGTTAACCTTTAGCCTTGATTACCAAAGGTGTACAAATTTTGAAACCCAGATTAAACAGATAAAGAATCCGAGAGTGGCCCCCCTCTCTTGACAATGCCCATCACCAAATCGGAACAGTGAATGCTGTCCCAGGCGGCACTTGGGACTATTCACAGCATTTACACAATGTGTCGTCTGTGGCCAGGTCGAAGTGGGTGGACTCCGTCAGTGGCAGGCAATGTTTGCATATTCTTTTTTTGTTTTAAGTAGAGCTGGTGGTTTCACGAACAGCTGGGCTGACCGACAAGCCTGGCTGAAGATGGTCCAGGGTCCAAGTTCCCGTTCACTGGAAACCATGAGGCGTGACTTAAATGTCCATCTCAAATTGGGCGTCATCTCCTGTCAGGGAGAAAACAAAACAAGAGCAGCTTTCAGTGACCTCTTCATTACTGCAAGTTTGGAACAATAATCAAGATGATACTTGCATTCCCGACTCTCCCCTGTGATTTACCCCTCATCAATGAAGTTTAAAGTTTATCCATTAGTAGACTTACATGCACACTGCAATGAAGTTACTGTGAAAATCTCTGAGGTTGCCACACTCCGGCGCCTCTTCGGGTACACTGAAGGAGAATGAAGCACAGCCAATGCAACCTAACCAGCACATCTTTCAGATGAGAGGGGAAACCAGAGCATCTGGAGGAAATCCACACAAAGAGGGGAACAACATGCAGACTCCACACAGTTGCCCAAGCCGCGAATCGTATCTCCCCAACCCATCGACTCACAGACTCGCCCTGACAAACTTCCAACACTTCATAATATGCTGGGGGAAATAAAGTACAGTAACCCACTGGGCCAGGAACAAGACAGCTCAGCATGATCCGATTCAATATTACTCACAAGCATAGACTTTACAGGATTACCATCAGTCTCTGCTGGTGACCGCTGCATAAAAGCAAATTACTGTGGATGCTGGAACCTGAAACCAAAAAATGCTGGAAAATCTCAGCTGGTCTGGCAGCACTGTAAGGAGAGAAAAGAGCTGGTGTTTCAAGTCCAGATGACACTTTGACAAGGATCATCTAGACTTGAAATGTTTTTCCAGCATTTTCTTTGTTGGTGTCAAACAAATTCTAACGTATTCTGGAAGCCAGCTCCACTAGAATTTTGACAAAACTCCTGCAAAGCTTTGTATTGGACACTGTTTCCGATCAGCATCTCCCCCACCAAGTCCTATTCTTTCAACTCCCGAATGGCCAATGTGCCAGGAGATGACGAGGAAAATGCTTCAACAGATACTCCGAAGCTCTCCTTGAGCTGCAATTGCATTGATATTAACGGCTAGAAGGAGCCTTTTGCACATTGTTCAAAATATTGATAACTTGTTCATCGAGCTCCATCACACTTTGAGACACAAAGCCTGAATAACGAGGTAGTGTAACAGACAGCAAGGAAGGAGAAGGAAGCAAACCCTGCATTCCTGATCCCACTGCCTCATGAGACATCCCAAAGATCTACGGGGTCAAGAATCGGTCTGTTGGGCAAAATGAATACCCGGTGCAGGACGTCTTCCTCTACCTGAGGAAAATATGATGAACAGACAGCTCAAAGCTTTTAAAATCTGTTTACTCGCATCACAAGTAGGCTAACATTAACAGTGCAAAGAAGTTACACATTCCAGAGCCCATTCGGGTATACAGACAAGGAATTTAGCATGGCCAATCACAGAATTCATACAGTGCAGGAGGAGGCCATTCGGCCCATCAAGGCTGCGCTGACAATAATCCCACCCACACATTATCCCCATAACCTCGTGCATTTTACCCACTGATACAAAGGGGCAATTTGCATTGGCCAATCAACTAACACACATTTTTGGAGTGTGGGAGGAAACCGGGGCATCTGGAGGAAACCCACTCAGACACGGGAGAACGTGGAGAGTTCACACAGAAATGACAAGCCAGGAATTGAACCCAAGTCCCTGCCACTGTGAGACAGCAGTGCTAACCGCTGTGCCACCATGCCTTTAAGTTTGGATGAACTGAATCTACATTGACAGTACTGATGTGTTAAGTGGATAACATAAGCTTACCATAGGCAATCAGTTCTTCACAGAAACACACTGGCTCCCACTACTTACCGCCAGCTGCCTTCTCCTCATGGCTGTTCACGTGATTTGTTGCTGGCTTTGCCTTCTCTGCTGTATTCGGACTTGTAACACCTGGGATATTTGGAAGATCACGTGGAGGTGTCCTGGCAACTGGGGAATTGCGGCATTCCATGAGGAATTTGCGGTCATAAATAATGCGGGTGCCTGCAACATAAAAGCAATGTGGTGATCAGAACTACAGGGAGTGAACGTTCTCCATGAAGGCAGGTGCAGTGTTACAGACTAAGGTCAACATTCAGTCAAGCTGTGCTACCGTGAGAAGAGGACACTCAGTGTTTGAAACTATTTTTATCTACAATAAACCAGCATGCTGCAGGTTGGAACCCAGCAGATATTGTCATTGATAGGATGTCTTCAATCAGCCATGAAACCAAGCCATGAAGTCAGTGTGGCAACACTTTCCACCTTGTTGCCATGACAGACTGAGCAGAGAGAACATTCACCAGTTCACTAAACACCCAGCTCATTCAAAAAGGACTGATTGCCTTCAACACTTTCTCTCCAACAGACACCACAGTCCAATCCAAAGATGTGCAGGTTAGATGGATTGGCCACGCTAAATTGGTTCATAGTGTCAGGAGGATAAGCAGGGTAAATGCATGGGCTTGTGGGGATAGGGCTTGTGGTTGGTGCAGACACAATGGGCTGAATGGTCTTCAGCAATGGCAGGATTCTTTGATTCTCAAGTTCTTTGTAATCTTGTGGCCAACATTGGCTGCATTTGCTTTCCATTTCCTGTTCTCAAGTTATCACGGTGACACAGTGGTTAGCACTGCTGCCTCACAACACCAGGGACCCAGGTTCGACTCCTGACTTGGGTCACTGTGCGGAGTCTGCACATTCTCTCCCCACATCTACGTTGGTTTCCTTTGGGTGTCCTGGTTCCCTCCCACTATCTGAAAGATGTGCTGGTTAGGTGCATTAGTCATGCTAAATTTTCCCTCAAAGTAGCAGAAATCTCAGTGTACCCATGAATCACAAGAAGTTGGTTTGCAGGTGCAGCATGTAATTAAGAAGGCAAATAGAATTTTGTCCTTCATTGTTCGAGAGATGGAGTTTAAAACAAGGGAGATTTTTCTGCAGCTGTATAAGGTGGTGGTGAGGCCACACCTGGAGTACTGTAGTTTTGGCCTGCTTACTTGAGATGGGGTATACTGACACTGGAGGGGGTGCAGAGGAGATTCGGATTGATTCCAAATTGAGAGAGTTGGTTTATGAGGAGACATTGAGTAAACTGGGCCTATACTCATTGGAATTAGAAGAATGAGGGGAGATCTCATTGTTTCCATTGGCAGCTGAAATGAGAACTAGGGGTCACAGGCTCAAAGTAAGGGGAAGCAGATTTAGGATTGAGTTGAGGAGGAGCTTCTTCACCCAAAGCATCCTGAATCTGTGGAATTCCCTGCCCAGTGAAGCAGTTGAGGCTACCTCATTGAATGTTTTTGAGGCAAGATAGATAAATTTTTGAACAATAAAGGAATTCAGGAGTATGGTGAGCAGGTGGGTCAATAGAGCTGAGTCCACAAAAACATCAGTCATGATCTTATTGAATGGCAGAGCAGGCTCAATGGGTCAGATGGTCTACTCCTGCTCCTAGTTCTTATGACAGGTGCCGCAGCGTGGTGACTAGGGGCTTTTCACAGTAACTTCATTGCAGTATTAATGCAAGCCTACTTGTGACAATAATAAACTTTAAATTCTTTCAGTTTTGGCGAGTTTTGTTTGAGTGCATGACTCTCATGTGAACCTTACCCTGCAGATGGTGATCAGTTTCAGCAGTGGCAGACACACATAAGAGGGAACTATGTAATGGAATCAGATATTTGAAAAGCAGATCTGGTGAATACAATCTTTCAAACACAAATCAAACATCCTGTTTCCAATGAAGACACAGGAAAAGTTTTGTTTTGAAGTTTCTCACCAAGCCCAGCATGCATTCTCGCACAGACATCTGCTTCCTTTCCCAGACATAGCCAGTGTTATCAACTGAAGATACAAAGTTTTTTTTTAATTCATGGGGCATGTGTGAGTGTTGCTAGCTAGACCAGCATTTATTGCCCATCCCTAATTGCCCCTTCAGCAGGTGAGGGGTGAGTCACTTTCTCGAATGGCTGCAGTCCATGTGGCGTCAGTGCACCTACTATGTTGTTAGGGGTTTGACCCAGCGATGAAAAAGGAACAAGCTTATGGGGAGGAGTCTTCTGCTTTTGCTGATGGCAAACTTGGAGTCAGAAAGAGCCTGTGTGTAACTGGTGGTTAGCACTGTTGCCTCATAGCGCCAGTGACCCAGGTTCAATTCCAACCTCAGATGACTGTGAGCGTGAGGTTCACACATTCTCTCCATGTCTGCATGAGTTTCCTCCAGATGCTCTTGTTCCCTCCCACACTCCAAAGATGTGCAGTTCGATGGACTGGCTATGCTAAATCGTCCCTTAGTGTCCCTTAATCTGCAGGTTAGGAGGATGAACAGGGTAGATATGTGGGGTTATGAGGATAGAGCCTGAGTGGGAGTGTTCTCAGTGCAGATTCAAAGGGCTGAATGGCCTCCTTTTGCATGGGAGGGATTCTATAATTAGGTGAGCCATCAAATGTAGTCAGGAAGTAACCAATGAATGGCCACTGAAGGGCTCCTCCTGCCATCACTACTATGAAACTTTGCAGTCCACCTCACCTCCACTGGCAAGGGGACCCTTGATCAAAGTCTCTGAATGAGAGAGTGGAGATGGGGAAAGAGATGGTGGTCACACTGAGATGCACCCCCTGCCTTGACAGCTGATCCCCTACAGCCTCACCCAGCGACCCCTCCCCACCTTAGCTGTGACCTGAGTTGCTACATGATCCTGGGGCTCTAGTAAGTGTTGGTGCATTTCCTGTAACAACCACTACCTCCCTGACACGCTGCTGAGCACAAGAACTGCTGGCCGCTGGTTGGCTGACACCTCTGGGAAGAAAAGATGTCCATCCCCAGGGTCCAGGTTCAGGGATAAGCCAATTGGTATTCTCAAGACTGCTGAACTGAAAAGAGGCAACATTGGTCTCCTGATGCCTCTCCAGTTAGCAGGTGAGACTCCAATGAGATTCTGCCAGATCAGGATGGCATGAGACTTGGAAGAAAAAGGTGCAGGTCAACGTGTCTACATGCCACTGTTGCCCTTGTCCCTGAGGTAGCAAGTCTGTTGATAGAACTTCAGTGAGTTGGTGCAGTGCAGCGAGAGCATTGTGCATATTGCTACGACTGTTCATTGGTAGTGGAGAGAGTGCATGTTGAAGGTGGTGGGTGGGGAACCAATATGTGGGTTGTTTTGTCCTGGATGGTGTTGAGCTTCTTGAGTGTTGTTGGAATGGCACTTATCCAGGCAAATGGGGAGTATTGCATCACACTTCTGTTTTGTGGATGGTGGACAGAAGAGTCAGGGGATGAGTTATTCACTGCAGGACTCCTACTCTCTGACCTGCTCTTGTAGTCGCAAAATTAATGTAGTTGACCCAGGTACCTTTCTGGTCAAGAGGGCCCTGTATTTTGATGGTGGGAGATTTGAAGAAGAGGAGCTGGTTAACTCGCACTATTTGGAGATGATCATGGTGTGCAATTGGACACCAGATGACCAGAAGGATCTGGAGGTTTTGCAGCAAGTACAGAAAAGGTTTACCAGGATGTTGCCTGGTATGGAGGGTATTAGCTATGAGGAGAGGCTGAATAAACTGGGACTGTTGTCCTTGGAAAGGTGGAGACTGAGGGGCAATCAGGTCGAAGTTTATAAAATGATGAGGGGTTTCGATAGGGTGAACACTTGGAAGTTTTTTTCCCGGGGCAGAAATGACAATTACAAAGGAGCACAAGTTCAAGGTAAGAGGGGAAAGGTTCAGTGGAGATGTGAGGGGGAAGTTTTTTTTAAAGAGAAGTGGTGGCGGCCTGGAATGCACTACTGAGTGAGCTGGTTGAGGCAGATATGTTAGCAATATTTAAGACTTATTAGGATAGTCACATGAGCGAATGATCAACAGGGAGTCAAGGCATATAAGTGGTTAGTCTCAATAGGACAACATGATCAGCACAGGCTCGGAGGGCCAAAGGGCCTGTTCCTATGCTGCACTGTTCCTTGTTCTTTGGTTATGTACCATTAGTGACCTGTGCCACTCAGCAGTCCAAGGTGAAATGTCCAGCTCTTGCTGCCACGCAATTTAATTCTGCAGTTGTTCAGAAATACCAATGTGGTTTCTGTTCCTCATACACCCATCTGCTTCCAAAGTCACAAACACACGTACAGTAAAACGTGCAAAGCAATGTTCTGCCTATTGTAATGTTACATAATCAAGCCTTTTTTTGCAACAAAACAATCTGTTATCTGGTATCAGAGAGTACACTGATGGGTAACGAATAGTTAACTTAAGCACTTTTGATCTGTCGCGTGATAGAGCAAGACTTTAGGCTTGAGGATGGAAGATAAATGTGATACAAAAGAAATATTATGTCACATGTGCAGACAGGTGTTTTCTCCTGTGCGACACTTTCTTTTGATCACTGTTCCTGGTAACCAGGAAGATGCCAAATGAATATTTGTACAATACATTACTGTCCAAGACAAAGAAAATTACAGCACAGGAATAGGCCCTTTGGCCCTCCAAGCCTGCACCAACCATGCTGCCCATCTGAACTAAAACCCCCTATCCTTCTGGGGACCACATCCCTTTATTCCCATCCAATTCAACTATTCATCAAGACTGCTCTTAAAAGTCACTATTGTATTCACTTCCATTACCTCCCATGGCAGCGAGTTCCAGGCACCCTCTGTGTAAAAAATCTGCCTTGTACATCTCCTTCAAACCTTGCCCTTTGCACTGTTAACCTTTGCGCCCCTAGTAATTGACTCTTCCACCCCGAGAAAAATCCTCTGACTATCCACTCTGTCCATGCCCCTCATAATCTTGTAGACTTCTATCAGGTCGCCCCTTAACCTCCGTCATTCCAGCGAGAACAAACCAAGTTTCTCTAACCTCTTCTCGTAGCTGATGCCCTCCATACAAGGATTGCAGGTTCTTCCACATTACCCATTGTTTTTGCTGGGGTATCTCTCCACGAATCTATATGCTGGTATGGGAGTAAATTGCATGTAGAGTGGCAGGTGGAGTGCTTGGCTGGTAGAAGACAGGGGTGATGGGAGGGAATGGAGAATCTTGCAAACAATTCGTTCATCAACACAGATGACTGTATGCAATGAAACCAATCCCTTGCCATTTTGTTCTAAGGATTTTGGACCATGTTGGGATACGAAACAGTGACTTACTCAATCAATCTACTTGCAGCCTCTTTGGCCACGGAGCAACCAACGAGGTCTGTTCCATAATGCTGATTAAGATCTGGTGGCTGGGAATCAAGAGCTATTTGAAAACTGGGCACCTGTTCAAACCAATATTGAACCAACAAACAGGAACTCAAGGTTACCCAGAAACATGATCCGCTTGAAAATAATATTCAAAGACATCACTTAGCAACACCTGGAAATGCAGAAATATTTCTCTGAACTCTGAGTCTGTCACCCCAAAGTTAATGAGACATAGTCCAGAAGAGCTTTCACTGCAAATTGAGCAATAGCCTCTCTTTTCCATGATGTCGATACTGTGCAGTTGCAGATCCTGGTCACACTTATTCTCCAGGAAGAGTCTGCCCACTTCACCCATACCAATTTGGGTCAATATGTGGCCAGAATGCAATGAGACAATGCTTATCGTAGGGCTATCAGCATTTGGAGGATAAAAGAAAGGCCATACAATGTGATCAAACAATGCCATGGAGGAATCACAAACGTATGAGTGATTAAGCTTCTGTACAGAAGATGAAATATCCCAGCTTTAACGTTTTGTCTGTGATTAAATACCTCAGGCACTCTCCCATACACTGTACTCTGTGAAATAGTACAGATAAAGATGTTGCTTTTACTATGTGTTAAACTCAACAGAATGGACAGGAGGGATGATTTAAGTCCATGTAATGTGATGTGTGTGTGCATATATGAGCACACACGTGTTTCCAATCACTGTGGTTATGGATGTGTGACATTACTGCTCCAATAAGGTAAACCATTCCTTAAAAAAATACAGCACAGAGCTAAACACTGCTGCCTCACAGCACAGGGATCTGGAGTCAATTCTGGCCTTGGGTAACTGTGTGGAGTTTGCATGTTCTCCCCTTGTCTGTGTGGGTTTCGTTTGGGTGCTCTGGTTTCCTCCCACAGTTCAAAGATTAGTTAGGTGGATTGACCATGCTAAATTAGCCTTTCGCAACAGGAGGATTAGCAGGGTAAATATGTGGGGGTTACGGGAATACTGCCTCGGTGGGATTCTTGTTGGTGTAGCTTGGTCTCATTCCATACTGTTTGGATTCCATGAAAATCCCATGGATTCTATTGAAATTGATGCTGAAAATTATTTAGGTCAGGCACCCATCTGTGCAGAGACAAACAAATGTAACGACTTAGATCACGGACTTAGCTATTCTCATCTCCACCCAGGGTTTTATTGCATCTTGGAGCTGCACAGGATGAACAGTAAGTCTTGCTATAGATCCTATTGAAAATTGTGTTGGATGCCTTGGGAACCAAAGAGGTGCAAGATTATGAAATAACATTTGTCGAGATATAAAATCAATCTGTGATGAAATGGGTATGGGTGATGGGTGGGCGTCAAACTGCCACAACATCACAATGTTCAGTAGACTGACTTGCAGAAATATCTCCATCATTTTCACTGGTCAGCAGCCAAAACATTTGGTTAATAACTGACTTGACTTAAGATGCACAAGAAGTCTCTCTTTTTTGAAAATACAAGCAGCATTTTGCAACATACGCAGCATTTGCTTCTTGAGACAACAAGCAGGACCTTGGTCCTGATGTGGAGGTGAGAACAGAAGCAGGCAGTAAGGAGGACCTTTTGGTGGGTATCAAGGATAGAATGGCTTCCCAGATTAATGTAATTGAAAGGTCAATCATCCGAGGCTGACTGGCATTCATCCCGTAGCTGCTTGGAAACAGCCTCCCGACAGCAGGCTTTGACTCCATGACCACAGCTGTACCTGCAGACTGTCCAATGGAGATGCACATTTGGAGTATTGTGAGCAGTTTTGGGCCCCATATCTAAAGAAGGATGTGCTGGTGTTGGGAAGGTTCACAACAACGATCCTAGGAATGAAGAGCTTGTCATATGAGGAACAGTTGAGAATCCTGGGTCTGTACTCTTTGGAGTTTAGGAGGATGAGAGGGAGATCTTAGGCAAACTTGCAGAAGGCCTGGATATAATGGACCTGGAGAAGACGTTTCCACTAGTAGGAAAAACTAGAACCAGAGGGCACAACCTCATGCTAAAGGGAAGATCCTTTAAAACAGAGATGAGGAGAAATTTCTTCAGCCAGAGAGTGGTGAATCTGTGGAACTCTTTGCCGCAGAAGGCTGTGGAGGCCAGGTTATTGAATGTATTTAAGACAGAAATAGATAGGTTCTTGATTAATAAGGGGATCAGGGGTTATGAGGAAATGGCAGAAGAATGGGGATGAGGGAAAAAAACAGCCATGATTGAATGGCAAATCAGACTTGATGGGCTGAGTGGTCTAATTCTGCTCCTATGTCTCTTGGTAACAATGTGATCAGGTAGCAGTGGTCATGTTTATTTCAGCTCTGTTCTAGTTGCTGGGAGTAACTATCAAGATGAAGGTGCTCACGCAGCTGAACTGGCAGGTTGCAGCTTCACTTGTGCTCCATGGCTTTCTACAGACCCTCCCAGCTTTGACAGGCTACCCACCATCCTTAATCAGAGCCCCTTTGGCCACAATTTGACTAATTCAGGTAACAAAAAAAAGAATCACCGCTGAGTGACTGCACCCAACAAATGGTTCTGTCAAAATCCCCATCTGACCATGACACTGGGGGTCCCAATTAAAAATTCTGCCAAATGTTTCGACCAAAATTCACATTTTTAACATGAACCTGCCATCAAGTGATAGTTGGTCTTATAAAGAATCACAGAATCCATACAGTACAGAAGGAGGCTATTTGGCCCTTCAAGACCCTGACACTAGGGTCAATTTAGTATGGCCAATAAACCTAATCTGCACATCTTAGGAGTGTGGGAGGAAACTGGAGCATCCTGAGGAAACCCACACAGATTTGGGGAGAATATGCAAACTCCACAAAGTGACCCGAGGCTGGAATTGAACCCGGGTTCCTGGTGCTCTGAGGGAGCAGTGCTGACCACTGTGCTGCCCTGGAAGTTTGAATGGGAAGATTCTTTGACAAGTGCAAGATGCAAGTGTGGTTACAAATTGTTTTTATTCTTGTTGTCACAAATGCAAAAATCCTCACTGCTCCGTTGTGAACACACTTCTTTACTCATTCAGTTGGTTCTGCCTCTAAGCTGACTCTGTAACATGTGGCACAAGACACAGTGTCAAATATTTCACTGCCGTTAACCAGAACTGGAGACAGACTGAGACTTCTCCGTCCACAGAAAGGTGGAAGGGTTAACTTGAATCTCAACTCTAAGCCTCATTTCCAACACATCTATTCACAAATAACAGGCGACGGCCATTCAGGATGAGGAGTATCAGCAGAAACAGCCAATTATCATCTTGTTAATTCCAAATCGCAACAAGATGGAGCCTGGCCAACACCAAGATGAGGAACTCTGTGTGAATTGTCCATCAGACAACCTTCAGGAATAATGTGAACCTTGACACTAAAGCACAATCTTGAGCACCTTGAAATGTGTGTTCTTGTTAAGTGTGTTCCAGGTGGTGGTGTGATGATTCAGCTTCATTGCCAAAACCAATTATTTGGTTTAATCATTTTACAATCTCTCATAACATTGTGATTTTCACAGAGATTGTAAAATGGTGACATAGAATAATTGACCTTGGCAGTGTGGCTGAATCATCACACCACCTCTTAGAAACACACTTAACAAAAACACACATCCAGACTGGAAAGATTCTGAACAGTTTTCCCAAGTTGCCCTTCTGAGTCGAACAGTGCCAGTTCTCCAATACTGAATCCAAGATTTTGCCACAAACTGAGGTCCCTCATCTCTGCAATCACTGGCGTAAATCTTTTCTGCTCTGTCTGTCTCCGGTGCATGAACTCAAGTGTGGTTCCCAGAATTGAGGACAAACTTCCAGCTGATCCATTTCTTCACACTTCTCTACACTGAATGTCATCGCCGTGTGTCTATCCATTCCACTTGCCTATGTCCTCCTGAAGCCTCTCATTATCCTCCTCACAGCTCATGTCATAGCTTTTAACTTTGTGGCATCTGCAAATTCTGAAAATGTGCCACACCCGGCCCAAGTCGAGATGGCTCACATGGTGAACAAGAAAAGCAATGGTCCAAATATTGAACCCTCAGAAACCCCAACAAATACCTTCCTTCACTCCAAGGAACAACAGTTCACTCTTACCCTCACTTTCTGTCAGTTGGCCAATGTTACATCATGATGCCATTTCGCTTTTACTCCAAGGGTTTCAACTTTACTGACAAACCTGGTACATACCATTTTACAGACTATCTTTGAGAAGACTATGCACACCACAAACAAATTACAACAGGTTACTTTATCTTGCTCGTCAACCCTCTCTGTCACCTCATCAAACAACTCAATCAAACTGCACCGAATCATAGAATCCCCACAGTGCACAAGGAGGCTACTTGGCCTGTCAAGTCTTCTCCGACCTCAATCTCACCCAGGCCCTATCCCCATAACCTCATGTACTTATCCTAGCTAGACCCCCTGACACTAAGGGGTAATTTATCATGGCCAATCCACCTAACCTGCACATTTTTGGACTGTGGGAGGAAACCAGAGCACCTGGAGGAAACCCATGCAGACACAGGGAGAATGTGCAAACTCTACACAGTCAGTGACCCTAGGCCAGAACTGAACCCAAGTCTCTAGAGCTGTGATGCAGCAATGCTAACCACCACTGTGCCATTCTAGTAACACTGGTTAGAGTTTTCCTGAATTCAACCAAATTTGTCCTGGTGAATGGTCAATTTTGTCTGAATTATCTTATTTTTTAAAACAAACCTTTCAAATTATGCAGGGGTGGATTGCAGAGAAGAGAGGGGTGTTTCCATTTATGGGCCAAAAGGCCATCAATGCAAAGTTGTGGTTAAACAAAATCCATGGGGAATTCAGGAGAAATCTATTGACCCCCACAGCATGAGAAGGTGGCACTCACTGTCTCAGGGAATAACTGAGGTATATAGTGTAGGTACATTTAATGGGAAGCTACATTATGCCTGAATGAGAAAGGAGAAAGGTTATGCTGATAGGGTGAGATGAAATAGGCATTCTTTCTGGTTGTATCATAGCTTGGTATGGCTCCTGCTCTGACCAAAACCACAAGAAACTACAAAGGGTAGTCCATCATTCAAACCAGCCTCCCATTCATTGATTCTGTCTATACTTCCCGCTGCCTTGGCAAAGCAGGCAGCATAATTAAGGACGCCAAGCACCCCAGACATTTTCTCTTCTATCTTCTTCCTTTGGGAAAAAGATACATAAGTCTGAGGTCACATACCAACCAACTCAAGAACATCTTTTTCCTTGCTGCTGTCAGATTTTTGACTGGACTTATCTTGCATTAGAACACAGAATATAGAACACTGCAGCACAAACAGGCCCTTCAGCTCACAAGTTGCGCCGATCATATCCACACCTACCAGGCCGATCTATAGCTCTCAATTCCATTAAATCCCATGTACTCATCAAAGTAAGTTGATCTTTCTCTGCACCCTAGCTATGACTGTGACACTACATTTGGCACTCTCTCATTTCCTTCTCGATGAACAGTACGCACTGTATAGCATGCAAGAAACAATATTTTTCACTGTATGCCAACACGTGACAATAATAAAATCAAGCATCACGTGGAGTAGAATCACTAGCATGGAGAAGAACTATTGAATGGCCTGATACTTTGCTGCAGACTTCATGTAAGTTCACAATGGATACACATGAGAATACTTCAAAACAGTTGAACTGGCTTTGGGAGATCCTGAGGTGGTGTAAAGTGTGATATAAATGTACATCTTTTCATATCCGACACTCTTCACCAGTGTCACTCCATCTATGTGACCGCAAAGCATGATGTGCTCTCATCTCAGCAATCGTTGGCAAATGACACAAAGACTTGAATAATGTGTCAGATTTCCTTTTCTCTTGATCTGGTCTATGAGTCTCCTGTTCAGCCCTTGCTCAGGGTTTTTTTGGGAGACCCTAAACCCATCTTCAAGTCACCCATTCAAAAATGATCTAGAATTGCCCAAAGTCCAATCATCTCCAATTGAGGGAAATGGGAATCAGAAAGAACGGACACCCTGAACTCTGCCTTCCTTCAGGTCGGGTCATCACAGAATGGTTGAACTTGTCTCGTTGTGGACCAAATAACATCGAGGGTGAAAGGAGGTTCCATTTGGCATCGTATATAACACAGGGTTGATTGTCGTCCAATCTCTTATGCTTAGGTTTGAGGTCAGACACAGAGAAGACATGTCCCCTTTCCTTCGTGCTCTGCCACTTTTCGTTTGGCTCTAAGTGAGCCACTTCCGAGTCACAAGCTTGTGGAAAACCCATCCAGAGACTTGAGCAGAAGTTCTGGGTGAACTTTCCCCTGCAGCACTATTGGGTATGCTGTCTTTTTGATGAGATATTAGTCTGAAGCCCAGCCAGCCCTAAATGAAAGATTGAGCTATCTCAAAGAAGGTTTGATGTTGATTTGATTTATTATTGTCACATGTATTAACATGCAGTGAAAAGTATTGTTTCTTGCGCACTATACAGACAAAGCATACCATTCATAGCGAAGGAAATGAGAAAGGGGCAAAATGTAGCTTTACAGTCATAGCTAGGGTGCAGAGAAAGATCAATTTAATGCAAGGTAAATTCATTCAAAAGTCTGATAGTAACAGGGAAAAAGCTGTTCTTCAGTCAGTGGGTACATGACCTCAGGCTTTTGTATCTTTTTCCCAATGGAAGAGAGTACCTTTTCTCACAATATTCATCCTTCAACCAATGAAGATTCTCTGGTCATTATCACGTTGGTATTTATGGTGTCATGTTTCTTCTATTTTAACAGCAACCACACTGAAAACTGCTTCACCGATAGGTTAGGGAGTGCTTTGAAACGAGCTGCGGTTGGGAAAGGCACTGTATGAAAAAGCACATCTTCTGGACTGACAGGTGAACAAGTCATGCTGGCAAGATTCTGGAGAAGTGGCTGGCAAGATAACAGCATGAAGCAGTGTCTACTGCTGTAAAAAAAAGGTGTGAAAAACACATTGCAAAGAGTTCACCTAACGTGGCCTGTGATACCTCCATTCAAACAAGGTAGTGCAGAGGTTCTCTTGTATGAATTACATAAATAGCATAAATACCTCACAGGCAGATAAACAATCTATATTTGGATATTAATAGGATCAAATGTGAGGTCGCAATCTTTAAACTGTATACTGGCCGACGAGCAAGAGGAGGAATGCACACAATTGCTGACCATTGGCCTACAGTTTCTAACAACAGCAACTTTATAAGGCTGTTGCTCACATGTTGAAGCATTACTCAATGGTCAAGGACTGCCTTATTGAGCAATGCTTGCTCAATGGCCAGATCTGTGCCCTCAATCATATCACCGCACCCATGTACATTTTTAATGCGGACAGTATACTGTTCCACAGGGAGACAAGTTATTTTTTAGCTCTGTAGAGTACCCCCGCTGTTTGTTTTTTTGACCAAGTGTATTTTCCGAGGGAAATGACAACACCACACTACCATGCTTGTTATCCTGATAAGAACTGCTGGGTCAGACTCCTGGAACTCCCTCCCTAACAGCACTATATGAGAGTGTGCCCACCCGCATCACTGTGTGAGTTTCCTCCTGGTGCTCTGGCTTCCTCCCACAGATGTAGAGATGCCGGCATTGGACTGGGGCAAACACAGTAAGAAGTCAACATCAGTTTTAAATCCAACCATTTTATTTGATAGTAAACTCGTAAGCTTTCGGCTCTATGGCCTTTGTCAGGCGAATGAGGTGTTCTAGTCTCCAATAGCACACATATCAGCACATATAATATGTGCTTACGAGTTTACTATCAAATAAATCGGTTGGATTTAAAACTGGTGTTGTCAGACTTCTTACTGTGTTCCTCCTACAGTCCAAAGACGTGCAGGTTATTTGGATTGGTCATGATAAATTAACCCTAGTATCAGGAGATTAGCAGGATAAATATGTGGGGCTGCGGGAATAGGGCTTGCAGTAAGTGCAGATTTGAAAGGCCAAATGGCCTCCTTTTGCACTGTCAAGATTCTATGATTCTAAACTGCTGAGAGCTTTTCAGAAACTTGTCCAGCCATCACACTCAGTTTAGAAGATGTGTGAGCTCTCAAACTGCTGCATTGATTGAGTTCAATTGCCATGTTGAGAGTCACCCCATGTTAATCCCAATGTCACAGCCAAAGCACCATGGAAACTGAACAACTTTACTGTATTCTGTTCCAGCACAGTGACAATCCCATCGCTGACACAGACTGGGGCTATACTTATTGAAATTCAGAAGAATGAGGGAGTCTTACAGAAACATATCAGACTGATAAGATAGAAACAGGGAAGTTGTTTCCATTGGCGGGTGAAACTAGAACTAGAGGGCATGGCCTCAAAATAAGGGGGAGCAGACTTCGGACTGAGTTGAGGAGGAACTTCTTCACACAAAGCGTTGTGAATCTATGGAATTCCCTGCCCAGTGAAGCAGTTGAGGTTACCTCACTGAATGTTTTTAAGGCAAGGATCAATAAGTTTTTGAACAGTAAAGGAATTAAGGGTTGTGGTGACTGGCCTGATAAGTGGAGCTGAGTCCATGAAAAGATCAGCTAGAATCTTATTGAATGGTGGAGCAGGCTGAATGGGCCAGATGGCCTACTCCTGCTCCCAGCTTATGTTCTTATCTCAAAGAACGTACGGAGCCTCTGACATGCCACAAATGACAGCACTGTAACCTACAAACAAGCTGCATTATCAGCTCTGCTGGGAACTCTGCTCTCAGCCAGCTAATTATATAACAACTTTTCAAGTGTTTGCAAATATTAGCCAATACATACATGGAGATTCAGAAAGAAGCCGCTTTGCACAGATGCCACTGCTGGCCTCTTCAAAGAGCAATTCAGTTCACTGCACTCTTGTTCATTTTTAAAAAATTCATTCATGGGACGTGGGAGTTGCCGTCTGGGCCAGTTTTATTGCCCATCCCAAGGTGCCATTGGAGGACAGTCAAGAATCAACCATATTGCTGTGGCTCTGGATCACATGATTTCCTTCCCTAAAGGACATTAGTGAACTAGGTGGGTTTTTCCAGCAATCAACAATGGTTTCACGGTCATCAATAGATTCTTAATTTCAAAAAGTTTTTATTGAATTCAAATTCCATTGTCTGCCGTGGTGGGATTCGAACCCAGGTCCCAGATATTAGCTGAGTTTTTGGATTCATAATCCCGCAATAAACCCACTACTCCCTGTAATAAAACTATGTCATCGCCTCTCCTCACAGCGCAAGGACCATTCCATCGAAGCAAAGAAACCCTACAGTGCAGAAGGAGGCCATCTGGCCCATCAAATCTACATGACAATAATCCCACTTCGTCCTTTCTCTGTAATCCCACACGTTTACCAAGCTAATTCCTCTGACAGGCACACTGCCTGATGTTAAGGGGCAATTTAACATGGCCATTCAACATAACCTATCTTTGGACTGTGGGATGAAACTGGAGCACCTGGAGAAAACACACACAGACATAAGGAGAACGTGCAAACTCCACACAGACAGCGATCCAAGCCAAGAATCAAATTCAGGTCTCTGGTGAGGCAGCAGTGCTGACCACTGTGCCACCCAAAATTCTTCCCAAAGAGCTCTACAAAACCTTTCTTGAAGTATTTCTCCAATTCTCTCTTGAAAAGTTCCTGTTGAATATGTTCTGTTTCGGATATTCTGCACACATTGCACATAGTAACAATTCTCTGTGTCTCCACATCTCACCTTCCCACGGGTGAAATAATGGAAGTCAAATCTTGATCAGTGTGGTGATTTTGAAAGCTGCTCCCAGCCACAGGATGTGGTGCAATACATTTCACTGCAGCGTGACAAAGGGATATTACTTTGAGCTTTTTGTGACACAGTTCAGAGGATGTTCTCTCTGTGTCTGGAACTGCCTAGCCACAAACGCACACATTTATAAGACACACTGCCAAACTGCCTTCCAAGCTGCACAAAGTGCCAATCTTAGCCTAGACAAACAGCAGACCAAGGACAGAGAGAAGCGAAAGATGAGTGGAGCAAGAGCATCAGCGGCAAAGTACTTTATTCAACCTCAAATATAGACCTCACCCGATTCAATGTTTCAGAGATAGTTAACTCATCTTTGAACAGTGCTCGCCTATGGAATGCACTAGTATCTAATATCAACAATGACCTGCATCTTTGTCCACTTGTTTGAAATATGCAGGCAACAGTTACCAGGCCTGAAAATGTTCAATTGTGGTTATTCCACAAGAAGGTGTCTGCCAAGATTGAGAGGCAGCACTCTTTGTCCCAGTCAAAACATTATGGACTACAGGGAATGGGTTGGCACCTCGTGCCAACTGTCAGTGGTGCTGTCTCTCAAATCAGACATGGGACCTAGGTTCTGCTTGCCCCATTCAGATGTGTGTAACAAATTCCAAGGCTACCATTTCTCCTCAGTTACTTGATTGATATGAAATCACCAAAAGAGATTTACCAGTTGGTTCATATCAGATTTGTCTTTGTGGAAACTTACTGTGTCGAAATTGGCTGCTGTCTTTCTAACATTACAACATAAAGACCCACTTCAGAGAATATTGCATTGACTTGTGGAACGAGTGCTGCAATAAAGTGACAGGATGTTCTCATACGCTTGCAGAAACCTCACCAACCATGGAATTTACGGTGCAGAAGGAGGCCATTTGGCCCATCGAGGCCGCACTGACAACAATCCCACCTAGGTCCTGTCCTATCCCAGTAACCCCACATATTTACCTTCCTAATTCCCCTGACACGAAGGGGTAATTTATTATGGCCAACAACCTAACCCATCCATATTTGGACTGCAAGGTGAAACCGAAGGATCAGGAGGAGACCCATGCAGACACAGAGAATAGATAGGTACATCATCGTTCTGTCGTACCCTGAAACTCATTTCAAACCACCTGCTTCATTCAAGGTCTGAAGCCAAACTTTTCCTGCCACGACTCTTTGGTTTATGCCAAGGTAAACTCAGTAAGAGGTCTGACAACACCAATTTTAAATCCAACCGATTTATTTGATAGTAAATCTGCTAGCTTTCGGCCAAAAGCGAGCAGGTTTACTATCAAATAAATCGGTTGGATTTAAAATTGGTGTTGTCAGACATCTTACTGAGTTCACCCGAGTCCAACGCCAGCATCTCTACATTTTGCCAACGTAACCAAGGGTGGAGGGGAATGGTTGGATACACTGGGTATTGGCTATTCCTGGCTCGGGGGGGTTGTTTAATAAGTTAGCTAGCATTCCACTGCTGGTTGGGAGTGGAATTAGTCAGATCAGCTCAAGGCTTGGCTGACTAATATGTAGAAGAATCGCAGCTTGCACATAGATCAGCACCACTTTCTTCGTCGCACAGATGGGAGAGAGGAAGTGCTTCAATTTCCCAATTTAGGAGCCAGAGTAGTTAAGATTGCAATTGCGTGGGTCCAAAAGTTCATTACAAAAGGATGACCATTTACAGAGAGTTCAGAGAGACAGAAACAAGGCTGAAAAGGAAGCAAAGTGTATGTAGAAGCAACTTTGACAGGCTTACAATCACCTCAAACACAGATAGAATGAAGTGTCTGTCACAGGAACAGGCACTGTTCTGGCAGCAGCTGTTTACAAACATGGTGAAAATGACAGCATTCATCACTGCTTAACCACCTCAGCCCAGATCCCAGTCAGAACCATTACTGCAGAATTCTTAACAATTAATGATTTAAATCTACACATTAGACAGCACAGTAGTTACTGCTGCTGCCTCACAGCTCCAGCGACCCAGGTTCGAATCCTGGATTGGGTCACTGACTGTGCAAAGTGTGCACGTTCTCTGAGGGTTTTATCTGGGTGCTGTTTCCTCCCACAGTCCAAAAGATGTGCTGGTCAGGGTGCATTGGCCGTGCTAAATTCATTCTCAGTGCACCCGAATAGGCGCCAGAGTGTAGCAACGAGAAGATTTCATTAACTTCATTGCAGTTTTAATGTAAGTCTATTGTGACACTAACAAGTAAACTTAATGTTAGACAAAAACAATGAAATGGGGTTTTAAATGATAGTCAAATCTGAATTGTTGTCTGAAATGCCAAGACAATTTGAATCAAATTGTTATAATAACATATTGGCCAATTGATGGGAAGGATGAAGGTAGTGGCACAGTGGTTAGTACTGCTGCCTCACAGCATCAGGGATCTGGGTTTGATTCATGGCTTGGGTCACTGTCTGTATGGAGTTTGCACATTCTCCCTGTGTCTGCAAGGGTGTCCTCCAGGTTTTCCAGTTTCCACCCACAGTCTGAAAGATGTGTGGGTTAGGTGCATTGACCTAATCAGGAGCCGGAATGTGGTGACTAGGAGAAATTTCACAGTAACTTCATTGCAGTGTTAATGGAAGCCTACTAGTGACCAATAATTAAACCTTAATTTTAAGATTTCCCAAAAATCGACTTTACTGAAACTGCATAGATCTGCAGAGTTGGGAACTTACCATTATCACATTTGAATGCATAGAAACCTGAGAACAGTGCAAGATTGGGGAAATCAAAATCTTTCTGCAAGTATGCGGAAAATGAGTTATTTTGAGGTTACAATCGAATTTCCGATTTTTAAACAATTGTGAAGTGGTTCTTGTGTTGTCGTGTGATCCTCACAATCACTTTCCTGCCTTGGGATCAACTACCCTTGGCTGTTAAGTTGTTTTTTTTAATACAGCTTTCAAGGGTTTCAGTGTGACGGGATTTGGGACATGGTTTAAAAATGAGAACACATTTTGTGAGTGCCCTGCTTTAAAAACACAATCACTTTTGGCAATTTCACCCACCCAACAAAGCAGATTAACTCTGGTTCAGGGAACCGACATCCCAAGACACCATTCACATTTGCACCAATAATACTTCTGATTACATCATGTTCTCAATCGCAGCAAAGTCATAAAAGTGGCACCTATAATCGGGAGGGAAGGGAAAGATGGGGTGGATAATCAGGGATGGAAGGGCGATCAATGGTGGAAGAGTGGGCACAAGGATTAGTGAGGGCAGGAAGGGATCACTGAGGGAGATAGGGGGGTCAGTGAGGAGGAGGGAGGGTCAGTGGCGGGGGGGAGGAATCTGGGAA